>JAINUG010000194.1:906838-1441838 GCA_029706075.1 Aldrovandia affinis | reverse complement strand
AACAACATGGGGAGGTGACAGGCCCTGCAGCATCCATCTCTACGAAACAACGGACAGGAATTTGAGACTGCATATTGGCGTGTGTGTGTGTGTGTGTGTGTTTTTGGGCGCGCATGTTGTGTATGTGCAAAGACTGTACTCACCGCCAGGTACAGCATAGTGTACATGGAGAAAGAGGCGTGGCCTGAGAAGAAGGATTTTCTGAGGAGGAAGGAAGAAAAAAAACAAGACAGACATCCATAATTAGGCAGGCAGTCATCAGTTTAGTGATATCGCTTAATCTCTCTGTAATTACCATGTTACATTCAGCACATTCTAATTCCATCCTGCTCACTGTCGTGCATCTAACGGAGTTTAGACAAGATGTCATTCTTCATAAAGTCATCAATCGAAGCTGTGCTTTTGTAGTACTTTGCAAGCCTGACATGTTAAAATGTATGTTTGATATAGACCATTCAGAAATAAGAAATGGTGTGAATTTTCTTTAAGATTGTAAAAAACTTTGAAATCTTTATTACTTCAAATTGTTGTACCTGCTACTTCGTAATACAACATTACTACAACCACAGAACACTCATTTTGAATTATATTGGAAATGATATATAACCCTGACAGAAAACCTTGGGCTGACACTGTGCATTGCCCTGTTTCCTCATATTGTAATTATACAGTTAGCCAAAATATACTAGCTCTTTATCATAAAATGACTGCAGGTATTTGTTATGCTTTCAGATGAATTTACAGTAGCTCCCATTACCCAGCTGGCTTAGTGTTCTTGGAGTTAGGCTTTGAAAGAGTGAATCAAAGGGAATCAAAATGTTTTGTGCTCTTTTAGTTGGTTAGCCAATCCAATAGCACCAATTTGGTCACATGGGCATGATTGTTTTCTTGAAGCTGAATGACTCATAAAATTGCTCGCCTAAGGGGGCAATTTCAGATCAGCTATAGCGAAGTCTGAGAGTAGAAACATGACTGACTGACAACAGCTATCTGGCTGTAACACAACTAGTACTGAGAATACGGTCGAAAGTTCACACAGTAATACACATTTACATGTAGTGTTAAAGCAATTACTTCCATGGGATTCTGGAGGAAGTCTCATCTCAAATGAAATGCTGCTGGGTTTTAGTGAGCCTTAAGAAGAGGAGGCTGCTCTCCTAATATTCTGCTCTCCAGAGCATGTGTCCAGCCAGCCTGTGATTCAATTACATGCTATCTGATTAGACAAGACCAGATGAGGCCAGGACTGAATCTGTAATCTGATAGTGACCGGATTGGACTAATGAGGGGTCAATCGGGGTCTCGCACGAGTCATACCTGGCCTCCTGCACTCTGCTCTCGGGCCCTCGACATTTGTAATCCGTGATGTACCCCAGGGTGCAGTTGATGGTGGCGAAGTCTGGGTTGCACACTTGCAGAAAGTGGGGGCGCATGCGGCCGACTGACACCTTAGCGATGTCCGTGAACGACTGGCTCACGGCACAGCCAAATATGAAGACGCCCACTTGCTTGTAGAGGGCGGAGACGTACGGGTTGCTGATGAACGACTTGGAGCCCTCACTCAGGTAGTGAATCCTGTAGCATTCTCCAATGATAATCTGGACAAGAGAGGGGGAGAAATTACATATAGGCAGGCCTCTGGATTCTGGATTCCCTCATTCTGGATCACTCCTGAAATGTTACGAAGCTTTACAGACATGGAGGTGATGATAACAGTCAGTGGTAATGAAGGCAACATTTTCAGTGTCCTAGCAAGGACTTTGTGTTAGCTTGTCAAACACAACAATGAGACACAGCACTGAGAGAGGAATGGGTGTGACAGACACGGAAACACATAAAGAGCATGGCCTGCCTTGCCTGGTTGGGCAAGCGTCAGTGAATTTAAATGTATACGGTGTGGCAATGACAGTGAGATGAGCATGGAAAAAAAGCAGGTGAAGCAGTGTGAGAATGCAAGCAGAGGCGTAAAACAGTAGAACCTGACCTGTAGCTGCCAACACTGAACTGAATGCTAAAAACAAAAGCTGAGAGTTTAATTCCTCACGTCAAACTGAAAAACTAACTCGTCCAGCACTAGATCACTCAACGCTGCTTAGGTGTGATACTTTTAGAGAAGTCTGTAAGTAGGCCTCCCATGTTAGTAACGTGGGCTCAACAGCTGGCAATCTAATAAAGCCATGCAGTGTGGCCCCTTCCCAGCAGCGCTGCAGCAGACATACTGAACCGCACTGTTCCAGCAGGAGGCCTGCAGCCAAACCCGGGTGAAACATGGAAGTGCCAATCACACGGATCGCTGGGGACATCTCCCAAGACCCCAGCAGGTCCCAACAAAGCTCCACTGTGCTTCTCCACTTCTTAGTCAAGCTTGAGATAATATTTACTGGACCACTGCGGAGTCTTCCAGCGTTTCATCTCTTATGCAAAGACTCCAGTTAATTCCCTCTCATATGCCCATATATTCTAGAATAACGTGTATATATATATACACACACACACACACACACACACACACACACACATGTACATGTGTACATGTGCATGCTAAGGCAAGTGTAAGAGATTGCATTATTATCACTTGTCAATATTCTGAATGGCTTCACGAGTAACCTGCAGTCCACACTGGTGGACTGTGCTCAGGGCTGAGTGTATATTTTAACTCTCGTTATTTGTATACATCTCCCTCACTTCTGCCCTGGTTCCGCACCACAACTGTCTACCACTTGTGAGTGTAGACAAGAGCTGTCGGGAGAGAGCTGGCGCAGAGACTGCCTCGCTGGGATAAACAGAGGGACGGGAGACGCCGTTAATTCGCTGCAGCTGTGCGGAGCGCCAGCTCCCCCGGCTCCCGACCATGGGCCGCGAGCAGACTGCAGACTCCTGGTTTTGATAAGGAGAAACGCTGAGCTGGGAGACGTGTCTGCTCTCCACCAGCAGCGGGAGACGCCGTCTGAGGCACTTTTCTGTTTGGGTTTTCACAACGAGTCCCACCCCAAAATTGTCTGTGTTTTTGGGATCTCCTCCACAGATTTTATGTCTGAACATTTAAAAAGTGTGCAAAATTTGACGTGCTCGTGCCAGAGGTGGGACGTTCACCCCAGAAATGCTGGAACAGAGAACTGGCCAACGCTACAACGAACCACAACAGCGCAAACATCCTCGGATCTTCCCTGCTTTCACTGCGGACACCCAATGCCAGGCACCAACATGGCTCTAAGCCACAATTTTCAGAATGGAAATACACACCATCTCAGCACAGGCATATATAGGTCCATAGGCTTATATTTAGCGGAGTGTGCCAACGCTGCTCTCCTACACCAGACAAGAGCACCACATCCTTATGGAAGTGGCACTTTCCTCGGTGATAAAATTCTCCACCAGAGCAAATCAGGAGTTTAACAGCCTGGCTTTTAATCTGCTCCGTGCGCTACAAGTCCCTGCGAGAATTATCGTATCCAAGCAGCATCCAATATGTCAACCATGATTACACGGGACTGTGAGATCGGTGGCCGCGAATCCCGCATTCCTCAGCCCCTCGCGTCTGTCCTTCGTCATGAAGAGGGACCGCTTCGGCAACATGAAATCCGAGCTTCGAGGAATCCCCACTACAAATGGGCCAGCTCTCGCCATTCAACGGATTTCATGGCTTCCCACCGCCTCCAAGGAGCTGCGATTCTCACAATTGAAAAGCCTCAGCGTTAGGATGCCAAGCTCGGGGGTGGTGTGCGAACGCACTGGCAGTGGAGCACACTCTGAGAAGGCTTCGCATGCCGACACTCTGGGGTGTCCAGCAGAACGGGCACACCACGGAGGGGGGCTGTCTGCTCCTTCTCTGCAGTCAACTTGTGCGCTTTGTTTCTCATCCTGCCCCCTGCCAATTTCGCTCAAGGGCAAATCTGTATTTAAGGGAGCTGACAAAGGGGTGTCACACATTCTATTTGTGAAACTTCTAGACACACTGGAAAAATAGGCTACATTCCTCGGTCCTGTATCTATATGCATTGATTGTGCGACGTTCTAAAAAACACGCCACCTCCTCCTCTCCATTAGTGAACCAATGATGCTATGTGATGGCAACACAAGCGATTAATTGACAAAAGACAAAACAACATGGAACAGCATGAAACCCAAACAGCAAAAGAGGAAAAAACACAAAAGCACAAGACATACCCTAAAACTTGAGCAATTGGCAAGGTTTCTAAAATAGCAATTCAAAATGTAAAGATCTTCTCTTCACAGGCTGTCACAAAATAACCACTAATAGCTTTATAGTTCTGATGAAGCAAAGCAAAACAAATATACAACAGCTAAATAAATAAAAATTGCAATATCAACTGGCTTATTTTCTGTGTACACTGCATTTAGGGTTTTAGCGAGCGTCTCCGTATATATACAGAGCGCCTCTCTATGTATATATGTGTAAACAAGGCAGAGCTTGTGAAATATATTGAAAAGAAAAAGACTTACAGAAAGAATGGCAATAAGAATGCCAGCGGCGCAAAGCACAGCGTCACTTATGGTGTCTCCGTTTTTGTACGGGTACTTGATGGACTCGTCGCTGCAGTAAAACCCGCGCTGGTAGGGCTTGATAGTGCTAGTTTCAATAATCAGGAAAGGCAGGCCAGCTACAGCGAGACAAAGAGGAAGAAAGAGACACAAAGGTTTCAGGTCAATAACAGGGACACAAACACAGGAGTGCACACAGGGGGCACAGTGCAGGGCACCCCGGCAACATGGGGACTGTGGGAAGGGGGTGGGTGGGGGGGGTCGGGGGTGGTGATCCGCTTCACGGTTCCTTATGTCCCCAAAGCAACATTTGAGCCAATGCTCACCCTTTAAGGCTCGGTGACCCTTTCACAACCTGAGATTTACCATTCTGGGTCTACGGGGCTGACCGCTGTGTCAGGTCACCATCGGAATGTCCCCAGGGGTCTTTAAAGGGTCTTTTGGGGACAGCGGAACACACAGACACCCCCGTTACCACCTCTCCCCCCCCCATGTTCCCAGGAGCGACTGCACCGTGGAGGACTTACAGAGGTGACGGGCAGAACGAGCCCCACGGCCAGCAGCACCGGGGAGGGGATGGTGCTTCTCTTATAAGAGTAGCGGACGCTGTCGTCGCTGCAGTAGAAGCCGCGCTGGTAGGGCGGGACGGAGGACTTGTGCAGCAAGAGGGAGGGCAACATGACTGCACAAACAGATAAAACTGGGGTCAGCCCTCCTGCTGTCAGTACCTACCTGTACCGTCTACTCACGGGCCTGCAGGGCTCTGGACAAGCTCAGGGCTTCTGCCATTTCAACCTTTTGACTCCCCCTCAAGAAAATGACATTTTAAAAACATAAAGAAAGAAAAATAATCATTGACAAAAAAAAAGGTTATTTTTTTTTACATCTGGTTTTATTGGGACAAATTGTAAACCCCTTCCCCACACCCAGTTGCAACGCACATCATCATTCATCCATTTCTCTTCCTTTCCATTTGGCATTAACCAAACATCGTTTGAGACTTTGCTAAACACTTTCGCGCATTATTTTGGACTGCACAGGTCCCCGACGCGTACAGACGCATCAGTCCCGCAACACACACGTCAGCTGTCACCAACTCTCGGCCACAGAAAAAATAAATACAATTTCTGAATCAAAGCAGTGCAAACACAGTTTAACTTGTGGTTAGGACTTTGAAACTCTCCCTTGAAGGATTGTTAAACTTGTGACTACCAAGAAAAACAAAGCTACATTTTCACTGGCCACCCAAAATTTTTGCATTTTTTTCTCCAAGGGGAATTCTGAAGGGGGTGCTTGGTTTACATGTGGTTAGAAACAGAAGTAACCTGAGCCAACACCCCTAGGCCCCTGATCCAAGCTTTGCTCTCAAAAATAAACAGGGCCATCTTTGAAGCACGGCTGCCAAGGGTCTCGCATTTCTGGCCGAAATGGGTCCCAGTGTGGCAGGATGCTCGACGCACTCGGAGCGGCTCCACCTTAAAACTGCACAGGAAGTTCAACCGGTGTGGTTGCCATAGCGGCGTCTACGTTTGTCACGTAAATTTCCTCACCTGTATTTTAAGACCGATAAAGACCTTCCTTGTCCAGACACAATTTGAGTACAGACCCCTGCCATTATAATTTATCCTAGCACCTTTACCGTTGCACAGCAAAAGCATGAAAAACTATAACAACAATTATCATAGACAAACCAACACCAGCTTTTAATAACAGTTAATAAAACAACACGGGGTTGCTGTAAGAGCACATTCCATGACTCCGAGACCGGAGGATAACCCTGCAGTGCCTCTAAGAGAAAAATAATGTTGTGGAATATGCAGAAGGCTGAATTCATGCTAACTCATGGTGTTTTAGATCAATAACAAGTTAACATTCTGTTTTCCTTTTTCCCTACCATTTGAACAGCTGGAGCTGGCTCTTGTCTCGAGCAGCAAGCATTGCCTACATCACTGAGCAGACACCTGCAAAAATAAAGGCCGGAACTTTGAAGCAATGGAACTGAGAAAGGCCCGGAAACCAGGAGCATTAATATTGAAGGGGGGCAGGAGGCTGAGTGCTTTTGCACTGCACTAAAGAACTAAAGAACAGGCCATTTTTGCAGAGGATGACAATGAGATGGGAGCCACGGTCATGGACAGCTGGAAGACGTCCTTTAACACAAAGCCCAAGGCTCGTCACACAGCCCAAAGAACGATGGCGTATCTCATTTGGCCAAAGGCTTGTCAGCTTTTAGCTTCGAGAATCAAGTCTGGAAACATCCCTTCTGGTGATTTTGCCCCATCTGACTTTCATCTGAGAAAGACACGATCATTTTAGCAGACGAGAACCATTTTGCATTATAAACAGACTTCCAGCGGATCCACACGGAGACTTCCAGAGAGTGTAAACAACGCTAAGCTGGGAAGCTTGCGAGATGGCGAATAAGAAATTCCGCTCACAGCGGTGCGATCTGAGCTGGCAGATTATGATGCAAATGAAGGGTGTTGAAAAGACAGCCCTGGGTTTAGCAAAAAAAAAAGAAGAAGTGAAAACTCCTTCGATGGGAGCTTTGCCCTCGGTAACCACCTTCGGCGAATTATGAGCCAGTCTGAGAATGTAAGTGGGACAGAAACTCAGAGGCAGAGAGCAGGACTTGATCTCCGTTCCGCGCTGGGATAAAGGCGCCATTCCGGGTTCCACTGTGCAGTAGAGAGAACGCCGCGGCCCAACAAAGCCTGAATGGCCTTTCAAAAAGACGGGCCCAGTGGCCCGGGGGGGGACGAGCCCGGCCCTCTTTTCCACACTGCCTCGACCTGTTCACAAAAGCCCCTCTGTCCGTGCCCACTTCCCCAGCTCACAGGCTCCGCCATGCCAGGGGAACATTGTTTTGCCCTCCATGCCATCTCCATGAGAGCAGTGTGGTATGCGGAGATTCCCCAAAGCCACCCCCAACCAAAAGGGAAAACAACAAGATCCTTTGAGCTGTAGGCAAAAAAAAAAGAGCGCCAACTCACGCAAAATGCAACCACAAACACACGCCCAGGGGAGAAAATGCAAATAACTGTGCAAATGCTAATTTTGGAGAGGGAATGCAGGAAGGCAGGGGCTGTCACTTCCCCAATTTTGGGGGAAAGAGGGAGTGTTTGTAAAGAGGAGCCAGAAACCTTAGGAGAGGGAAAGAAAGAGCTGGGTTGGGCAGGTGCAGAAAGGCCTGTTGAGCAGAGTGAATAATAATTTTAAAAAGGCCAAATTGAAAAAATCTCAATGGACCTACATTCAGGAGAACGTCTGCATTGTGACAAAGAAACACAAAGCGTACATTGACAGCGAGAGATTCCACTATTCATCTTCAAAAGGCCAAGAGGGGGAAGGGGGCCAAGTAACTGGTCATATTCAAATTACCCCCAATGCTATTTCACCAATTCCTCAACATTTTTGTAACTGGCCAAAAACTAAAACTGTTCCAACGTAGGCCTACCAATTAGAAATAACCACTGTGAGAAAGCTCAAATGAGGATCTACCTTATCTCCAGACTGCTCTTATGGGATTTTCTCAAATTTGTATATGTATCGCTAAAAGCAAATATAAATGTTCACTGTCTAATAAGATAATAAATAAGGAAAGTACTCCAACAGAGGAGGTGGGGGGTGGAGGAGGAGGAAAGTGTTAGCTTGGGTTTCCCAGGGGCACTGAGTTTGCTTTGCATAAACAGTTCATCTGCCCATTGAGCTTTGCAAACTGGCTGCTCAATTAAACAATAATGAAACACCGACCGGGGCCTACTTTCCACGGGGTGAGAGGGACGCCAAACCACAGCCGGGAAAAACAATCACAAGTGGGTGGCAAACGCCTTGGCGAAAATGAGAATTTTGCTTATCAGATGTGGACACGCATCCCCCCCCCCTCCCCACCCGTTGTGTGAAAGGGGGGTCCATTGGGTTCCACGCCGTCTGAGCGACGCACGCCGGTTTCGGAGATGGCAGACATCACCAGTCATTAGAGTACCATGCACGCATATGGTACAACGCGTGACACATGAAGCATATTTGGCACAGCCTTATCGGGTCCATCTGTCACTGGAATGCATACACTTTCTCTGATGTTCCACAGAGCCCCAGCGCCTCCGCACATCTGAAGGAGAAGCGGGGGCAGAGGGCAGGGCGCGAGAGCTGGAAATATTTATTTCGTACGATTTTGACACCGAAAAAAACATAAACCCTACGATTCAATGACAACCATAAGGGGAGGCAGGACTGATGGGCTGTCAGGTGTGCGGCGAGGCTTCTCCTTGGCCTGTGCGAAGATTATTTTGCGAGTGCTGGTTTGATTGGCTCGGGGGTTACATTGGGGCGAGCTTGCATGGTAAGAGTTGTACTAATGCACCCTGACAGTGTACAGAAACTCAGAGGATTTCGAACCAGCTTTGTCTCATTATCCAGGAGAAACTCGGACGTGGGTCATTCATCTGTACAGTAATACCAATCATAAAATGGCAGAATAAAACCTGGCACAAGCTCAATTCTCCTGCTTCCCCCCCGTCTTACCATCCTACATAATTTGCGCAAACCATTCCCAGACACAGCTTTTCACTGTCAAAGAGCAAATAAGCCCCTTTCTCATGAAGCCATAACACACCAATTGTCACTTGACAAAAGAGTGATTACAAACAGCCATTGAAGGACCGTCGCCGCCGTCACGTGTTCAACACAAAACAGCACCGCCTTAAAGTAATAGCTCCGAATTCCTGGTGAAGAGATGTTGTGATACCACGGGAATGACCTTTCAGAACCGTGCCCTTTCTCCTCACTGTTGAACGAGATATTCAACCCCCCAAACCTGAAACTTTACTGCTACACATGAGGCCCGCATAAACACTCCATGGAACCCATAAAAATAGACAGTCATGTATGGCCGGCACTTTATTTTACTTCAGAATTACTAAAAACCCTAAGGTTTTATGGGAATTGCTTTGAAATATGACGGTAATTTATTGTCTGTGCCATTGTGCAAAAGAAAACAAAAATGATAATGGTGGTAAAATTGTGGTGGTAAAACTTCTCAGTACCACTAAAAACAATTTAAAGGAACTTGAATCAAAAGAAATGTCCCCACGATGAAAAAAAAATCACCTGAAACCTGATTTAATTCATGTATTCAACTGAGTAGGAAAATCCTATTCAACTACTAGAAGCCGAGGGCGTTTCTTGTCAAAAGTAAACAAAGATAAGGACGCAACACGTGTTCTAGTCCTGGATCGTCTTCCCCGCCCAACCGCGATGAAGCATGTTATTATTTAAATGTTATTAGATTAAACCAGAATAAGGGGGTGACTGACACAAAACATATATACGCTCTTTGATACGGCGGGAGTGGAAGTGCGGCAGGAGGGGAGAAATGTAATCGCGGGTAACTGAGGATATCCTTTTTTGTCTCGCTGAGACCATGTGACACTTTCTCCTCAGGAAAACAAACAGCAAAACGCAGGACAATGAGGCGGAGGGAAAGGGCAGCTGAAAGGTTGGCCTTGCCAGTCTATTAACCCTGCGAGCCTCCTCCGTCCTACCCTGACAACACCAAGACGGATTGCCGCTGGGTTCAGGGATCACGCTCTGAGCCGGAGGACTCTCTGAAGGAGAGCGCGGGGAGTGTGGACAGACGCCGAGAGCTTTACTGGCACGGGGGGCTGTCACCTGCCATTTCCTGCCTGGCGCAATAGCTGCTGGCACGCTCACTCCGTCACGACACGGAGACAGGGGGGACTGGCACGATGACGCTAGGTGGGTGGGGGGGGTGACTGGGATAGCGGTGCACATACTATCCAATCACAGCCTCCCGGCATCCTTTTGACACAGTGAGATTGATGAGGGGAACAGGGGGAGTGTGAGCCAGGCACCATCGTGTACCCCTAGCGCGGCAGAGACAAAAGCTTCAAAAGCCGCGTGGGACGCTGTCCTCCTCACCACACTCAGAGGCTCTGATTTGGAGCGCGCCGCCGCGCAATCCTGCCACAAGTGGTGCTAAACGGTGTTAAACTCTACAGGCAACAGGGTTAAGCCTCCGTTGCCATTTCACTTCCCGTACACTGCTTCGTGCGAGCCAACTTCGCGGGACAGCTTATCCTTTGAATTCTGATACTTACAAATTTTCCAAGCAACTGCCCGGGACTTCCTGCAGAGAATATAGCAACGGAGGGTCTATACGTGACCTGCCTTCACCCTTTGATGGCCCAGCAGTGGCCGATGGTGAGTTATAAGACTGAGGTCCAGGGGCCTGTTACAGGAGCACTGTTTTGTTTGGTTTCTGGTCCATTAATTGCATTTATCACCAACAATCTTTGCATTAGAGCGGAGGGCCACTGTCCAGGGCTGATAAGCTGTGGGAGTGACTCTGTGGAGAATGGGTGGCCGGGTGCCAATCCTGCCTGCACAGCCTGGCGTATTGTTCACTCCATCAATGCAAGCAGGGGCAGAGACAAAGAGAGCTGGCCGCTGGGAATGGCAGTGGGGGAAATGTACATTAATTAGTCAAGGTTTCCAAGCGTTTGGGATGTAGCGCTGAGGAAGGGAGGAGCCAGTCAGACGGTCATGTGACCCACAGACTTGGAACTCCTGTTACATTTGGAAATATGGACGGGGGGGTTACTGGAACAGATGAGACAAATCACAACAAGCACATCACGTTTTGGGATGTCGCATTGCAAACACTTTGCACTAGGTGCACCATAATTTTTTCAGATTTTAGTTGGGAAAGTCACGTTACCCCAGTCCATGAATTTTCCTAAATATGTTTTTTCAACACACTTACATTGTTTGAATTTAATTATAACAAAATGAACAACTGTTGTAAGTCAATGCTACTCCTATAGCCATTATGTATTTGGGGCATTGGTGCCTCTCTAACACAAATAGGAAGCTCTCTCCCCCAAACATGTGAAAATTGCACATTGAAACTCATGTGTCCTACTTATTGTGCTGTGTATCACGGAACCATTAGCCTAATGGGTGAGAATGGGTGGGGGAAGGGGAGGAGACAATACAATACGATTGCATAATTATTAACGCAGTAACGTTAATGACTATACTTTAAAATGTCAATGCCCGAAAGCCGACATTTTCTTGTATGCATGGAACTCCGGTGTTCTTGATATTAAATTGAAAAATCTTTTATTAAAAAAACTCTCTTTTTGTGAATCATCATGCCAAAAAGGGGATTCAAGTTCAACATTTGGAATTTTTTTGGTTTCTACCCCCAGGATCACAGAATGTCTCACAGTCCCTAAACCCACTCCAGACACACAAGGGGTGTACAGATTTAAAGGCACAGACTTAAAGGTGTTAAACTGAGGACAGCCTGAGGTCTTCTGGGGGGGAAAGAACTCATTTCCAATGCCATTAAAAGAACACAGCTATACATTTCACTTTAACGTTCAATCCTGTGGGAATATATTTAGAAGTGATGTTTGGAAGGGCGGGGGCGGGGGGTGAAAGAATGCTCCTTAAATCTGGCACCACACACGTCACCGTAGCAGGCATGTGCCTGCAGTGTGCAGATTCTTGGGAAGTCACAGCCGTTTTAAACCGGGGTGGCATTTCTGAAGTGCTCCTGGCCCTGACACAGGTCCCAAACACAAAGGGCCTGCTGCATTCCTCTGCTGACTGAGGAGCGCTTCACCTCGGCACACGCACGCACACACGCACACACGCACACGCACACACACACACACACACACGCACACACACACACACACACACACACACACACACACACACACACACACACACACACACACACACACACACACACACACACACACACACACACACACACACACACACGCACACAGACACACACACACACACACACACACACACACGCACACACACACACACACACGCACACCGCACACACACACGCACACGCGCGCGCAAACACACACACACGCATGCACACACGCATGCATGCACACACTCACACACACACATGCACACGCACGCACACACACACACACACACACACACACACACACGCACACACACACACACACACGCATGCACACACACAACACACACACACACACGCATGCACACACGCAGGCACGCACACACTCACACACACACACACACACGCACATATGCACGCACACACACACACACACACACACACACACACCGATGGGACAGGCATGCCTGGCTGACCCCTGGCCTTTCACCACCGCCCCCGCGATGGCTAGGTGCTAAAGAAGTGGAACAGATGGAAGGACCTCGACACGGAGACCTCGCGCCTCCAACGCCGGTGCCGAAATCTTAGACAGCGGCACAATACCGAATTACTTCCCTTTGAAGTGAAGGCTCCAGTCGGCAGCTTGGGAACCAAGACCCAGGGGAGAGCATCCATCACCGTGGCACTTTGACCCACTTAACCCAATAAATACAGTAATGCTTATACCATTTGTCTATTACAAAATAAGCAAAATAAGTATTGCAACATGAAACCCATTAGAATCTTACAACTCTCTCCTTTTTAAAGTGATTGCCATGTGGGGGGGGGGAGGGACATTTGGTTTTATGTGCACAGATGACACAGTGGGAAAGGGGGGGCAGGGGGCGGATTTAAGATTTTGTACTGGTGGGAGTGTGTGCCACTCTGGGACCTCACCAGCAGGCCTGCTGCAGGCCCCTTCCCAGCCTGGCTCTCCTCTGGCATGGACTGTCCACTAGGCCCCGCTTCAAATAGCTTTGTCTATGCAAGCTGCTGATGTCAGCAAGCTGTGGATAGTGCCAATCCCTTCCTTTCTCATTCTCTCAATACATTAAACAGGATATGGGGCCAGGGCTGGGCTGAAAACATGTGCTTACTCAGAGAATTTTTTTTTTCATAGAAATAAATGCGAGCCCCACTCTTTTTCCACCAGGCCCCCATAGGATGCTCTCCGCGTTGCATTCTGCTGTGGACTCTGAAGAAATACGGTCTTCCTTGGCAGTCTGCTCCTGTATTTGTGATACCCGTTGTTAATACTGCATCACAACTCTGCAAACAAAGGTTCTGCAACAAACATTCACCTCACAATCTCACACTTCAAATCCCATTTAAATATTTGCATATTTGTTTGTAAAGTATATTTAATGTAAACGTTACACTAATTCCATGCATTTGTTTGAATGGCAACAGCTGTTAAAATAAAGAAACAAACAAACACGTATTTTCCACTGGCAAGTGTGAGTTATGCTGCGTACACAAATACCGGTATTTATCCATGTGCCTGGCGCACATAGCTGTTGCGCCCACACCACATTTCAGTGGCCTACCTGAAAGCTGCCTTTGTTGGCTCTCCTATTTCCCCAACCTCTCCCTCTGCTGCCTGCACGCTTCCCCATACAGCGAGGCAAATGTGCGCTCACGGCTGGAACACTGCAGAACGCCACCGCAATGCCCTCCAGCAACCATCTCTCTGGGATGCCAATGTCTGTATAGCGGACGTCAGCATCCAGACTTCAACTGGCCTCCTACACTAGCATGTACAACTGCAGATTCGGATGGATCTGCCCATTCAGAGAACACAGAGGCCGCTCTGTCACTCTCTGAATATTTAAGGCGGTGCTGAAGATTTTTGTGCCTTTTGTCCCTTTGCGTGGCAGCATCAGCAGCTGCAGCATCAGCGGCCCTCCAGGCCACCTCGTCCTTTCACCCCCGCACTACGTGTGTGTTCCCCGTGTCACGGCCTCCCTCCATCTTGTTTTTTGGGTTTGTTTACACGGAGATAATGAAAAACCAGCCGGGCCTCGGCGAATATCAAAGGGGGTGGTTTTCTTCGTTAGAAAAAGTGACTATAATCATGCAAGAAATCCTTTTCATGTGACAGATCATAAGGGACAAGGGAGAGGAGAACAGCCAGGCATAAACACAGCTGGAACCTGCGTTTGTTATTACCATAAAGAAGCTGTTATTCCGCTGAAGATTTTGGGGGAGAAAAGGCATTATGGAACGCGTATTACTCCAATTTGAAGATTAAAGAAACTTTGTCATCAATAAACTGTGTACCTTTGGATTTCAAGTCCTCTCGTGAGGGCAACGGCTGTCGTGTACAGAACACCTTTGTCACACCGATCCAAAGTGCAGGGCTAAGATGAACCCTATCTCCTCACCACAGGGTTGAGAATCCTGTTACAAGCCACTGCATCGTCGTGCATAAATGCTGTGCAGGCAGGACATAGCTACAGGGGCTCTTAAGGCAAATAACACCGTGTGTAAGTGGCAGCAAAAATAGAACATAATCCTGACATGAACAAATTGAATCTTCAGCAACACATACTGATCAATCCAGTGGTGCCACCTCGGCTGAAATGAGCCAGGGCCATACTGGTAAGTCTGTTCTGCAAAGCACTATCCATTACCCTGCCTTCTGCATACGAAATCAGGGTATTTCTCCTTTCCCTAACATCCATCCGGGCTCTCCACAAGCACCGGCCTTTCTGAGGATCTCCGTTCATATAATGGAATTATCTCCTATGACAAAAGCGCTGGAGGTGACCGGTCGCCATTTGAATCCTGAGATTAAAAATTACCCTTCACCACAACTTGAGCCCTTTCAGCCAGTGTTAAGTAAGCACTGGGGAAAAGCGGCTGTTGCTAAAGGGCCGGGTTAAATGAGGCTCAGTGGCCTACGTCAGGGCCACCTCCCTGAGACTTCTTCCCATTCATCATCGTGGCCTAGAAATTACGCAGGGCTTCCGCAACTCCACGAAACACTGTGAGCGGAGTGCGCTGGATCTCAAGCGCAGGACTCCAAAACCAGAAGGAAAACAAGTCTCTGTGAGCGATGCTTCCAAATCGAGACAATGAAACCAAAATGGCTGTGGCAGCCCTGGGTGTAAACATTCACGGCATTGTTTCCAGAAAGACGCTGGAGCAGCCTCCTCCGCAAACCTCCACGTATAAACAATAAATTATAGAACGCTAGCTCCTGTGAGAGCATCACACACAGAGACAGCCAGCTGCAGTCCGGGTAAAACAATGCAGCAATGACTTACTACTACAGTGTTGCGTGGCAGTTTTGAACCTCTACAGTAGTGCAAATTAAACACACATTTTTAAAAATGTGTTGTGCATTGCATATTGTAAATACTTACTTATAAAATCTTCTTTAACTTAGCTGGGACATGTGCTCATACAGTTGCAAGCATTCACAACCATGCAAATTGTGGCACTATTTTTAACTTGTCCCATTTTTATTTTTAGTACTTCCAAAAGCATGCAATTGTTTAAGCAATTTAGTTGATTAAATTAGGTTGATGCTAAGAGAAAAGCTTTTAAAGGTGGATCACGAACAGCCTATGGGTATGTTAAGTAGATTATGGAAAAGAGCCAAGACCTGTAGTAACTGCATTTTAAAAGAGTTGCCTGTTTGATTCCAACTAGAATTGCATTACTGGCTTAAATCAGGTTATATGAGTGAATCACACCAGGTTCAACAAGGACCTTATCAAATAATACAGTCATGCATGCCTGCTCTCCGATGGCCATCTCACTATGCATGCTCACTTCAATACACCAGGGAAGTAATTGCATCTCGGAACTCTCTGGGGTTAGGGAGGCCTTAACCTGTTCCACCTCTGATCCTCGTTAAAAGGTGGGAAGCAATCATCTAAATGCTCCTACCACTTCCTCTTTGTGGCAAACTCCCTCAAACCACAGCTTTAACAAGCAAACGTTTAGGGCTTACTGACCGGCAACCTCTGCCGCCAAACATACAGAGCAGACACACCCAGACAGCAAAGTATTTTATATAGATTAATTCCGTCAATGTACTATTGTGAAGTATTTTGCAAGCCTCTACTGTCCTGTTGCTAGGCTAATGTGGACCTATAGCAGAGATCTAGTTTGGCTGTCTCGTCAGTGCCCTCTGGGACACACAGAAATACAAGGGCAAGAATCAAAAATCAACCACATGCAGGGACCCTGTACAGGCTTGTAATATTAACTGAACTGAATTAAAAGTTTGGGAATAAACCATTTTCACAGAACTCCATATAGGTCAATTAAGATTTGTAAAATTTTTTTTAAAAAAAACGTACAGTCTCTACAGTAATTCATGAAAGAACCATAGCAAATAAAAGGATGGAACACTATTTACAGGAACAATGACACCTAATGACACCAATACCCAGGGATCCGGAGAAGCACTGCACTACTAGCATCGGATAAGCTAGCAGCTGACGAAACAGCGATGCGATTTTACAGTGCGAGAGAGTTGCATACGCTGTGAACTGGGCCACTTGCAGCTCATGACAAAGGCTGCCAGTACAGTGCTGCCAGCCCGGGCCACACGGGCCCGTTCGCACTCGCTAACGAAAAAGCCCTGTGATGCATCAAAAGGAGGCATTGTTCCCAAACAGCAGAGCTCCCCCTCTCTCGCTCTGGGAGCCATTGTTGAAGGCACAGAGAATGACAGCATTGGGACACAAACAGGGCTGGACAGAGGACCAATTGACAGGGTGCTGAGTCAAGCAATGAGCGAGAGCAGGGGCCTTGCCTGTCCCAGCAGCCAAATGAAAGGAGGCTACCCCACTGTACACACAGCGGCTGGACGGAATGCACCGGGCAGATGAAATAAAGACAGAAATTATAATACGCATTTTATCGGATCAAGACTGCACGACTGGAAGCGTACACAGTCTCACAACGTAATAAGTGAAATACACTGATCGATGTTTTCACAACCTCCATTTATCTGATCGCACCATGCATATTGTATGGACCTTTCGACATGTACGCACTTTAAAAAAAGGGATGCGGACGTGTAATCGTTGCCTCCTGCTCCTTCTCAGCAGGCAATCGGGGAGCGGCCTATCAGCAACGGGCCTGGGTCACGTCGCGGCGGCCGGAGACTTTGGCTAAAGGAGCCTCCCAGCAGAAGGAGTGAGCCTCATTAGAGGAGGAATGCGGGCCAGGAATCCGAGGGTTAATCCACACGACACAGATCAGGGAGAGACGGAGGCAGGTACTCCTCGTTAGGAGGGACGCGTACGGTGACTCCCATGCTGCTGCATATAGAACGAGACGATTTCACCGGTGCCCGAAGAAGACCTCCAGAGACACATGCCAAATTAGAAAACCTGCGACCGAATTCAAACGTTTGAGACATACTTGAAAGTCCAGAGACGCTGTACTGGACGTAGCGCTGCGGAAACACCGTGGGCATATCTGACTGGTGCGCATGCGCCTAGCTGCAGCTTCTGCATCCCGCATTGCTATCTACGCGGGACAGGAGAGCCAGGTTTGTCAGTGCCAATGCAGCTTTCTACCAGCACAATGGTTTATGGCCGCGATAGATTTGCAGCCCACAATTTAGTTCAGACCTGAAATTAGTCATTGTTTCCACCTGTCAAAAGTCATTGGCTTTGGCCGAGGAAACAAAGAAGTGAAGTGAGATTTTTTTTACAAGGCTCAAATGTTGTTATGCTGCGAACTACTCTGTAGCAAACTTCTTTTCTTAGGTCTTTGTTTGTTTTTGTTTGCAGCTTTGATTGCGCAAAAAACTAGGTGGCTCATCAGACGATCTCGAAGGCGTAAACACGCTGAAGCGCTCGGTAATTGAGGCCGTCTCCTCCTAACAAAGGGGCCTCCCATCAACAAAGTGACCCTCCTCCCGCCTCCCTCCCTCCCCCCTCCCTCCCCCCCTCAGTTTGATAACTTCTAATCAACATTCCCCTCACATCCTTGCTTCAAATTGTCCAGCATCTATCCTGTTGTATATCCAAGGGCAAGCAGACATGCAACACAAGTGGCCTGCCCGAGTTCTCAGCAAAAACAGACGCAAATTCCACACACCATCCCATTACATGTCAATTGAATTGCTACGTTGAGCAAGCTCTTCTCCCTTGTAAATCTCATAGGTATGTAATTTGGTCGTAACGCAAGCATCCTCAAAAGCCAGCCAGTGTTTTAAAGTGAAGCGTTGTTTATGCGATGCGTATGCGCGTGGGCATCAGGCTGGGAGGACTCGCTGCCAGGGTCGTCGCGTAAAATCGAACGGCCTCTTCCGAGGAAAGGAAACACCGTGGTAATGTTGCTGCACGCACAGTGCAGAGCAACACACACACACACGTTTACACTCACATAAACACACTCACTCATAGACAACACACACACACACACACACACACACACACACACACACACACACACACACACACACACACACACACACACACACTCACTCACTCACTCACTCACTCACTCACAGATTGGAGCAATGTTTCTGGGTCTCAGAACGCCCTTTGCCCCCACAGGAAGGGCGAGTTTTCCACAGTGTTGTGCCCCAGGCATCAATCCATGGAAAACTCTTCAACAGAAAGCTCTCAGCACTGCATGATCAGTTGGGAAGTCACGTTCAAATGTATACGTGACATCGCATAAAGCTCTGTGACCACCTGTGCCTTTTTAGCCAAATAACTGTGGATTGGGCTCAGAGGGATGAAGACATTCATCTGATTACCAGGACCGTCACTGGTACAATATTCGCACCAGTGAGCACTGGGAGAAAGGGAGAAACAAAGCAGATCCAAAATTCTGGAGAATAGTCAACAATCCAACCTCATACCACAGAGTGCTTCCACTAGGAAAGTTAAACACCAATTGTATCCACTATAGAATTACTATGCAAGTGCAGAGTATACTTTAAGCCTATAAACACAGATTTGATTTTGACAGCTTCTGTTTTTGTCAAGGACCGTAAACAACAGGAAAGTAAACAACCACACATACTGCAGTGAGAATCTACACATCAGTCACTCAGGGCTCGATTGGAATCACTGACAGAGCATCTGGCAAGTGCCGTCTCTCAACACAATTCCCTGCAGGAAAACACTAGGAAGCTGCAAATGAGTGCAAGAAGAATCTGCCTAGTGAACTGCTTAGAGCGCCTTGGAATTTCTATATTAAAACGTGCGGAGCTTCAAGGATCCCGGCAATTGCTCCTTAATTGTAAGTGAACTCTATGGAAATGGGCTGGAAAAAGTATTACATTTCACTGCACTTTGCCACACCTAAGCCAACCGAGACTCTACCTTTTCCCACCCTTTCCTGAATTCCCCAACACACACTTCCAAAATTATACCAGATGTTACTTCAAGAGACTTCCCTGCTCAGTTGCCAATGAAGAATGCGAGAAATTCTGGAAAATATTTATAGAACAGGCCAAGTGAAGGCAGTTCAAGAGGTAAAGCCTAGAGCCAAAGAACTTAACGGGGCAGCATTACCCTGGCACTTTAAACACCCTGTCCAGGCATAGCCGAAAAGTAACTTCAAAAGGAAAGAATGCCTCAAGACGTAGATAGACACATAGATGTAATAGTACAATTCTAATCCTGTCATCAAAAAGAAAAGTGTCACATATTCCTCCAAACCCTGATTACTGGAGATAATAGTTGGAAATATGTTATAAAGGAATTCTTAGGCAGTCATTAGAGTGTTTTTTGCCAACACCTGCACTGACTGAAACTTTCTAAAGACATCTTGAGTCAGACTTCAAAAGGCTTTCTGGAAATGTATGTACCAATTTTCTATATTCATTATGTACTCTAGATATCAAGTCTGAAGTATTGTGATTATTAATTAGATTATTATTAGATTATCAAGTATGGAGATGATTAAAAACAACAGAAAAATGATCAGCCCAAAGTGATGTGTATGTGCGAACATATGCATTTTATTTTCACTATAACATTTATGGACTTTTAGTGCAGCTGTCCTATTTCAAAGTATCATTGAGTATGTGATGCTAGAGATTACGTGATCAGTTGTCTTTAACTGGATATCTTCATGGTGCTCTTGTGCAGCTACAAAAAGACACAACAATGAATATGTAACAGTGGGAATAGACCATCTGTAGCAGCACATTTTCCTGAAAAGACTGCCTCTTTACAAAAACTGGGTGGTCATCTTTTCACGACACCCTCCCGTACCCGACACTAAGTATCAATTTCAGTTCTCAGTGTAGGCTCAAGCCACTTTTAACTTATTTTGCCTGGGGGTGCCCCTTAACACTATATTGCACTCATAAGCTTCACTTAAAAATGGCACATCACCAGGTGCTGCACTTCAAACTGTTACCAAATACAACTTAATCTGAACCCAAGTGGTCTCAATATAACCTGGTCACTTGAGGGGGTACGCATACTGTAGAATGGAACACAGGCAGTGCCTACAGGCAGAGATGCAATCACAAGAATGCGAGCAATCCTTTGCGCCAATTACTGCACCAAAGGGCTGCTTGTTGGGACAGACTACCACAGCAAATGTATTTACGGACATTATCAATACAAATCAGTTCAGCGGAGAGCTACCAGCATAACAACATGCTCGAATT
The DNA here is from genome assembly GCA_029706075.1 of Aldrovandia affinis. Taxonomy (NCBI): domain Eukaryota; kingdom Metazoa; phylum Chordata; class Actinopteri; order Notacanthiformes; family Halosauridae; genus Aldrovandia; species Aldrovandia affinis. The sequence goes on along the minus strand of JAINUG010000194.1, from coordinate 1,420,989 downwards.
GGAGTGGCCTCTGCCTGTCTACTGTCCAATAGCTGTCTGCCATGCAGCTATTAAATTCTCCTCTCTCATGTTGCCATTGTCGACTACAGGGACAGCATTCATATATTGGGTATTGTGTTGTAATATGCATGAGAGTGAATGTTGTGAAGCAAGTCTGAAAATACAAATAGGATCTCTCTTCTTGAAAGTGCTGAAGTACAGATACAGAACTGTGTGGTTGCCACGGTGATCTAAATGCAGACAAAAAATACTAATTTAAAAAGTAAGAAACTAATCAGACCAAGAGCAGTACTGGGAAGACCCCTTGGGAACACAAATAGACGGCCTTATAATGCATCAATAAACACCAGGCCACAGTAAAAGGGAGATGAACAAAAACTCAGACTCAGGAGTAGTTGTGCCATGTCTCCCAGAACAAAGCACATTCAAACTAAAATAGTCTTTATGTTGCTCATAACATAGCATTCTCCCCCTAAATCCCCAATGTGTCTTTTGCTTTCACCAGCAAACACCACAACACAGACCAGCCTTATGCGTTACAAAAAAACAAGCTTGTTTGTCTTCTCTGTTTTATGCACAAAAACATAGCCAGCTTGATTTTTAGAAGGAAGTTGGTTTTGATGAGAATCCAGCCCGTGCATGTTAAAAACATTTGCAGTTCCGTGTACAAAAACGAGGCCACTTCTGTTTCTAATAACCCGTGCGCACACACGCGAACACACACACTCAGACAGTCCACGTCCGCCCCGAATGCACTGCCTTGTTTTATTTATTTATATAATCTTGGCTGACAGAAAGAGGAGTTCAGTGATACTGCATGTCTTTATTACACTCACCCTGTATCTTTCCATAAACGTTCTCCCCATGTAACCCATCTGAATGCCAATTAAGAATCTAGCGCACGTTTAACCCTCGAAACACATCACTTAATGTTTTCAGCATGTCCTCACCCCCACCTGCATACACTCCAAAATGCTAAAAACTAATCAGGTCCCATGGAAATGATGGCTATTGCAAATGGCAGCTTTGAAGGCTGAGATTTGCAGCGATACGCTGTTCACATTTGAAGGCATTAGTCCTACATTAAAACACATGTTTAAACAATTATTCCAAGCAACCCCCGGCCCAAAGCTAGAGAAAGAGAAAGAGAGAACCAGGAGGACCACTTTTTCAGATGGGGGAGCGTTGATAGGATGCCATGACAGACTCTACTTGAGAGAGGTCGGCTGGCTGAAAGCCCTTGTAAAAAGTTTTTGCAAGAATGTAATGCGTAATGTCGGCTGGAGTCTCTTAATCCTTCGCCTTCTGAAAGCCAGGACCAAGAGAGGAGAGCTCCAGGGAGCCAAAACTTCACCTCTGATGACTTGCAGACACAGGACTAAGTGATGCAAGCCATCATCACCCCTGTATCCCCTGTAATATTCTTTTGTAATCACAGTCTTGACTGTGGAAATACTGACCGCATTGGATCAAAAATGGCTACTCAATGGTTAATGGTTTTTAAATATCTCTATAAATCCAGCCTTAAATGTAGGGATGTATACATAAAACCAAGACATTCCTGGTGAATAAAGGAAACAAAGAAACTTACTTAATTTCTTCCTTAATTTATGTTATTGATAGAACAATCATTATTTTACTGACATGTTGGTATGAAAAATACAGTAATATAATATATGCCATTTAGCAAACGCTTTTTTTATCCAAAGCAACTTACAGTAGTGAATGCATACATTTTTCAATATGTGGTCCCAATGGGAATTGAACCCACAACCTAAATGTTGTCAGCACAATGCTCTACCTACTGAGCCACAGAGAACCAAATCGAAGAGCAAAATATGCTATAAATATTACCCAATACTAAAACAAGTTGTTACTTACTATTCAAAACAAGGGAGTACATTTGCATTCAACAGCAATGCCTGTGAATGTACGGGGTCAAGCACGAATTTCTTGAGATGGAGTAGGCTGTAGGGTATTGTTCTGATTATCGTCTGTGCAATTAAATACTTTTCGCTTTTACTTTTACTTGGGCTGTATTATACCGGTGCAAGGAACGCTTCTTTGAAACTGTAGACTTGACATAAGCACGAGTAAAAATTGTTTTTTATGTAGTTCAAAGTGAGTCACTTCAGCAGTTAAATGTAAATTATCGGCTGGCCATGTTCCCACATCAATTTCACACAATGTCAACAACGTAGAGATTTGCATCTGGCTCTGTGTAACGATTACCCCGTGGTCGCTGCCGCTGCATATTGATGCACTGTATGCCGAAGTTCTTCGTGGTCCCATCAGCATTCTTAACTGTACTACAGTATGACGAGAGAATATCTTATCGTATGCAAATCTACACTAAGCGAACATTAGTCTTGTAGGCTACAGTTGTGTACTAATGAAAATACCGGAGATAGTGGAACCGGCATTACGAACGCGCATTTAAAGGCGTGAGTGTTTCTGTTAAAATAGATAACATTGAAAAACGCACTTTGTTTTTAAATTGAGGCTCAGACTCGTCCCATTATCAACAGCTCAGGCATATGTACCAAAGTATGCACACCACTCGAAAGCTGTATGGAAAATTTGTTGAAAAAAGTTGCAAAGCAAACTATTAAAAATGTAAGTATATTGACAGTGTTTACAGTGGTTATTATTTAGATTACTTTTAACAACAAGCTACTGTACTGTTGTTGTATTTTTCTTACATTTTAATTGGCACCACCTTTTTAACTCAAACGAAGAGCGACAAATTTGATACATATGACTTGTTTTTAAGATTTACATTGGATATGTATAACTAGCGGTGGTCAGTCAGTTCAATTTACAGCTGTTAGCTATACGTCACCATCCCCATGAACTGCTCGCGTATAATTGAACCAAATCCTTAGATAAAGTGACTTGGTTACATTAAAACTCACCTAGAAGCAAACAGAAGACATCAAGACATATCAGCAATTTCCTCTTGCTGTTGTCTATGCCGTTGTTGTTGTTTAACGTTGCGCTTCCTCCGTTTCTGGTCTCTGGTGCCATTGCCTTCTCATACATGTAGTTTTGCATTTGAGGACCTCTTCCTATTTTTCGTTAAAATCCAACACCGGACAAACGCGGCAGTGAAAGAAGCAACAAAGTTGATTTGTCCTTTAGGAATAGTTTCAACAAAAAAAGGTCATGCAACAAGGGGAAATCTTCCCCTGCGACTCGAGAGAAGAAACGTCCTGCAAAGTTTGTACCAGCAGTGGACCGATGCGATCTCCGTTTAGACCCCTTATTTTCTGTAGCGGCGGTGTCTTTTTCTTCTGATAGATAAACGTGGCCCAGTTAATCTGTAAATGACCTCTTCGTATTGCCGTCTTCCCTAAAAAAGAAACAGGTTTGGTAATATATCTCTTGGAATGAATGGGAACTCAATGCAACGCTGCTTCGTTCAAAGGTTTGGACTGAACGTAACGCTCTGACTCCTTGCTGATCAACCCCTGTTTTATGAATCCTTGTCCTCCTCCTCCCCCTACCTCTTAAAGTAACCCTATGCAATCTACGAGGCTCAGCCCCCTTCCTCGAGGTTTACGCTACAAGTAATTACCTCCATGCCCCGATGAGAAACTTTCCCCACAATATTTGAAAGAATAGGTCTTTAGTGCTCCAAGTGGTCATTTTTGGTAGAATGATTTTTGCGCCACAAAGAGATGGTGGCGAGAGACTAATACTAAGTTAGTGTACCAATTTTGTTGAGGACACTTCACCACTTAAGTAGGTGTATGGTATACATATACCATTATAATATTCGTAAATATAATACAATAAAGGAATGCAAGTCAATCCAATATTGTGCGCTAAATATGAATCAGGGCAGTAGCTCAGATTATTAAGATAAGATAAGATAAGATCAACTTTATTATTATTCGTGTATTTGATAGTGACAAGTCAAGTTAACATTGACACATTATTGAATACAATGTTACGATGCAGTAATGATATGTAAGGCTAAGTCCATACCATATTCTGACCAGTCCAACATAACAGTATCTAAATTACGTGCCTTTGACTATTACTTAATATGGTTTATTACTTTTTGTTGCCTGTCATACAATATATGTATTTTGTATATTGTGTACGAGAAGGTAACATCAATTACTCATATAACTTCACGTATAACACGGTCATTTGATTTGTAGACATTTCAACATTTTAACTGTTAACTGTCACAAAATAGCATTTATAATCTGCTTGTGTTCATGTGACTTGAAGAACAGTAGGCTACATGTTATCAATAAGTATTAGAGCACCCCTTGTGGCGCACAGGAGTACTGCGCATGTCTTTATTACACTCGCCTTGTATCTTTCCACTGGACAACATTTATTCTTTTTTATTTCAAATGATCACAATGAGATTAAAAACGTGTTACGCAAAACCTTGACAAGAGAACAACCTAAACATATACACTACAAACAATATATTTGCATTATGCTTTTTACATTTCTGGTATGGTGGTCTGGCGACAAGCAAAAAGATGAAACTCAAGAACATCTGGGATCCAAACTGTGCAAACTGTGCAAGTCACAACACAGGGGCCTACAGGGGCTCTACTTGGATGTGCAACAAAGAAAGCCCTGTGCATTTCTGCTGATACCTCACACACTGTGGCACAGTGTTTTCAGCTGCTACCCTCTGGATGAAGGTATAAGGTGTTGAAGTTCACATTAATCGAGGCTACAGAGGCAGGGGAAGTTTTGTCTCCTCAGCTAAAAAGATCCTGAGCCACGAGGGAATGCACTTCTACTTGGCGGTGATGGTGCTTGTGCTTGTGTGTGTGTGTTTGTATGTACTGTAGGTGAGTGGCGAAGGAGGGTGCATGCCTGGGGACATTCAGGGGGAGAATGAGGGCAGAATTGAGTACCAACCTTTTTGTGTTTCTGTTGTTTGTTGCATTGTAATGCAGGGTTTAATATTTGTATTTATTCTAATTGTTATTTTTACTCTGCCAATCAACACAAAATGAATTTCCGCATAAATGGACATTATAGATTTATCTTCTAAACAGGTAGATCAAAATAACAACCATAAGGATCATAGCAGCACATGAGAGAATAAAAACTGAAATAACAGTGATAACAGTACAGATGTGGGCCAGCCAACTGTAAACATGTACATTTCCCAGATACTGTAGCCTACATTAACTCATGCACTTTCATCCTTCACAGATATGAAAGTATTCATGCAGTTAGTTTTGGTAGAATATTCCATGAACGAGGAACAGAATAGTTAATAGGTGTTTTTTTTTGCAGTTTTTTTGGTGCATTAAAATAGTAATCTCTCCTGAGAGCTAGGTTGGTATCTGTTATAGTGGCGAGAGAGAAGGGTGCAATGATAAGAAGGCACATTTCCCAAGACAGCCATATGTATGAAAATATATAAATGGTTCATTCTACGAGTAATAAGTACTGTCTATCCCACCTTCTGATATAGTATGCAGTGACTGTCAAGAGACTTTGAAGCTGCAATAAATCACAGAGTGCTATGACACCCTGTATCCAAGCTGCATGCCTGCATTTCCTATTATCTCTCAGTGGAAGATGTATGGCTATAACATTTTTGGCTTTAAATGTGAAGCAAGATTCATTTTAAACTGTTTTGAAATGTTTGAAATGTTTGTTTTTTTAGATTCATTTTTTGCCAAGCTGCTACTGCCAAAAATGTAATTGTGACCCCTTTTTGCTCCTCCACAGCCATATAATATTCTGTTAAATATTTTAGCCATCATATTTGTGTCCACACTCTCTCTCTCGTGTATCATAAACCCTCAAAGATGTGGCAATTTATGTATGTTTAGGAAGAGCAATTTGTATTCCATTCAACATTTAATTTGCGTTGCATGTTTAGGTTACAATTTCATTCAAAAACAAAAATCAACATACAGTATATTTTTAGGCATCTCTTACCAAACAGGTCAAATTAAGTGGGGCTAGGCTTGGTTAGTACTTCAATAACAGAACTGTAATTCCAATGACCCACCTTAGCTATAGGATAGCTATACTTGAGGCAAGTCAGGGAATTTACACAGCAAACCAACATCCAGATATGATAGTTGGTGAGCCCAGATTCCAGGCAAGTGAAGTGGAAGTACGTAGGTGTGTTTACCTTGTGTAAAACACCAGAGCCAGAAAGCCTTTTTCATTGCTACTAGCTGGTTTCATAGTCTTGTTGCTATTTCACGTTGGCTTGTGTAGGAGTTGCCAAACAAGTTAAGCTCAAAGATCCACAGGACTGATGTAGCACACATACAGCTGGCTGGGATACCTCCTGGGAAACCATATTGCTGATTGAAGTGGCATTTGTAGGCCAATAGGGGGCAGTCATCCCTCTGGAGTGTGGACAAAGAAACCAATACCCCAGTGCTGGGGATAGTAATGATGTAGCAAACACTGTCTTTTTTACTGAGATGTTTAAACAAGGTCCTGACTCATTGTGGATGTTATATGTCCCATATGCACACATCACAAAGTAAAGGTGTCCCCTGGCATCCTGGATAAAGTCCTGATCTTTGACTCTCAAACAGGCCTCATAATAATCCTCCAGTTTATAAAATAAATCCTTGCCTCTCCACCTCAACTGATGTGCAATGATCTTCAATGAAAAATATCTCATTTCCAAGCATCTGAATATCCATGATCGGTGCTACACAAATACAATTATTTGCAACAAGTATATGACGTGTTTCTATTTATTTTTTATTTTGGTAAAAAAATGTTGTAGGATATTTTGTGGACCTGTTGGTGCTTTTTCATTTATCAGGGCTTTAATCAGGGCAGCACTTCAATTCAGTAATTATACATGCTATGTAATGAGAAAAATAAACGAAAATGAAAAATAAATAGTTATTAATCTGTTATAAATATTAATCTGTAAACATGGCATATTTTCTGCCCTCTAGTGTCCAAAACGGCTATCAACGATTTTTACCCAATCAGAGAATGTGACCGGATAAATACAGCCTTGTTAGCTGCAAGAGGGACAGGAAAGTGTTAACAATCAATCAGTCATGCAACCAATCAGATTCCATTCAAATTATCCAAAAAAATAACAGAAAGGAAATAAGAGAATAAACAAAATCATAAAATGGTATGATAACAATACAAAAACAGGAATACATCTTTGAATTCCAGTAACATTACAATTAAAGCATTGAGTAGATTCAAGTAACTCAAATAATCTGTCCAACGCCAGAAAATCATACTTCCAATCTGAATTATTACGACGCTGATAGCTGTGGCCTTATTATTTGTATCAATACTATTGGAAAATAAAAAAAGAACGCTAGTGTGCACTTCTTTGCAGATTACACAATTGTGTACACATTTGGCAAAAGAGTCGCTCACGCTTTTAAGGATGCTCAGCTAGCTTTTGATGTCCTTCAGCAGGATTTATCTGATATTAAACTCGTTCTGAACACAGACAAGTTGTTATTCTCCAATGAAAAACCTGGAAATCAAAATCAAAATGGTCAACCATTTTAATGAGTTCATTCTTATAAATATGTTGGAATTATGATTGATAATACATTGAATTTATTAAGCACGTGGGATCCCTGGTTAAGAAGCTTAAATCAACAATTGTTGTTTATTTTACTTTCAGCTCCTGATTATGGAGATATTATTTATATGCAAACTTCATTGCAAGCATTGGACTCCATTGGAGTCCTGCAGCTCTTAGATTTATAACGAATGCTAAACAGTTTACGTACACATCATTGCGATCTATACAGTGCTGCTAATTGGACATCTCTTGCTTCCTGCAGGCTCAAATATTGGTATACATTTCTATACTAAACCATAATCGGAGAAAGGCCTACTCATTTTGGGTCTATTTTAACTCATTTTGAAAATAGATATAATCTTCGTTCTCAATCTCTTACTTTTTCAGTACCTATCAATATGGCAATAAGCCATTCCGTCACACTTCCCGTTCAATGAATTGTCTTCAAGAGAATAACGTTTTAGAAGTTTTACTTACATTTACACAATTCAATTCCATGATAAATTAGATCATAGCAAATCAATGTGTGTGTTTTGAAGTATAATGATTTCAAGATGTTCAATGATGTTTTGATCTGATAGGTAGACTATCAACTACCCCGCAATCCTTTGCATACTGTATTGTAATTGTATGTATACCATGTGTCAACCCATACGGTTTCCCCGTATAAAATATGGGGTTTCCACTATTTTGGAAGTATACGGTCGTATAAGGCAGTATATAGCAGGTCGTATAAGGATACGATAAATCTAGTCTGATACAGTTTTTCCAAAATAATGAATGATTAAGTTAGTCCATTCAATCGTAAATGAGTGTAGCCGTAGCAAGCACGCCTTTCTCTATCTAAAAAGATGTCGACAGTATTAACCTGTCTATTGTTTAAATTATATTTGCCTTAATTTGTAAAATTGTAATTGTACAAATGGACTGATCGTAAACAATTTAAATAGTTTGTTTTGTATACTAACGTTATCTTCTACATTTGTACACAAAGTAATTTTCTAAATGTATCCTATAGGCGAAAGATTAATGCACATCTAAATACATTAATATATTCACCTTCAACCAGATAAATAAGTGTGGCTGCTAATCATTTAAATTCTAGACTATAATAATGTATTATCTATATGTCCATCAGGTTTTTGACGAATTTATACAGATTTTAAGCTTTGAAAATAAGGGCAGCTCTCTCTAGGGGTTAACACTTATGTATATGTAACTACATGTACTGTGTTTTGTACTTGTATTGTAGCCTAATTAGTGATTTTGCTGCTGACCCCTGCTGTCTTAGACCAGGCTTTCATCTCAATGCGATAACCTGGTAAAATAAAGGTAAAATAATAAATAATAAATAAATAAAATAAGAGGAGTGACGAAACCAAAGGCGACACTGCCCACATAATGGGAAACCACATGTGAAATAGAAACAGGAGATCAGGCTGCGCGCGCCGCCCATTGGCAGCAGAAGTTTACGTGTATCCACGAGACCTTTGATATCCAAACCAGCGGATGGTCATGAGCAGGTGGGTAAAGCTGTAGGCTAATATCACAATACACACATTGTTTACATTTTGTTACACTAGTTAAATACGAATTTAATATATCTAAATATTAATTACAAACTACTATTATAATTTACATATATCTTTAACAAGGAATGTGAAAAACCAAATATGAGTGTCTCCACTCTTCCAATATACAGTACTGGAATTGCTACTACACCACAGAGTGTGGTCTACTCACTCCGACCCCGCCTCCCTCTGCACTCTGGGTAGAGCTACAGTAGGATCCCAAATGGTAAAATGGCTGAGAAGCAGAAACACGAAGGCAGGGTTAAAATAGGACACTACATCCTAGGAGACACACTTGGAGTCGGCACCTTTGGAAAAGTTAAGAGTTAAGTGATATAATTTAATTATGTGATGTGCACGTTGCACGAGATCAAGAAAATAATGTGTTTTTTCCCTCTCTCGTTACTGTTAAACTTACCGGTGAAGCGTGTACGCAGTTTACGTAGTAGGCTACAGCTAGTCTTGAGAATGGAAAATAGTCCTGTGTGAGCGATGAGAAAAACTGCGTAAATTACATTTGAGAATGGAGAGTGTGTAAAATGTGAATTCTGTCAGAACCAAGACACGGGGCAGTTCTGCCGCACATTTCTAAATGATCTATAGAAAGGTTCAAGCGAAAACACGCGTAGTTTGTAACCAGTAGCCTAATAGATTGTCAATGGGAAAATAAAATCATATAGCCTATACGAGGCAGCCATTAACCGTAAATAAACCTAATCTTCGTATGTATTAATATGAACAGTACCTATTTGTTTATGCATCGCCTTTATAAACATAAATACTTTGGATGAATATACTTGTGTTTTATTCTATATCTCATTTAACTAACGGCTTCTCAAATAATTGCACATACAATCGATGATTAGGACGTTGTTGATCTCTGGGCATATTATTGTGACCTTGTAGCATTTCAGTTCTTTCTAGTGCCTTGTTTGGTTGCTAGATTATCTGAATGTGATACGAAGCTTATTTTAAGAACGAGACGAATGTTCTCAAGGCCTAACGAGTTGAGACATATTCGTGTTGAATCCTTAGCTAAATTGTTTACCGTATGGGTAACGTAACGTTAGAGAATTCCAAATTGGTAGCTAACATCAATCAGATGAAGAAATCACGCTGGAACAATGCAGCTGTAAGAAACGACCATGACGTGTTTATCAACACAGTAGCGTCGACGTTATGCATTAGCTTTATTTTGGACGACGTTCTTTTGGTTAACGTCAAACAAGCTATGCAAATAGATAATCGTTTTCAAATGGACTTGTTAACAGCCTACATTTATCTTTGCTAAATGTTGCAGAATATCGAAATAACGCACGCATTTTCGGTATATTTTCTATATAGAAAACGCGTCTGAGCAGCTGCGCATGTCTCAAAGGTAGCAAGTAATACATTGTTTTAGCCTATTGTGCTTTTTAACTTTTGGGTTTGTGCGGTTTTCAGAAGAATGACCTTGGAGGGAGTCAATTGAGGGGGAAAAGGCGCTGAATGCATGTCAGCATTTGGCAGTCGGATGCACCAATGCACCATTGACCTGATTGAAACAAAATGTAGCCTATATATTACCGGAATCGTTTTAGTTCCATCTTGTTTGTGTAAAATCAGTCAGGTTACGTCAGCCTTCAATGTGCACCCACCTCAGCTTCTCTTGATACATTCATAACTCCATCGTAACACTGTTTTCTTTCACAAGCATACATGAACCACTTTCAAACACGGTAGCGCGCCTGTCCTAATGCTAAATTATGTTAACTAAATATGCTTTCAAAAACCTGTCATTGTTGCAGACGTATCCACCTGGGGGGTTGACTCCAAGAAAGGCACGTTTGTACAAATAATGAATTTTGTATTTTCTTAGTCTGCATCGAATACTTTTAAGTAACCGCTTTGCTCAACCCACCGTTTTTTCTACGATGATTTTGTTTTGCTACGATTTTTCTCTCCAGAAATAGCCCAGCAGACCAGTTGCTTATAGTTATGTAATATGTTTAGCTTAACATGTCAAATATGTTTTTGGCCCACCGAAAGTTTGGCAAACTAACAGATCGTATATACAATAGTTGATGTTTACACAGTTTGGGGAACAATATGCATTAAGAGGCAAACATCTGCAGTTAAACCTCAAACGCATACTTGCTTCCTGGTCCGTACAGTACTGCACAGCGCTGATGTTGAGCATAGATAATCTCTTAAATTCATTTTATATCTGGTTTCAATTGTAAAGAGTGGTGAAGCTTCACAGGAACGTTTTTGAGTTTAAGCCTGCAGGGAGTTTGCGATTGGGCATTGAAAAGTAATGGGAGAGAAACAGACACTGGCTTCCTCTAGACTTATTGTAAAGAGATTCCATATGGCCTCAAACAATCAATTTCTCCAATAGTTATCTGCAAAGGAGCCATCTGCTTTTAAATAAATTGTTAACTGATTTGGTAAAATGTAAAATAAAAGGAACATAAATCAGTGGCTCTTATGTAAAACCACCCTTGTGATCAAAACAATGGAAAAATGTATCTAGCAGTATTCTGAAGTGTTAAAAACAAATCCTGCATGCCTATGTCATGCCATATCTTCTCATAGATAATATATCGATTTGTAAATAACCAGGAGGAGACAGTTCCCTAATTGAGTGTTTTTAGAATAGAATATTAAGATGCAGGGTTTCCAACTGTCCCGTGTTAGCCGGGACATCCTGTTTTTGGCCCAAATTTGGCTCGTCACGTACAGGACGTTCCTTGTCCCATGTAACAAAATACCAGCCAGACATCAAAATAGAACCCCATCATGTTGTAACGGTGTATAAGTTCAGTAGTAATGAATGTTAGCTTAGCCGCATCGTGTGCTAAGTAAGCTTACGGGCTGTTATTGTTATGTGTTCAGTCTCCCATGATTCCTTGTGTGCCAGTTCCCCATCACCCCTTGTGTCATGGATTGGATTAGTGTTGTAACCGTGACTTTGTTTGTACATTTAAATAGTGACCCCCAAGTGAGTTTCTCATGCACTTTGTTGTGCCCTGCGTCTATAAGCTTTGTTGTAATAAAGCTGGTAACGCGATCATGGAAAAGCAAACTTTCACGAGTCTTCCTTCGGCAGTCGCCATTACAATATACAGTATGTGTTGATTTACATCCATACACACTTCGCCACGTGTGCCCCGCCTTCTGTCCCGTATTTGGATGATAGAAAGTTGACAGCCCTATTAAGAGGCCTCATTTCTGATTCCAGTGTGGGACACATTTCCCACAACAGCCCTAGGACTGAAAGGCCAAGTAGCAAACACACTAAGCTCTTTCTCGCACAAACATGGCCATCTCAAATGACCTGTTTTGGCCAATGAACATTCTTACGAGACCTGCAACTGTATTTGATTATGTCATTATGGTTATGGTTATATAACCAATTATATTATGGTTGGGATTGAATGGCTTTTCAATAATCAAATAGTAAATTCTACTTACTGTCCCTTGTAGTCTCTAAATGATGCCTTTAAATGATATGTTTTGTAAATTCTAACAAAATACTATATTGGGAATATATGACAAACCAGTGTCATTATTTCAAATATGCTTTAATATTGATGCTATTTTTATATATGCCATTTAGCAGACGCTTCTATCCGAAGCGACTTACAGTAGTGAATGCATACATTTTTCAGTACATGTGGTCCCAGTGGGAATTGGACCCACAGCCTAAGCGTTGCCAACGCCATGCTCTACCTACTGAGCCACACAGAACCACCATGCTATGAAGTTCTTTATTCTCGCTGCATCTTTTATTGACATATACATTTGTGTTTATGCCTGTCTGTGTGTGTCTGTACGCTTTGCAGTTGGGGAGCACCAGCTTACAGGACACAAGGTCGCTGTGAAGATCCTAAACCGGCAGAAAATCCGCAGCCTCGATGTGGTGGGTAAAATCAAGCGGGAAATCCAGAACCTCAAGCTGTTTCGCCATCCTCACATCATTAAACTGTAAGTGCAGCCCTCCGTTGCATTGCTGATCAGCATAGCTCTGTTTTTTCTACAGGAATTACATGCATACGTTCTGCTGTAACAGCAGCAAGCCCATAACGAGTCATTCCGTGCTAAATCGACGTGAAACAGGCGTGACCCTTTCTGATTTTCCAGAACTTTGGTGTAAAGAAACCTGTGGATGAAGGAGGTTTGGCCCTGCCTTGATTTCATATGGAATGACCCTCCTGCAAAAGACTACATTACTGTACCCCGTACGCTAATCCTGTTTTAGCCATTGGAACCCGCTGCTTATGATATTTGGACAAATATATGGCATGCCAGAAAATTGTACTGATGGTACAGTTATGACTTATGACCAAATTATGTAGTGTGAATCAAACTTTATTTACTTTGATTCAGCATGTTACTGAAGTTTAAAGTCCATGCCTCTGTTTTCAGAGGTGAAGATTGCTCCCTTTGCATCCAATAACCTTTTAATTCCCATGGAACTTGTTAGTTAATATTGAAGCTAGGCAGAGCATGTGGTTCGTAGTCATTTTGGTTTCCGGGTAAATTATTGGAGGAAAAAAGATGTTGACATATGGCAAAATGTGAACGTGAAGCCAATGTGGGCCTATGACACACTGGTTCAAGATGATGTGTAAACTCACTGGCGTCGATGCAGCGCAAACAGACCAGTTCTGCTCTCTTGTTTCGGAGTCGATGAATACTCGACTGTGAATGTCTGGTGGGAACAAAAAGGAACATGTTGTATTTGCAAGTGAATGTTTACAAGCTGCAAAAACAATCCACTTAAAATATCTGTTATGTTTGAATGTATTTGTGTAAATGGGAAGTTAATCTTAATGCCTAAGCAGTAATTGTGTATGTGTACATGTACAACACAAGTGTATGTGTACTCTCTGGGACCTGCTGTAATAAACAAGCTTGCTCTCAAGTGAGAAACCTGGCCTGCATCCTGTGCGTCTTAAGTTAAAAAAAAAATCTGTTTGAGTTAAGGAGATAGATGTGTGAGTAATTCCCCCTTTCGTAAATCCCTTGGGAAGGCTTCCCATGTTTCCAAGGTGTGTTTTTTTCCTGTGAGGATAACACTGCTACTTGTTTATTTTTAGGACTGGGAAGACATAGGCCACTTTGAACTATGGCAGACATCCGCTATCTGATGCCCTGAATGTTGCTGTCAGTGCAGCACAGTGCCCAGTGCAACAGCTTCTAAAATAAGCCTTTTATCTATTCCAGTAACGGTCACATTTTCTATTACATTTCGCCAAATAACCTCTCGCAGCTGGGCACAGCACAAAGTGTAATCTGAGGAAAACAGGCGTCAAGGTATTTCTCTGAAGCGCTTTGAACGACTGTCCCCACAAATCTCTAATATTTTATAAAGCAAGACAAATGAGAATGGAGTAGAATGTAGCAGAGCCCTCGGGGGGGTCTTAACAGTATGGCTCAGTTTTGTCAACACGTCTGACCTTTGTCAAAATACAGCCTTTTCATAACAGAGTTTTTTTGTAGCCATGTCATTGTCTGTCATGTGCTCTCTCTCCATCCCAGAAATGATCAAAGCTGAACACTTAATGTCAAATGAACATTCGATGAGGCTTGAGTTTGAGCCATGGCGTTAGTTTAGCGCAGTCAAAGCATTCATATAATGTTTCACTGTAAGTCCAGGCAAATAGTGACCAGGGCGATCCTTTGAAATGAATGGCTTGTATTCAGAGTTTTCAGTGATATTCCGATTGAAGAGCGCAGCACATATGATTTCTTTGTACATCTTAGTTTCCGCTTTGTTTTTCAGGTACCAGGTGATCAGCACGCCGACAGATTTCTTCATGGTGATGGAGTATGTGCCAGGGGAGCTCTTTGATTATATCTGTAAGCATGGAAGGGTAAGAACCGGTTGTCTTATTCATGCACAAGTCAGTCCATTAGAGCTACATGTCGACGGTAACACATGTAAAGTGAATTAGGTGTGCTCTTTATGTAATGTAATGTAACTCAGTGTCAGGCATAGATGACGTGCCCTTTGAAATATTTTATCTCTGGGGCTAGCGTGCATATATTTGTATGCCTCTGAACCTTTATGGATCCACGATAAAAAAAATGCATAAAGCCATGAATAAATAATAGGAAATCAGCACTATAAATTCTACCTGTCTTAGGCCAGTGTCCTCTCAATGTAGCACAATACTTGTAGCAGTGTATAGCACATTTGCTGGGAAGAACATTCAAAATGCAGTGCTGGAGTTTGGTGCCTTTCTGAGTGTGTGTGTGTGTGCGCTCTGACCCCGGTTGCAGGTGGAGGACACAGAGGCCCACAAATGGTGTATTAACTGTGTTGTGCATGAAGGTGCCAGCTCCAGCAGATCATCTCTGCAGTGGATTACTGTCACAGACACATGGTCGTCCACCGCGACCTGAAACCAGAGAATGTCCTGCTCGACAGCAACATGAACGCCAAGATTGCTGACTTTGGTAGGTTTGTGCGAATTTAATTTGAGAGTGTGAACCTGAACACTGAAATGTGTTTTAGTGAGACCTACCTCATGCTTCTGACCTACCTCAGAATTGTCAATCTTAATTTTCTATTAAAGCAAAGTTACAAAAATGTTTGTGTAAGTTGTCAATTATTGTTTTTAGGAAAAAATCGTCGCCAAAATCGGTATCGGCAGGTCAGACTAATCAAAAATTGGAAATCGGAATCGCCAAGAAAATCGCAATCGATCTCTACTATAAATTCTACCTGAGAGAGAGAGAGAGAGTGTATAGCACATTTGAAGAGCAAGTGTGTGTGCAAGAGAGAGAGAGAGCAGATCATCTCTGCAGTGGATTACTGAGAGAATGACAGGGCACTGCTGAGTTGCTAGGCAACAGGCAGTGTTGATGTCCATTCTGGCAGGGAGCCAGTGAAGCCCAGTGCTGTGTGATGGGTGGATTTTCTTTTCCTTTTCTGGACTGTGCCGGGGGATGGGGGGTGGGCTACGGGAGGCAGAGGAGAAGCAGTGGTGGGTTGCGTTGTTTGATTGTTGGGGAGGAGGCAGAGACAGTCAGGCAAGATGGTGGAACGCAGCTTAACGTCAGGTGGTATTAAAGCAGGATAAATTCATTATCACCATAACAGTGCGCACAGTATGCAATACCTTTTACATAACTGCCACAGCCAATTTCATTTATTTTGTCCCATTTTTATCAAAGGAGGATTATTAAACTGAAGTACTTCTATATAATTACATATTATGTAGGGTTTTGAGGCCTGATCATGAATGGCTGGATTGTGCAACATGAAAGGTTTAATTTAGCCAAGTTGGCGGATATGAAAGGGTAGGCAAGTTAAATAGGCCAAACAACTTGTCAAACTTGTCATTAACTGCATTAATTAATTGTTAAGAAACATCAACAAGGTTCTGTGCATATGCAACAAGTTGCATATTGTTGTTCCTCGAGCTTCACAAAGCTGTGTTAGAGATATTTTAAATGTCGCTGTGTAGACAGGGTTAAAGGGGCAATTATAGAATACCCTGGTCCCTGCTTCTAAGCTGTTAGTGAGACTTTCACTGATGGGATGAGGGTTTAAGCCAACCCAACCTACTCGTTAATACTTCCGTCTTCGGTCTGTTAGGGCTGTCCAACATGATGTCGGATGGGGAATTCCTGAGGACGAGCTGCGGATCTCCCAACTACGCCGCTCCTGAGGTCATCTCTGGGAGGTGAAGGAGACCACATCCTTTCCCGTCAAATAGATTCCACACAGAGACATAGGCCATTTAGCAGGCACTTTTATCCAAAGTGACTTACAGCAGTTAACGCATACATTTTCAGTGTATGTGGTCCCAATGGGAATCAAACCCGTACCCTAAGCGTTGTCAGCGCCATGCTCTACATACTGAGCCACACAGAACCACCAGACAGGACCCCGAACATAGGGCTGAATCGCTATACTCTATTTCCTACTGCCGCTTTATATTTCTGTTGCTTACTGCAGCTTACTATTTGTTGGTTAGGATTACAGATAATGTGACCCTGGTTGGTTTTCTAATCATCATGAAAACGAATGCATTGCCGACTTATGCAGTCTCCAAAGATGCATTTTTAACGTTAAATATTAAGCCCGTACCTAGATGCATGGCTGCCACGCACAGTTTTTTTTCTCTCCCGAAGAATCATTTGTTTACCCTACTTTTATTATTGTCACATTTATATATCAAGCGGAGCTCTATTCTCAATGTTTAAAATTCCCTGGAACAATTGAACACACGCATGAATAATATTATCAGAGTTAAAGTGGCATAGTATCCAGTTTGTCCTCAAGGCTTGGACGGTTGGTTGGTTTTTCATTTAGATTGCTTTTTCATTTCCAAATCCTAAATGCTCGGCGTGTCTCACATTAGGTGCCATTTAAAAGCGTTTACGCTGATCACACCGTGCGGCTTGCGCCTCTCCCAGGCTCTACGCGGGCCCCGAGGTGGACATTTGGAGCTGCGGGGTCATCCTGTACGCCCTGCTGTGCGGGACCCTGCCCTTCGACGACGAGCACGTGCCCACCCTCTTCAAGAAGATCAGAGGGGGTGTGTTCTACATCCCGGAGTATCTGAACCGCTCAGTGGCCAGCCTGCTAATGCTGATGCTACAGGTGGACCCCCTGAAGAGAGCCACAATCAAAGACATCAGGTACCTTTTTTATGACTCTTCATCCGTTTCCACATCTTCCACCCCGCCACTGTAACCTCTTGTCGTTTAAGCTACGAGCGTCGCTCCTGGATAGAGGGTTTCAGTCTGCAGGGCGTCCACTGTCCCATCACTCAATACTGACTGTTTCAGCAGGCTTAATTTAGCTGGTAGATTGCAGTGTAGAACAGAAGCAGTCATCTGACTCCACGCATTTCAGAGGACACGTGCGGTAGGCCTCGCCCTCCACAAACTGCTGGAGGCTGTTGCAGTGATGGAATAAGAATTCCGAAGAGAGGAGAAAAACGGGGGGGGGGGTTGTGTCCCCTGAAAAATGAACATGGGCAGTGGACAAACTGTAAACATCTGTCTTTGCCGTCATTGCTAGGGAGCACGAGTGGTTCAAACAGGACCTCCCCGGCTACCTGTTTCCCGAGGACCCCTCCTACGACGCCAACGTGATCGACGAGGAGGCCGTGCGGGAGGTGTGCGAGAAGTTCGAGAGCACGGAGTCCGAGGTGACGAGCAGCCTGTACAGCGGCGATCCGCAGGACCAGCTGGCCGTGGCGTACCACCTCATCATCGACAACCGGCGCATCATGAACCAGGCCAGCGAGTTCTACCTGGCCTCCAGCCCGCCCACCAGCTCCTTCATGGAAGAGGGCATGCCGCTGCCCCCGGGGCTCAAGCCCCACCCCGAGCGCATGCCTCCGCTGCTGGCGGACAGCCCCAAGTCGCGCTGCCCCCTCGATGCCCTCAACACCACCAGGCCCAAGCCGCTGGCTGTCAAGAAGGCCAAGTGGCACCTGGGCATCCGCAGCCAGAGCAAGCCCTACGACATCATGGCCGAAGTGTACCGCGCCATGAAGCAGCTGGTGTACGACTGGAAGGTACGCTCCCCCTCTTCCGCCTCGCACTGGGCCAGTGGGTGTGTTTTTACCCATCGTAGCCAGTCTTCCAGAGATGTATGATACTGATTCAGGATACAAGCTACAGGGATGTGATTTTTCCTGATTAATCAGGAAATACAGATTGTTTTGATGCAAAATGTCTCTCTGGCTATTTGGCTTTATTTGCTGAACATTTGCTGAACATTCTCTCCAACATCAGCTGTTAAAAAGTGCTACATTTATTATTGTTTATGCTTATGACGTACACACGTCCACAAGATATCTATGGTCTGAAAATAAACATTTCCTGATTAAACAGGAAAAAAAATCACATCCGTGAAGCTAAATAATGAACAATGATGCCAGATGTCTGGAAGAGAGGTACAGGTGCAAAAGGGGTATGAACACACTGAAGCAAGCCTGCACCTCACTATTCTTTCCCTTCCAGCCATTTCTCGCCCCAGCCATCCAATGAACTTGCTTATCAGATCAAAATCTTAAAATAGAATTCATTGAAAAGCTTTATTTATATACATATATATCTGTGTATAAAATGCAAACATTACAACTTATATGATCAATTTAGATTTACTGAAGCAAGGTAAGCTAGATTAGATAGGGCTTACAGCACAAACATTGCAGGTTCAATTCCCAGGTGTGACATTCTATCTAATCTGCCTTACCCCTTGCTTCAGTAAACATATATATATATTGCAAACATTACAACTCATATTATCAATTTAGATTTACTGAAGCAAGGTAAGGTAGATTAGATAGAATGTCACACCTGGGAATTGAACCTGCAATGTTTGTGCTGCAGGCCTGGCTCCTTAAGCACTACACAACATAGTATATCCCACAGAGAAATATAAATGGCTCTCAGTTGCATGCCCTTGCATTACAGGTGGTGAACCCCTACCATCTTCGGGTGAGGAGGAAGAATCCAGTCACAGGGAACTTTGTGAAGATGAGCCTTCAGCTCTACCAAGTGGACAACCGCAGCTACCTGCTGGACTTCAAAAGCATCGATGGTGAGTCCTCCTCACAGGCTCTGCATGTGGAGTGGCCGGCAGCATTGTGACCATCGTGGGATGACAAAATGCTACTGTTGACACTGGTACTGGGATGTGTTGAAGTGGGACGCGATGGAAGCCCAGGAAGCTGCTTTGACTGAGCACGCCCACAGCAATTACATTCTCCCAACACGTAAACCGTTTACATTTCTTTACATACAATCCATTTATACAGCTGGGTATTAACTGAAGCAATTCAGGTTAAGACCTTGCTCAATCAATTGAACCTGCAACCTTAACGTTACTCCTAACCATCCACACTCCCCCAATCTCCCCCACGTAAACCAGTGGAAGCGTGACCAATCAGATGACATCGTGGAGCTGAAGTCGGGCGCCTCCACGCCCCAGCGTTCGGGTTCGACGGCGGGGCTCCATCGGCCACGGCTGAGCATCGACTCGGCCTTGGTGTCGGCGGAGATGCCCCAGCTCAGCAGCTCCCTGCCGGGCTCCTTGACGGGCAGCACCCCCTTGCTGGCGCCTCGCCAGGGCAGCCACACCATGGACTTCTTCGAGATGTGCGCCAGCCTCATCACCACGCTGGCGCGCTGAGACGCACACCCGGGCATGCCCGCGCCACCGGGGAAGGGCACAGCCCCCCTAGGCCCACGGACACATGTAAGTCATGTCCGCTGTAAATTGTCCAACTTCTATCCCATACCCTTAAGCCCCTAATCGCTATTTAAATGCCATCACTATAGCAACGCTGAATACCCTCGGAGGTTCTAGAATCCATTGATTATTGAATTTTTTGGTTTTTATATATTTTTTCAAGAAACTGTAGTTGCATATAATATATAATACATAATACTAGTGTATACATGTATGATATATTTATATTATCACTTAACTTAGTTTTGCCAGCAAGCTGCTGTTTAAATAATTGAAAGGGCATACCAAAAATTAAGTGTATACATACAAGAGAAAATTCTAATGATTTAGAGATGTCAGATTTGTATTTATTTTTTAATGATTTTTTTTGATATGTTCTAGTTTCATTATTATTAAGTAAAAGAGATTTCAGGTTCTTACCCTGTAAGTTACTGGAATCTCAATTTAAAGCTGTCAGATGTGTAGTAGTTGGAAAGAGCAAGGCAATATAGGCAGGCTGATGTCAGCAGATACTAAAACACCACCTCTGGTCTTGCTCCACGTCACTCTCGTGTTTACACAATTCTGAGGTGCGGTTTTGTGGCTTTTGCAGCCACAACCTTACCGGATACTAATTGGGACAAATGAGAACCAATGAATGAACCCACAAAATGAAAATGCAATTAGCCTGACATGATTTTCGAAAATTGCATCAGCGTGGTTTCCGTTCCATTCTCATCAGTGCGGCTTCTCTCCCACAATGCCTCTGTGCTTTTTGTTTATGTGGCGATATCCTGTGCCTCGGGGTAAGTGTTTTATTCACATTGTCACGATTTGACTGAATGGTCTGAGGTCAGTGCTTTCGACATGGTTAGGGGTTTTTCCGACAGCGGGTCACTGAAACTACAGAGACTGACATAAAAATAAACATTGCGGGCAAACCTTTAGAAATCAAAACGAAATATATCATCAAAGGAATAAATGTAGGATTGACTTGATTTCTTACGCTTGTTATCCAGGCATGAACAAAGCGGAATTTAAAAGCACAAGGCCTCACTGATCAAATGGGCAGATTTACCCTTGTGATAAAATCAACCCACAAGAGAAAGTTGCTTTGAACTGATTTGACATTTCTGGTTAGGGGAATTCCGTTTTCTACATCTGTGTTTTAAAATGCATTTAAGCTTCAAAGCGGTTCCGAAAAAGTTTATGTTTTTGTTTTTATAACAGTTTCCCGGTGAGTTTAGTCATCTATTGATCTATGATTGGTTTGTTCTGTCGGACAGAGGGGGAAACTAACGGCAAGGCCCGGAGAGTTCAGTGGTAATGAGGATAACTAATTAATGAGAGCATGTCACTGACTACTCTTGAATGCCAGTACCCTGCCCTGTTTCATCTGAGGAGCAGGGAGGCCTCAATGCTCCCTGTTCTCCATTTACCAACTTAATCGACCCTGCAGTTACCTTCAGTAATTGGAAGCAATAGCCAACGGAACAGAACGGAAATGCGGAGTGAGCGAACGTCTCTGCCGGACTGTGAAGGCCACGGATTTAGCCTCCTGTCCTTGGCTGGACGAGGAAAGCAGAGTAATTAGTCTCCGTGTCCGTCTTGGGAAAGCAGGCAGTGCAGAGAATCTCTATGAGAGATTGGAAAATGCAGCAGTCTGCCCAGCTAGCCAGTCGATTGTGCCACAGCTGTATTCTTTTGTAAACCAAACGAAACTGATTTGAACAAACTTCCTTTTTTAATTGGATTGAATCTAAAAGTACAAAGTCAGCAGAAAAATATGAATTTTTGCTAAAGAAAGACACCGTTTTGTGGTTTCCAGGGTCAGATAGGAGTTGAAACTCAATAAAATGGGGACTGAATTATATCCAATGCATTTTATTTAGTATTATTTTTGTGCTATACCCAGCAATGGTCAGATCTTGAGTCAATCGCTTTCTTAAAGCTGTAAAACCGATTTGATATTTGATCAGTTCACGTAAAGGAAACACCTGGTTGCCTGTTCCCAGAAGTTGGGTGTGATGATTTGAGGTGATTGGTGTCTGCTGGAGCTGTGCCTGAGATCAAAGCCAAGGACAATAATTTAGAGCCACTGAAAACTTTCTCCAGTTGCCTTAAATACACTGTACTCATTTTCTTTGTTTTATTATGTCTGCGATGCATATTTATGTCCACAGAACTATTTATTAGTGCTGTACACTTTATTTAACCTCACTTCTCAGAAGTTACTGTGAATCAATGAATCGATCATAAGGTAGGTAGTGACACTTTGGGAAGGCTTATCTGTGCGATATGGATTTGTGCCAACATGTATGAGACTGAGAAGAAGTGGGGCCTGCTGCGCGTTTCAAAGGGTCACACCGGGCAGCTTCCTAGTCTCCATAGAAACTGCAGAGTCACTCAAGTGGAAAGAGGCAGCCAGGCCTTTGAGGTTGTACAGAACCACTGATGAAACGTTATTTTAGGGGGAGGGGGAGGGGGAGGGGCCCCGATGACTGCGGCCATTACAGAGACGATCAGTTCAGCCTAGTTTCAAAAATGGAAAAGCCAGCACATACAACATTAGCAGTATTGCCATCTTCCTCACATGCTGTTCCTGACAAACAATTGTGTATCTACTGAAATGTAACTAAACCAGCAGAAAATAGATACCCCTTCCTTTTCACCAAGTTTCATTCCTAAGCCTTCCTGAAATGCAATACCTGCCCTATGTACACTGTAGCGAGTGAGGAGTCGGTCTCCTGAACGCATTGAGATTGTGTTACTTTGTTTTGTACCATGCTGATTTGTACTGTTGTACTGTCACAATAAGCTAAAGTATTGTTGTGTCATTTATACATGAATGTAAAAAAAAAAAAAAAAAAAACACTAGGACTTGAACAGATGTTAAAAATATATGAAATAAGAATACACAGTGCGTGCTGTTAAATTCAGATATCGAGAGACAGAGTACTCATTGTCAGCAAGAGGCTATGAAATTTTCAGATAAAAGTTCCAGATACTTTACTTTTGTTGTCCTACCAGTTCAAATATGGAATGGATTGCCAAGCTGTTCGGAGATATCCCTTTATGTCAAATCTTTTTTATAATATACTCCACACCTGAATATAGTCGCACATAAGTACCTTGAGCGGGTAGTGGATGTTTCCGCCTCTCGAGACAATGACAATGCAATATGGTAGGGTTGAAAGGAGGATCTTATTGCAATACTTCCAATTCAAACTCTGCCCTCTGCTGCTGTAAACATGCAAATACACTCCTCAAATGACTCCTACAGATTAACTTGGGTGTGCACAACTCCAGGCCTGGAGGGCCGGTGTTTTTATTCCAACCAATTACACTTTAATTTGCTAAACTGCTGTGTACACCAATACTGGTTCACTCCTATATCAAAGCCACAGTGAAACATTTTCACCAAGGATACGCATGCAGCCTGCAGCCGTAGCTCATGACTTTAACCAAAGTACCAGATCGAATAAATGATTGGGGCTAATTAAATAATTAAGAGCAGAAAATTCCCAAATTGTTCGGCCCTCGTTGCCCACCCCTAAATTAACTGCTTTGCAGTGCTCGCTTTGCATATAAAATAGCAGTATGAAAATCAGGGGGTAAAAATAAATTTTGAATTGTACCTGAAAAGGCTTTGCAGTGTTCTTTGTACTCACAAACGCAAACCAATCTGGGCACATTTGCAATGCCTACATTCTATACTATAACAATGGCATTTTCACAATTTCAATGAGTCACGCATCAAGTAGGTTTGCAGCTATCTGTGGCCACAAAAGCGCAGACCCTCACCACAGCAAGTGGCATGCTACTGTGTGTGAGATACGCAACGCACGCTACCGAAACTGTACTGTAGGGCTGCTGGGTGTGGAGACGAGCGTACCTGAAGTGTCCACGCTGACACGGTTCCATTGTGTGCAATGTTTGTCCGCAAAAGTGTTTGTGATTGGAAGTGTTGTTACTCTCTGTGTCATCGCACCGCGCTCTGGAAAGCAGAGGCGCTGTCGTGCGCATAACATGTGTTGCAGCCGCGTGATAAATCAACACGCAACGCAGGCCTCGCACTGCGAATTGTTGTCCGTTTCGTCTTTTTTGGTTTTAGGTTTCACTGTACTGCACTGCATGGTGTTGATGTTCTGATTTGCACTTTAATAAATATTTATTGTATAAAAATAAAAAAATTGTACACAGCGTATTGTTTATGACCTTTATTGCATTCACATTCAGAGGACTTTTCATCGTACCACCATATTTTTGTATTTTTTTAAAGCAACACTCAAAGTACTGTGAACCCCGGTCTAGCTTTATGGGCTATGACTAAACTACCAACAGAAGGGTACGAAAACACTCATTCATGACGATGGCGATAGGGAATACATAGTAATCGTTGGGCAGAGAGACTTGGATTGATAAATAGATCAAGAAACGGCGAAAAGAAGGTAAAAATATGCTGGAGAGGTGCTCCTGTTCACCATCGATTCTCCTTTCACATCTATATGCAGTTATATCACAGTCACATACACACCAGCAATAGATACTTTGGTCATTCTTCCTCAAAAGCATTTTCACATTTAGTTAGACAGGAAGTGCCCTTATAAAAATGAAGACATTTATTATTTGTAACATATCATACAGAAACAAACGGATATGTATATACTTTTTCCTCAAGGAGAAAAATAGACATAGAAATATAGTGCTACACATGGCACTATAGCATAAACATTTTATCCCCATCCCTAATACTTAGTTATAAATTGAGAGAACCTCCAGTATACTGGCATTGTATAGTAGAGAGTAAACCTATTCATTCAGTAAAGACACTTTCACTTACCAAAGGTATAACACATCTCTGTACCCACAGAGACCTCTCCTGTTGCAACTTTAACAATTGATAGTTTTCTGGATCTACGAGTCTGCTAAATGTGGACCTGACAAGTTAAATGCTTACTGTCCTTCAATTAAATACAAAATAAGTCTTCAACTCAATTCCACCATCAACAATGTCCAGTCAATAAAGCCATTTGCTCTTCTGACCTCTGTAATGTAATGCATTTACGACCTTCAAACCAGCAGGGTAACCGCTGTTGCTAACCTTATGTTTCAAATGTCAGAAAGACCTTTAGTCCCCATTATTACGTGACATTATGACCGTCATCATCGTTTCAATATTTGTCGTCTTCTTTCCCTCAAATCCAAACTGAACAGTTGTTGACCCGAAGGTGAACTGAATTTCGCTTTCCTTTAATGGCACATCATGCACAGTTCACCACAGGCGCTCGCTGACAAATGCACCATTCCACCAGGGGACCTTCTTTCTGAGGCTAGACTGAGCCTGTCATGGGTTTTCATTCAAACTCAACTGCTGACTCTCACTGCCACATCAACCAGTGATTTTGCATTGCCACCACCCATCTAAAGCTTTATTACTAAATAAAATGTAAAAAAGAGAAATCAGTAATTAAACATTTTTCTTCTCCTTTCTTCACCAGTACAGCTCAGGAGAGTCTTGTAAGCTTACTGGGTAAACATTTCATATTTCCAGTGTCTTGACAAAATTGTGTGCTTCTCCAGCCTGAAAAACCTTCAATAGCAGAGAGACATATGGCTGGCCATGTGGATTTCCTGTGACAGACTTCCAATCTCCAAAGAGTTCATTCCACACCAACTGTGGGGACAAAATAAACAAAAGATACAGGCATGTGTGACTAGCTATAAAGAAACATCAATAGGTAGCTCAAGCATGCTGCAAAGAATGCTGCTCATTTGAATCCTAGGCCATGATGACCAATCAGAAGAGCTGCTTTGCTGTGCTGGCTTCAAATGTAGGAGTGCTGGGGAGTTCTGGCAATCACATTCCTAGTATGCCTCACTACAGAGTAATCACTCACACCACCACACTAATACAGACTCAACTGATTCTTAACTCCTAGATTTCTATAATTGGATATGTTTTTCCTTACCTAAAAAAAAATACAAAACTCCAAGCACTGCTTATGTGTGCTTACATAGTGAAATGTATCTTCATCAAACCACCCACTATAACTGCGACACACACTCACTTGCAGGGGCAAAATCATGCAACTCGTGGCCAGAGCCGGGCTAGCACAGCCCGGGGTCAAACCCAGGTTTCAGTGAGCAACCTGCACTTAGAACAAGTGCCTTTACCGGTTGCACCTTCCAGGGGCCCTCAAACCACTCTTCTGGAGGTAAAACGTATCCAATTCCAGAAACCTGGGCACGTTCCCCTTTAAATACACTGCATTGTCAGACTGCAGAATAAGGTACGTAGCGTAAACTATGGTGCTGCCTGTGAAAGGAGAGACAGACAGACTCACTCGTGGGCAGGCTGGGTAGACACTCATCCACGTTGTCTGCGTAGAGCTCAGGCGGGGGGAGGATCTCCATGACTTCCTCCAGCTCGCCACTTGTGAGAACAGAGAGCACACAGTCACAATCCAACAAGCCCAGGAATGTGCAGCAGTTCCTTCAGATCCAGTCTGCATTACGAAATGTTTGTTTTTTTAACACGTACAACAAGCCACGCCGGCCCAACAAAAAACCAGTCTGGCAACAGCGATCATGGGAGCCATTACACACTATCCAGTTATGTGCACACTTTTTGCTGGAACTACTTACAGGTAGGTCGGTTCCTCAACAGGACACAAAGGGCCTACAGACCAAAGCAAAACAAGGAAATATTTTTCATTTTATGCGGTATGCTCATTTGTTAGAAGTATATTTTACTTTTTTGTACATCCTACTTTAGGGTTTTATGACCAACTACATTAACATGAATTACTACAACATCAATTAAGTCTTTTTTTTTTTTTTTTTTTTTTTACCCCCTGTTTTTCTCTCAATTTGGTGGCCAATTATACCCTTGTCTATGTCAACTATCCCTTTCCCTCGTACCACGAGTTTGCCGTGTGCAACTCTGGGACCGGCAGTGACAAAAGACAAACTGAGCTGCCTCTTCCGGGAAGGAACCCACCAAGCCGTTGACTGTTACTCCGATACACACAGAGCCGCTTGCATACGCCAAACTCATGCCAACTGTCCCCGCCCCCCCCTTTGCTACCCCCAAGCGGGACTCAAACCCAGGCTGCAGTAGGCTCACTTAAAACAAGTGCAATTACCCGTTGTGCCACCCAGGGCTCTAACAGGGGTCTTTTAAAAGCGAATGCTACTCTTAATGTTGTGTCTATTTGTCTCAACGGCGTGCTTATTCACACAGAGTTGCATGCTGCCTTAAAAGTTACAGAACCACATTCCATATTCAATCACACAGCCTACAAGAGCACAGCTCCACACAACTACACTTAAATTGCACGTTCACTTACTTGGTTCCTCTTCAGCTCTTCAATACGAGAGGGGGAAAAAGAAAGACAAATCAGCCAAACAACCCTAGGAGTGCTGATTATTTAAAACATTTTCAAGAATCTACATCATTATTCTCCACAAGCATGCCATCTTATTATTTCACTGATTTATTAAATGATAATGCAACAGTCAGAAAAGGTGTCTTACATTGTTGTAACATCTTCTTCAGGTTCCACTTCCTCTTCCACAGGTTCACTGGTTTCTCTCGGCTGCTGGAAGAAGGTTGCCAGTTTCTGAAGTGCTTCATGTCTTGCCCTGGGATGGTAAAAAGGGGAAAATGCAATGTTAACTGAAACAGGCAGTTAAATACTAGAAGAAAAATAAGTGTTGGATATTACTTCTGTCAAAGTTGGTAAACTGTAAAATGTTCGTTTTTAGTAGTTTTTAAAAAACAAATATCCCTCCGATATGCAGATCATTTTCTCCCAGGATTTGGCAGCTCATTACAGTACGTGCGCTCACACAAATGAGAATGTAACACAACAGGCTCTTGACTGTGGTCATACAGCTAAGTAAAACGACACCAATAAGAACTTCCAGTATTGAACAATTTCCACCAGCAGAGGAGCTATGAATCATGCCATGAATTCAGAATTACACTTCGGCTTCGTAATTTGTTGTTTGCCAGTACCAAGGACAGTTTTTTAAATCATTTGAACTCTGCTAACTTTACAAAGTGTGTAATTGTCGTATTGATTAACTTTTCTTCCCTCTCTCTCTCCAGGGGATTAACTATGGAAATGTAATTGAGAGTCTGGCCTTGTCTCACTGTAATCAATGCTTTGTAAATTGTCCTGGAAATGGCCGTGCTCGGGTGGAGAAAGGGAGATCATTTCTTTTGACTTACTGCACATTGTTGTCGTCTGAGTTGCCTTCACTGACGGTGTGTTGAACATCAGTATGGTTTCCAACTGTCAGGGCAAGAGGAACAGGACTTAACCTCTCCAGAGGGGTTTACACTCTGGTAGTGTATCCAATCTCCTTCATCGCAACACGTCATACGCTTTCAATATTGATTTAATTGACTGAAAATTCCAAAGCTTGTACATGATCAAAGACACTCTACAGAATGATTTTATACCACATGAGCCACAATCATAGTATCTGCGGTTTATCGTAAATAACACTGTTAGCCATAAAATACTGCACGAACGTCTGCATTCGACAAGGTGCCCCTCTACGGGACAGGGTGCTGCTGCTGCAGTGGGCCATCCTTCATACCTCACCGCACGTGCATATGCTGTATACATCAGGCATAAAACCTGCTGACTAATGATCAGCTTTCTTCACATCAACTCACAATATTAGATTGTCAAAATGTACAATTCACTAACCAGACGGGTTTTTTGCATTAACTATTGCTCAGTAAGATGGCATCACAGTTGCTTCCTACACTTTTAAATAAGTGACACTGAGTCAAATGGAAGGGTGACAATGTCGGACTATACAAAGTTTGTGTAAGTCAGATACGTGATTGGTGAACCAAAGTAAAGTAACCAATAAAATGGTGGAGCCAAACAGTAAAGCAGTATGATAAATATTGTACCAGTGTTATTCAGGCTGCTCATTATGCTCGCTTGTCCTACTATCCGTTTTCAGCATGAAAATCGACTAATATGTCCACTTTCCGACTGGCCGAGTCACATTCAAGTGTACACAGGGACGTTTATGGAGACGCTAAACCCGACGGAAAGACAGACGCCCTCGTTCAGCTGTGCATAAATGTATAAACACAGAGACACTCTGGCCCCTTTTCCGTCGGCGGTTGATAACGGCAGAACCAAGAAAAAGACCACTATCCCTCATTTGCACGTTGTTGAGTTGACACATGAATGGAAACTGCTTTAAAGCCTTCATACCTGGCTATGTCTGGTGTTAAGTAGGCCGAGTGCAATGCAATGACAGAACAAATGATTAGGAGCATATCAAATATGACACCTGTGATATGGTCTGGAGATTTTAAACACTACTGGTCATTGGAATACTACATGACAAACAGATTAAGGCTAGCACTGCTACAGTTTTAGAGCAGTTAGGCTTTGACTCCCCCCTTACCAGCATTTTACTGTGTCAGTGTCACATGGGCTTTATCACTGGTGTTACATCATTTACAGCTAGCTATGTCACTTATGTACTCGATTAGCTATATTACCAAAATCAGTGTTGATCCCATCAAGCCAGTTTTACAACTGTTACCAGGAACTGTATTCCCACTTTTTATTTTTATTTTTATTTTTTTACTTTTTTTCCCGTTTTTCTCCCAATTTGGTTGCCAATTGTACCCTCTATTTATCTCAATTCACCCTCCCCCACGAGTCCGCTGCCCATCTTCCGGGTCGAGACACTCCAGGCCGATAGATCTGCCTCCTCCGAGGCGGAACTCTACCACGGAAGCCTTTTCCTGCTCCTCAACGGACTCGTGCCGGCTCACCCTCCCCCTCCCCTGGAGGCGGACAGCCAAATGCCGCCTCCAATCGGAGCCGACGGCCAGGGCCGATCTGGTACAGACACGGGTTTTGAACCGCGTCCCTGACAGGCAGCGCACACCACACCGGACCAGCCAAAGTGTGGTGCGTTAGACTGCTACGCTATCCGCCGCCCCGTATTCCCACTCTTGAATAAGGTTATGGAACATTTAAAACTATTTAGGCAGCTCGATATTGAGCAATTTAATGCAGACGCAATTGTGTCTCTGCCTGCCCAGTCTGTCCTCAGCTACTGTACACAGACCCAAATAAAACAAGCTGAAATGAAACCATTGATAAGTATAGAAAAGTGGCCGATAGGATACACCAGTGTGGCACCCAACAGCGCAGGCCTGTTTGACTAGCTTAGAACATGCTGACATGGCCTACAGGGGAGTCCTGTTGGACTGAGGCAGACGCGTAGCAGTCCAGCTTTACACTTTGACTTGTACTCACACAATTCAGGCATTGAGGCAGTCCCACTGTGCTCTCTGAAATGAATCAAAACCAATGGAATGAATAAAAGCAGCGCTCCACACATACACAGGCAGATGCACGCACACAAACGAAGCATGCACAGAGAAATGTATACCACTATACATACAGTTGAACATACACCTCCTTTCCTTTCATATTTTATGTATTGTTTGGGTTTATTTTTGATTTTCCCCAGTTTTTTCTCCCAATTTAGTGGCCATTTGTACCGTCCATTTCTTCAAATATCCCCCCTCCTCCAAGGGCCCGCCATCCACAACAGCCACCGGCAATGACAAAGATGCTGTACCGCCTCCTTCGAGACGGAACTTGCACAACTGGCACAGCCAGGGATCGCACCCCAGCCCCACCTGCAATTCGGACAAGTGCCATTACTGGTTGTGCCACCCGGGGGCCCCATGCTTTAGTTTTTACTTTACATTCTGGTGCGGAACATTTAATGAGAAATCTCCAAAATCTAATTAAATGCCATATTCTTAAGCAAACAATCAGTCCCATATCCCCTCTATGTATTAAACACCATCAGCAATCAGCAGCAAAGACCAAGACAGAGCACACAATCATCTCAGAGGGGTGAAAGGAGGCTGTCCTTTCCTGGACTCACATGTTTTCTGTGGGTGACAAAGTGTCATCATCATCGCATGTCCATTCTTCACTGTCATCTGTAACTGAACACCACACACCCATTTACGTGCAATCCATGTAGTCTGACAAGCACTTATTAAAAAATATACCTGTATATACATTTTTCCCCACTTTCTCCCAATCTGGTGGCCAATTGTACCCTCTTCTAATTCAACTATCGCCCCCTCGTACTTTGAGCTTGCCACAGCAATTCTGGGACCAGCAGTGACAAAAACACCAAACTGCCTCCTCCAAGATGGAACTTGCCAAGCCGTCGGCTGTAGGCTCCGACACACAAAGAGCCACTTTTGCATGCGACAAGCTCATGTCGGCTTCCCTCCCCGTTCCCCTTGGGGGCAGACAGCCAATCGCAGCCCCCGAACAGGCCGGGCTGGCAAGGCCAGGGATCGAACCCAGGCTGCAGTGGCCAACCTGCACTTAGTGCCTTTACCGGTTGCGCCACCCAGGGGGCCAGACAAACACTTTTAAAGACTTCTGTCACATATTCGAATACCAAAGCATGCAAAAAAAAATAAGATTTTTTTAAAAACATACAGCTGTCAGTCGACAAGGGGTAGTGATTAGATGTCCTGCAAAAAAGGAGAACAACCTTTATTAACATGATGGATTATGCAATAATATATATAATATAATATATATATATATATATATATAATAAAATATTTTGTTGTTGTGTTCCAGGCTTTTTGGTGTTTCATTCCATTTGGAAATGAATGCTACAAATTGTATGTAATCTGAACCTCAATTGACCGTTTGCAAAATCGGTCCCAGCCCCCCTTAGTTACTGTCACCAAGCCGGTCAAGCTGTCACCAGGCGTATTCTACAGCAGTTCCTCTAAGCGAATTGCCACAATAAATGATATACAAACTTGACAGCAGACCTTGACCGAGGTTAGTCAAACAGTTATGGTTCCTATGCGGTGATTGGTGAATCACTATGTCAATCAAAGCATCAACATTTGTTTGCAGATTGTCAATTGTTCAGCATGCGGAAAGCAGCGTTAACATCTCAAATCCGAAGTTGGAATACAACTGCCCACACGAGGTTGTAAAGATAGACCGAAGAGCGAATGGCTGCGGTTACCTGCTGCCCACGCTGGCGTCCTCCTCTTCGGGTGCAGCAGTGCGACCCACAGCCTGAGAGGCTTTCTTCCCCAGCTCCAGCATCTCCTTGATATCCAGCTGAACACTTTTCACAGAGATGTACCCATCTGCAAGTGCATCAACAACCACACACACACCGGCTCTCAGTCACTATCAACAAGTCAACAAACCGAGATAACGCTCAGGACTGTTCAGCGCTCATAAATTATTGGTCTCTCCATATAGGCTCTAGACTCAGCCATGTCACTGCACTAGTACTGCATAACCAACTCACACTTGTTGTTACTGTCCCTGGCCAGCCATTTCCCTTTGGGACACTTGGTGGTGTGGATAATGCTGACAATGTCCCCACTATTCAGGGGCAGGTCGTCCTTGCGGCCTTTACTTGCTACAGTGACTTTGGCGTGGTACATGGGCTCCTCCTGCCCTGTGATCTGATTGGAAACAAGAGGGTGGTAAGTTGCACATGACAAAAACATTTGCAGATGACAAAAAAAAGCTAAGAATTCTATGTTAACCACCAAATCCTAGGCATAATCCACATTAAGTTACTCAAGCTCCTTTCCATTTAGAATGCAAATGGGGGAAAAAAAAAGAAAAAGAAAGATTTTGGAGAGAGTTTTGAAAAATTTGGCCTACAATTCTGAACCTTTATCTAGTGCTTCGGTCCCACAGGAATGCATTCCTGAAAGTTTTCTAGGTCTCTTTCACAGCCACCCACCCCTTCGGAGCTGATGAGCCAATGATAACACTCAAACCGTACTGGGTGCTGGTCAGGATGGCAATCCAAAGACACCTGCTTGACGATAACTGCGCCGCCTCTCCAAATTATAGTTTGACCTTTTGCTACGGGCATCTTGTTCACTCTTCAATGCAGACTCACTTTGAACTTCTTTTTCATTTCGTTTTCTTTCTTCTCCCTCTCTTTCTGTTCTTTTTTCTCCTTCTCCAGACGGTGCTTTTCTTTCTTCTTCTGCTCTTTGTCATCGTGAGCTTCTGGGCTCACCTTTCGGTCAGTCCTGTGGCAGAAACATTACAACTCATTTTGGAGCCCCACTATGCCAACTGTAACACCAGAAAAGTGACCATTGACACAAAAAGCAATAGAAGGCTGAGAAGAATGCCCCTGCAAAAAAAAAAAAAAGTTAACAGAGAAACAGAACACGGAGTGACAGTACTGTAGTACTGTCCTCTGCCTTTGGCGGATGTAATTTACTGCCAGGGACTGTCAAAACTATTTTTCACATGTGTGATTAGAAAAACGCTAAAAACAGATCACTCTTCTTATGTAATCAATGCATATTCTGTTGTTAGTGAAATGACTTGAAGGCAATCTTTGGAATGACATTCCTTTGTCACACCAGAATTTGAGAGCAGATGGTTAAGAAGCACCAGGAAGTCTAGTTGTGGAAACAGCTGGTATTTCTGCTTTAACTAACCGCACTTGTGAAATGTAGGTAAAAAAAACTCTTCATCAAACTCAAAACGGTAATTATGATGAGTAATCCATTAGTACACAGCCTTCTACACATGCATTCAAGAACCATTAGTCATCAGTGCTATTTATCTGAATCAACACTGCCATCCGCTTTTGACTGTATCCAGGCGGTCAGAGAAACTTCATGAGAAATCACGAATATGGAAACCTTCTGACATACCGTGAGGTAAAGAACCAAGAGACCTTGTGAGAATCTTCGCTCTGTAAACAAAAACAATAGGCAAAAACAGATAACACTTCTGTCTGATAAGCACACAATTTAATCTGGGCAGTGATGAGCAACTACTGCTAAAGCCTGATGTATATACGTTCTGGTGTACACCACGCCAATGACTCCAGATGATATAACCTGCCCATTGGTTGGGATAAATTAGGATTTTATTGTCATTCAGAATGGACACATTAGATCTACCCACATGCTCCCAATGGTCTTTTGAGTCAGCACAACAATAACAAAATTAACACTCAGGAACAGAGGCCAGATGTAATTACCATGAATTATCTCTAGCCGAACATCAGACTTTTTGATTTTGCTCCATGACCCTTTATTTTATGATGCATAAAGAGGGCTCCCCCCTCTATCAGATATCTCTCTTAACATATCTTCCTTATCCTCCACCCAAATGTTTGTCTTTGAATCATTTAAAAACTTGATTTAGCGAATGCAGAACTGTAGCACCCATGTGTTATGCTTCTATACATTTACTTCCCAGTACAGAAATTTGAAAGATGCCCAAGATACCCATAACTCCAAATGTACGTGTCATTGGTAGCCCACATATATTTTGTGCCTCTGGTTCAGGGATTCCAGAAGGTTCTCTGGGACAGATCTCCCCTTTGGTTCCAATTACCCTGAATCATGTTTGGACAACTGAATCACCAGGAGTCATCAGCTTTTAATACACTCTGCTTAACATTCATGACTGCGACGTTTCTTAAATCTTGCCACTGCAGCCACGGAATGGCAAGTTAGGGGCAACACAGGCCTGCTCCAAATTGAAATAAGAAAATCATCAGTATGGCTTCAAGCTTCATTGCTTTGCAAACCATTTGTGTACCTCACTAAAGGGAATAATCCATTTGGTAATATATGGGATAGAAATTCATTACTGCATTCATAGTTGCATGTTTGCATTGTTCATTATCTCAGTTTTGACTCATTGGATTTTGTAATTGTTGGTAAGACAGAATCAAACCTCATCACTCAAAAACACTCAATAGATAACAGATATTCTACACTGTATATTACTTCAACAAGTAAATTCCCATTGTTCTGACAATGGTCCCAATGAACAGAAACAATGTTAACCTTTTCGGAAGTGCACATGGAATCTATCTCTTTTTTTAGAAGTCAATAATATTTATGTTATTCTTCCTGTCAAAAAGGGTGGATGTGGGCATGATTATTTATTGTGTTGGTTATGTACCATTTTTTTTAAAGAAAATGTATTTACCACCGGTTGGGATTCAGCATAAGGATCTGTAAAATATTCAACAAAAGCAAAACAATGATTATATTATTTAAAACATATTGATAACTGGTTGAATCAAGTGTTAAACGGTTGTCAATCGTGTATCCCGTAGGACGATAAGCAGGGCTTTGATAAAATCATGTTAATAGCTTCATGAACATGCTTTACATAACTGCATGGAGGTTTGTCTTTAACGCAATATATAAGGAAATGCACACATACGGATCCCAAAACAAACTGTCATCCAGTTATTGCATGTCTTTGAGACATATGCACCACACTAGAGACAAAGCACATCAAGTCATAATCCACATATAACCCAAGTACGCTTTCATTCTGCTTCATTCAAATCTGATCATATGAAATGACTCACTCTTTGGAGGTCCTTTGCGTTTTCGGGTATTGTGACCTCGGCGAAACTTGCTAACAGCCTCCACATCTTCATAAACGTTGTCACAGCTTTCATAATGGCCCTCCTCCTGGTGGAGACTAAATATCACAGAACATGGTCACGGAGAAGAATAAAGCAGTCACAATAACAAACATGAGCAGAATGGCATGGTATGGAGTAGCATTAGCTCAATTATAAAAATACTTGGATGGCTCATTACAATTCAACTCTGACTCCACCCAGAGGGGAAAAGAGATATAACAGAAAAGTGGTGTCTTTACCCAGGTTGTGGCTCACTCTCTTGGTTCAAGGGCGAACTAGGAGAGGATGGTTCAGATTCAGGGGCAGCGGTTCCCGGATCCTCTGCCTCTGCAGTCTCAAATTCTTCAGATACAAACTCTGTATCCCCAAGGTCCACAACCCCCGATTCTGGAGCACCAGGTTCTGGAGCCCCAGGCTCGCCATATTCAGGAGTCAATGAATCTGAGGCCTCAGCTTCCTGAGCTTCAGATCCTGACGTCTCAAAGTCTGGAACTTCAGGTGCCTCCAGCTGTGGAACCTCAAACTCCTCAGCTTCACATTCGGTTGGGTTCAACTCCGGAGCCTCAAGTGGCAGTTCCTGAAGTGCTATGGTGAACAAAACAAAAAAAGAGCCCAACAGAGAATGAACAATACGCAGGCTGTTCCCATCTGCATGCTATCAAGCCGATGTATCTGAGTTTCTTAGTGGGATACTCCTGTTCACTTTAATCATGAATTCTACTGATATAAATGGTGCTAAGAACTGCGAGGGGATTTAAATATTTACATAATCTGCATGAAGTGCAATTTTCATAACACCAAAGGATTAGTTACCATTCTCCACATAAGCCTCTGGCACTGTGGTCTGGTAAGGACTGAGATCCACGCATGGGGGCCTTGCAGACTTCTCTGGTGAAGGGCCCAAAGACTCCAAGTCAGGAAGATACATTCTTGGGGGAGGAATTACAGCCTGCAAATCTGGCTCCATGTCTTCCGCCCCCTGTTCAAGACCCTCCTCCAAAGAAGGCAAGGACTGGCCTTGAGCAGCAGAAAAGATATGTGGTTACAAAAATGTGGAAAC
Organism: Aldrovandia affinis; assembly: GCA_029706075.1. Taxonomy (NCBI): domain Eukaryota; kingdom Metazoa; phylum Chordata; class Actinopteri; order Notacanthiformes; family Halosauridae; genus Aldrovandia; species Aldrovandia affinis. The sequence continues at coordinate 1,384,138 of JAINUG010000194.1, read as the reverse complement.
CATTTCAACAGTTCAGTTAGCTCTGTAGATCATCCCAGTGATCCACACTTTACAGAGAAAATGCAGACACAACAGCTGAGAAACAAGGCTGTATGCCATGCACGCTTAATTCCAGATCGGGATTGAGTCATACACTGAGCAACACGTCGAAATCTACAAGGAGTCATATTTTTCATATTGTGGAAAAATATAAAGTGCTTTAAATTCATGATTTAAGGGTCCCAGGATAGCGGAGCGGTCTAACGCACTCGTATTGGCTGGTCCTTTACAAGTGTGAGCTGCCAATCACGGTCGCGGTAGAAACCCAACTGCACCAGACCAGCCCTAGTGGGGAGTCCCAATCGGAGATTGCGTTTGGCTGTCTGCCCCGGGTGGAGGGAGGAGGGAGAGCTGGCACAAGCTCGCCGAGGAGCGGTAGGGAGACCTTGTAAACAGGGTTGGGCAAGTTCTGTTTCGGAGGAGGCAAACATTGCCCTGAGGTATTAGCTCGTCCCTTGGAGGCGGTGAGTTCATGGGGGAGGGTAAAATTTAAAAAAATATATATATTATAAAATAATTGGCTACTAAATTGAGAGAAAAATGGGAGGGAAAAATGATAAATTCATGATTTAAATAATATTCATACAGCAATGACTAAAAGAAATGTGTGTTGGAATTCAAGTGTACAGTGGCTACAGTTGGATCTTGGATCTTAGGTGCAGCTTTGAGCATGCATACATTTGAAGTATTCTGTATGCTTTTAAGAGTAAGATCATTGCAAGAATAAAAATAGATGTTTATATCAACCACTATTTTGCTGGTAGTTAAATATTTTTTCAGTTAAATATTCAGCCTGGCTATAAGCTAAGTTAGCTCCATTGTGTTTTACTCCAAATCATCCACGGGATCTCTCCTTGAAACATGAGACATGATTACTCTCACTCAAAGTCATCCTGGCAATGACAGAAATCTAGGTGTACACAACCACAATGGCACGCATTAAATACCTCAAATACCAGACCTTCCATCTAGATGGAAAGTTTGCTCAGGCAGAATTCCAGCATTGCAAAACGTGTGAATGATCCCATTTTCAAAAATAGTCAAAAAGTGCTGACAGTTCATCCTCTTGTTTTACCAGCTCATAAACTTTTTCAAGACCTTCTGTGCATAACTTTGAATAATGGTTAAGCTGTCTCAAGACTAGGGCTAAGATTAAATAAAAATATGAATACACAATTAAAATCACATGAAAACCTTAGGTTTTAAAAAAATAGTTTTTTGTTTAGTAATGCATGATTAGCAGATGAATCAGAATATGGTTTAATGGAAGTCTCTGTACGTTGCATCAGTACAAAGGCAGCTCTAAAACCAGTTCTAATAACAGGTGTCTGGGCAGGTACAGGCTGAACTGGTAACATGAATGCAATGTGGCCAAAGCATGGGCTATTCTGTTACAACTTACTGAAAGCTGAACCATCAAGCTCATCGTCAGGAGACACAGGCACTGTGGAGGCAATAGCTGTGGGCAGCTCGGAGGGTACATCCCTGATTGGATCCTCGTAGTCAATGGGGGGCAGCTCAGGGCAAAAGCGGGTGGGGGTCATTTCCCCAGACTGATCCCCATTGACAGGAGAAGCACTCTTCGATCTGGCCTGTGCTGGTAAGAATTTCTTCATTGCATTTTCCAGAGCATTAAGAACACGCAGGTCACAGGGCGGGGTTCTGCTCCCTGTGGACCTTTCCTCTGCTCTGTCATCTGTCGAGGGCGGAGTGTATGCCCTTTCGGAAGGTGGAGACTGGGGTTCAGAGCCAGAGCCCACCTCATGGGCAATGTTCCCGTTCTCCAGTATTGGAGCCTCCACATCAGTCACCTCCGATACCTCAGCCGCCTTGACCATCTCAGCCGCCTCAACTACCTCGGCCGCCTCAGCTACCTCAGTCGCCTCAGCTACCTCGGTCACCTCCACTACCTCCGCTACCTCGGCCACCTCGGCCACCTCGGCCGTCTCAGCTACCTCCGCTACCTCGGAAGCTTCGGCCGCCTCAGCTACCTCGGCTACATCAGCTATCTTAGCTGGTGGTATTGGCGGTGGTATTAGCACTACACTGGGTTTTGTGGGAACGTCACTGATTTCCAGGGATTCTTTTCCTGGCTTTTTAGATTTAAAGGCTAGAAATGGCTTTTTTTTGGGCACGAGGCTTTTGGCTGGAGGAACTGGGACAGGTTTGTCTACCACCGGAAGCGCTGGCAGCACAAGGGGCAATTTCCGGTCTTTGAAGGCCTTCTTCGCCACGTCTCCCTCTTTTTTCTGCAGATGGTCCAGCAGTTCTGCGTTGAAGTTGGAATCTCTAACAGGGTCTTTGGGTTTAGAGGGCACGGGGAGAGGGAGGGGCTTCTTGGCCTCAGATCCGGGCTTAGTGTCTTTGAAGACCACTCTGGGTACGAATGAGCTCTTGCTGTCGACGGCCGTGGTGATGGAGCTCAGAAGGGAAACTCGAGCGCCAGGAGGAGGGATGAGCTTTGGCTTCTCTGGAATGGCAGGTTTATGCTTCATCTGTTTCAAAGCAGCCTCCTCCTGAAATTTGGCCCTTAGGGCTTTGAAGTCCATTGCACCCTCCTGTGGAAGTTGGATAAATGTATTCATCTTAAAAAGTAATTATCCAAAAACACCTCTAAGCTAAACTTTGACAAAAAAGGCAAACTTAATTCAGTCAGTGGTGTGATTGTCAGAAGGTCACTGGCTCTATGTATAACCCCTGTTGCATTTGGTTTATGATTGAGTCGTAACTTCTCTTATTAAGGTTTATACATAAGATTATACATACAATATATAAATACAAAGAGGTATCGGTAAGAGTAAATATCTGCAAATATTAAGATCCCAAAACATGTTTATTAGAGTGACATTTTAAAAGATACAAAGCCCTGGGTCATCCAAATAAATACACCCTTTATACAAGGCCTACTTCTAAGGTCTTTAGAATCATTTCATTTAAAGATCGAATTCTGATTCCAGGAAACCAACAACAAAAAAATCCCAATACCTCAGAATTCCTCAGTTTAGAGATCAAGTAAAAGATAAGGCATTCTTCTATTAATTCAAGAACTTGAGTTGAAAGAGACTGAAGTTTTGTCAAATTAAATGTCGTTAATATAACATCCAAACACACTCGCATTTACATACGTTGTTATTAGCAATTGAGCTTAATCCCTGTTGCAATTCAACTTTATCCAGCTTAGTTACTAATATAACACTTTTTTTTAAATTTCAGAAAAATAAAACACGTGGAAAGTAATTCAGGCATCAGTCACACATCGGAATTATCCTTACGGAGATACTAATTCCATCATTGTTGTAATGTTATCAAACACACACACAGTAAACAAAGCTAAAATTAAAGAACGAGGGTAACATAAATGCACCAAGTTCAATGCTTAAATCCAATTAAGCATTACAAATCATTACATCTTCGAAGGCTTTGTGAAACAATCAGATCCTAAATATGAACTTAATATCGTCACTAAATTCAAACACACGATTCCCTCGGTACCTTACCTGCTCCATTGTGCGCGTCGTCTTATCCCCTTAATGAAACGAGAACAGCACCGTGTCGCATCTACTTTTTCACTAAAACCATACTTGTTTATTTGCCTTTCATTATCTGGCGTCGCAAAAAAGCAATAATTCGGTCTGTTTTTCCTCCAGTTTATTTCCTTGGTGAACACTCCTTTGAGGAAATGGCAAACTAGACTGGGGAGAAAATGCTTAACCGTGCGTGTGCGCACTCTCGATGTATCACCTATCTAAAAGATCTGCATCAAGAACACTGGCGTGTACGTTCTACTCCTCTCTCATTGGCGTCTGGGATGGTTTCGGTCTTGAGGTAAAGTTTGAAATGCATATTCAAGCGCAAATCAGCGACTCGGTCCTTCTTGTCAAACAAGTCCCGTCACACCGCTTGTAAGAGAGTGCGAGTAATCAACAGAAGCTGACAGATTTCATCCCGAAGAATGCGGTCCATCAGGCATGGCATGTAGGAGTCAGACCCATAACCTGTCATACTGTTTTTAGACTACAAAAAGTAGTACCCATTTCCCCCAAAATATCACGTGTATTTGAAAAGTAGTCTCTGTACGGTGCATTTCATTTCATTATGTGGTAATTGGTGCGTGGTTTTAATTTATTTCGAACATATAGGCATTTATACAACAGGTATGTTCAAAAGAAAAGAAAGTAAAAGAAAAAAAGTGCAGCAGGCTACCAAAGTAGGTCTGCCACCATTACCCGTGGGCGTCTGTCATCCGCACCACATTATTAGACTGTGTGCTACCGCGAATAAAACGAGAAATAAACGATTTCACTTAATTGTAGTGAACGCTTAATTTTAAGTGCCAGGTACAGCAAAATGTAGCCTATTAGTTAAATGTACAGCCATTGACATTTTAAGACGTGTCTCACAGACACCATCCACAACACATACAAGTTCCGGAATGTTTTACACCACGTGGTTTATAGAAGTTCCCTCTTCTCTGTCATGGGATAATTTATGTATATATATATATTTAATTTATATCAGACACACTTAATAGCAGAACAGGTATATAAATAAATACACAATATTTAAAATGCCACCACTCCATCAATCAACTGATCAATCAATAAATCATTTTAGATACAGAATTTTATATATATCACCTTTTCCCCTTTTCCCTAGTTGCTCTGTGTGTGCTAGTAGCAGCTGTTTTTGTGAAGAAGTTGTACTGACTATTGATGTGATATGCTCTCTCACCCCACTTGGTGGAATGCAGTTGTTGTAAGTTGCTCTGGATAAGAGCGCCTGCTAAATTACGCAATTGTCATTATATATCACAGGGTGGTTATTGAATTGAACATTGGATTTATATAGCGCTTTTCAAGGAACTCAAAGCACTTTATCGCTTTTAGCTTTATGGGAAAATCCAGAGAAGCAGGGAGCAGAAAATCCCTTTGCAATGTGATTCAAATGTTTATTTGTAGTGGCTGTGGGTCAAAGTGACAATAATGCGATAATGACATGGGAAATTATGGGAAATGGGAAATTATGGGAAATGGAAATAACAAAATGTAAAGGTACTATCATTGTCATAGAACTACATTCAACATAGTGAAATATGCAGTGTACAACTTCCTGGTTTGCATTATATTATGACTTATTCCATTACTGGTCCTGCAGAATGGAAGACTCCCTCTGAAATGTCTGACTGTTTTAAACAAAATCTTGTTTCCGATTTTTCTCCCAATTTGGTATCCAATTACACCCGCTATTTTCATGTCAATCCCCCCCCTCGTACTATGAGTTCGCTGCCGTAGCCCTGTGACCGGCGGTGTCGAAGGCGAAGCATCGTCTCTTTCGAGATGGCACTTGTCAAGCCGTCGACCATAACTCCAGCACCCCAGAGCCACTCCTGTGTGCAGCGAACATCCTGTTGGTTTCCCTCCCCCCTCCCTGCGGCGGACAGCCAATTGCCGCCCCCGGTGGCACTCCCGGCCAGAGCTGACTCTGGCGCGGAATCGAACCCCAGTCGACATGACCAGCGTCGAACATTGTAACCACTGGACCACATGGGAGGCCTATGTCTGACTGTTTTAAAGCAGCTAACGGGTGAATTTATTTTATTTGGAGGCCATACAGTCTAAACAAAAGTCATACTCTTTTAAAATGTAATGAAGACAGAAAATGGGTTAACACAGAATACAATTTATGTCATAAACATGCTGTCATATTTGCGGTTTAAAAAGTTGAGAACATCCTTTCACGTCACAGCTTACATATATAGGTGGAAAACACTAAACAGCTGCCAACATAGAATCTTTTATCAATCTCTGCTCCTCACAGATCGCTGTTCAACTATACAGGAGTAGAGTAAGAACAGGCACAAAGACTATGAACAACATGAACATTAATTTCTCAACCTAAATTCTATCCAGTTCACAGGGAGTAAGACAGAGGGACAGACACCGGCTAAGTCATATATCCTCCATTCCACTTCCCAGTGGTTGTAGAAAGCAATCCCAGTTGAATACAGTTTGTACTAAGTCCACGTGATAAGAGGAAAATGGGAGGGTTGTGCATATTGGTGGAGAGTGGCACAGGTTCAGCACATTTGGCCGGGTTCCCGATGATGCCCTAGTCAGTCTCCAGTCTGCCAGTCTTGGATTCCTGCTGGTTAGGCCCACAGTCGTCATCTACATTACCGCACAAGCTTTCCGTGAGACAAGCAGCCAGCATTGAGAATGCATAAGAGAGCAGCCGGGGGAAAATGCTGCTTCTTCACAAGCCTCTCGTCTGCACAATGAACCTGAGGAGTGCCCGAGAGACGACAAACACAATGCGCCGACATGGCTCTGCTCCTACCAAATTTTCCACTTCACACACAGTATGTGAGGGACATCCCATCCAGACTGCAGGAACATAACGTGTATCCAGAATGTGTGTGCCATAATCTGAGGCTCCGTGGCTAGTGTGGATGCAGCAGAGCTCGTGCATGAATTTCTTTCCCAAGGCTGGGCGGTAGAGCAGACCAGAACAGAGTCACTCCAGCCAGCCCTTTCCTTCCCAATGCACAGATGAACCCCAAAGCTCAAGGGCTCTGGAGTAGGCCATGTGTACTGCCATGCGTAAGACTGTCACTGGGCACCATAGAAATGCTTCACATTTACACTTTCATATACCATAGAAACTATTCAACATGTTCGGTTCTTGATATCCACCGACATCTCATGTGGTTCTCTGTGGCTCAGGTGGAATATCACAGCGTTCACTACAATGGTTGAGGGTTCAATCACCAATAAAGGGGCCACAAAAATGTATGCATTCACTACTGTAAGTGTTCTGGATAAAAGCTTACAGAGAAATGGGGTCTATTACTATATATATTATATTATCTCTCCAAAATAAATGCCTGCCAGGGTCGGAATATCCACCACGATCACTACAATGAGAGAGAAAAGAATCACCAATAAAGGGGTCTCAACGTGGATAATAATATAATGTTCTGGTAATAATATATGCCATTCTGGGAGAACTTGGATCTGATGTGGGAATCTGTGGCTGGAGAGGTGAGCTGACAAGGCAGCTGAAGGAGGAGTGCAGGCCTCACGCTCATGAATATACAGTTTGCCTGACTAGCTTCACTGGAGCTTTTGGAGGAAGAGGTGGAAGCTGAAATTTTACCTTTAAAGCGATCATTGGTGTCAATCTGTTTGAATTTATTTTGCTTAATTAATTATTCAAATAATCCATTAGGGAGGAATCACGAAGCCTCCTATTAATTGTGTCTCACGTTGTAACATATTCTTTCTTCACGTCACGTTAAAGAAAGTAAATGACAATAAGTCATAATTGAGTAAAAATCAACTGAATCATTCTAGAGAATACACTACACTTTTAACTTAAATTGTTAACTCTATAGCACACTAGCATTGTGCAATAAAACCAAGCAAACAAAAGTCAGTCTGGTGAAAGCTGCAGTATTTTTTAATTAACAGATATTTCAGTCAATAAGTCTAAGTCAATATTCCTTGCATTTGTGTATATATAGATACAAGATATCTAGATATCTAGATATAAGAAGTAAAGAAACACGCTATCACAAATAAAAGTAGTAAAACTATTTAAACTTGATTATTCAGATAATTAATTGGTGGATTGATAATCAAGGAATGTAAACAGAAACAGGTATGGGGTTCAGCCTCCTTTATTTCAATCTGATGAATCACTACTGATTGGTCATGACCATTTTGCTTATCTGCAAATTCTCTCAATTGGCTAATGTGCAATATGTAAGGATAATTAAATATGCAAATTGAGCTCCTTGTTTTTCAACAATCTTTGTTCGGAAGCTTTCAACAGTCTTTATCAGTATAACAACCTTAATTTCAGACATTTTAACACCTTTAGACATAAAAAAACTAAAACAAAAATAAACAAAAAATATCTGCACCTCTTAAAAAGATATCAGTTTTCTGATATCTGCAAATGAAGGGGAACATGACGGCACCTTAAAAGTTGCTCAAGCTTACAGAATCTCATTTCCCGTCGCTGTAGTAACAACAACTCTTCCTTAAAGAAGGCCTGAGATTAAACACTTTTGCAGAGAAATGCAAATTCATGACAAATGAGTTACAACTTCCCAGGCAAGGGTCAGCGCTGTAGAGCCTCCGGTCAGCTCAGTAACAGGCTGACCAGGTCAGGTGAAGACACTCTGGTCATGTCACTGCTTTTCCGCCGTAACGGCTCATTAGGACTGCACTGCATTGAATGGCTCTGGTTCAGTTTGTTTACTTACCCACACAGAAAGGGAATGTTTGCCCAGAGGCGGAAGAAGCATTACCCCATTCCAAGGCTGGACCCTGACAAGTGTGCCGTGGCCTCGCGGTGGACGCTGTTGCACTTGAAGTAACAGAGTAATCAATATTCGCGGATAGGCGGGAATCAATATTTGGAGGGACGTGAACCCCTTGCCCAATCCGCCGAGATGCAGCCCTAATCAATTCAGAAGGGGCTGGGGAGGGGGAGCCTGCCATGAATACAGATGTGCAGATGAGCTACATTTTACAGAACTCACAATTGTACAATTTACAAGTGTTCTATACCACAAGGACATGATGAGACTTTACATGGTTTGCACCGATACATGCTGTGTGTTGCTACATTATTAGCCACTTAATCTCACGTTCCCAGGTTGTCACCTGGATACGGTAATAGAACCTCAGATGCAGCTTTTCCTTTTCATGCTAAGACTGAAAAAAAAGAACATGAAAATGCAATCAAGTACATTCAATTTGCACGCACTGCTTTGCTCAATGCCCTGATGTCGTATGCTCAGCTTCCTGAAAGAAGTCTTTTGTGTCAGCAGAATTCAATTGCACCTAAGCCAGGAGAAGCACAACTATCTGTCACCTGGAACCAGACAGATGATTGATGTCTCTCTCAGCCACTGAAGTTAAACCAGACGACTTCACATAACCTTAATCTTCAGATAGGATCATAGGATGTGACTTCATATTTTATTTCTAAAACCACCAAAAATGATACGTATAGGTCATAGTAGAAGATGCAGTGACATTTATAAATACGTTTTACAATGCAAAATTGTTCATAATTACATATCCAGATAACCATATTGACTCAATCTATTTCCTGGTTGAACATCCATTGACTCGATGTCAAGACTTACTCATCTTTCAGTGAAATCCTGATGAGTATAAAATTATAGGGAAATCATTTCGCAAATCGGCACTACAGTGGTCCACTAGTGGCAGGACCATTCACCAAGCATTTTGCCTTCTCTTAACAGCTGATTCTCATCTTGACTACCTCATCTTGGCTGCCTCATCTCAACTTTTAACGCCGGCACCTTGGCTGTAACATACATTTTCAAAATGCTGGCTGGCCACTAGTGGGCCAATGCCTGCTTTCTACCAGGGTAGTATCTGTATCAGATATACAGTATGTACTGGGATACATTCAGACTAGAGGACAGGGGCTGCATTGCAGGATGAATGGACAGCCCAGATTAAGGTTATTTCTTTGGTAGGTGTAGCCTAGTTACCCAGCTGGTGATCTGATTAGTGACTAAGGGCCCTATTCAGAGTTGACTGACTTTAGCACAGGCTTAAGTCCCTCCAGTCAATACAACAGTTGCGCGGAAAAAGTTGTTTGCATTCAGACTTCTACTAGGCACATGCTTAACATGCTTAAATTGGGAGGAGCGGCAAAAATAAAAGTTTATGAATCATTTCTGAATGAATACCTGTTCTCTGACGGCTAACTGCAACATTTCAGTGAATTTTGTTTCAGTGGTGTTTTCTATTCAAGAGTCTCAAGATCACTTTAAGGAGTGTGTGGGAAAAACCCTTCCCTACACACGCAATTTGCCAGGGGCCACTTAATTCCACAGATAATTTCAAAGTCTGAAAAACTAAGAGACAGGTGGGGTACATTTTTGATTTATCGCCATGTTGCGTGCACTTAAGGGCCTTGAGTGACTAACATAACTGATAGTCATTTTTAAACAAATCATTCTTATTGTAATGAACCAATAAAATATACCCCCTGATAATGAATGATAATTGTTTCTAAGTTTTAATTATTTAATTTAATTATTAGTGATTCAATTTCTTGTGCATAGCTAGTTTTATACTGCCAACTGTGGCACTAGTTTCATATTATATTTATTTTTATATTTTAATGTATTTAAAAGGGTAAAAGGGAATAGTAATCAACATATCCGTAAAAGGCATCAATGGGCACAATTGTTAGCTCGAGAGCTAGTTTTCATCTGTAGTCCCTTGTCAGGTGAAAGATTGATACAAGACAGTTACAGATTCATACAGTACATTACATTTCAGTATAGGAGAGTATAAAAAAAAAAGGTGTAGGCCAGATAAACAAGAGCAAAACCAGAAAAGATAAATGTTCATAATCACACACTTCCCATTTACAACATTACAAGGTTCAATGAGAGCAGCTTTGATTTCCTTTCAGCCAAGACTTATGTTTTTGTGTGAAGGTGTGATAATTGTCGCTTGATCTGATGGTCTATTGGGTATAGTTTTCCAAAAATGAGATGATTGGACAGAACATGAATATTGGCTAAATTAACTTTTTCTGTAGGGGAACACTGTACGTTCCCACTATATGTCTTGTAACTATTCCTTGCTAGTTATGTTTTGTTGTTGCTGCTGTTTACATTCAGTCATTGTTATCCTAGTTTAGTTAGTTAGTTCGCTGCCATCAAGCCATAAACCAAGCAATGTAATACAATTCTGAACCTGGCTAACACACTACACTTTTCAGATAGCCATGCTCATGTTTTTCATACAGGTTAGCTTGGTAGAAAAATAGTTTCCTTTTGTGGCAACACTGCTTTATAAAGTAGAGCTAAAATAGTCAAATAAGTAAATAATGTGGCACGGTTCAGTAACACGACTTTACTAGCTACTAGTCCAGGGGTCGGCAACCTGCGGCTCCGGAGCCGCATGCGGCTCTTTCAGCCTTATGTTGCGGCTCCGCGTGGCTTGGGAAAATAAATAATAAGTATCCAATTGAATCGGGCGCAAAATTGGGCGCATTTTTTTTTGGGCGTAGCACCCCCCCCATTGACAGAAAATCCGAGGGGCGCAATAATTATTTTCGCGTTGCACCCCCGGTCCGCGAAATAAATGAACTGGTCGCAGCTTTTTTTTCGCTGCGACCGATTCATTTGCACCCCCTCGTCGACAGAAAATGGTGCGGCTCCCAGTGTTTTCTTTTCCGTGGCCGACCCCTGTACTAGTCCATTCTCCTAGTTTGCCAGGTTAACGTCACCATTAGATAAAGTGGAAGGAATCTGATGTTGTGCTTCAGCAACACAACAGTGCACTGGTCACCACGGCCGGCCCCATTCCGGCGTTAATGAGGCTTCGTGACACCATGCTGGTACACCACTTACATATAATCGATCTCACACAGCTGCCGCACACATGGCGCATTCACATCGCGAACGGTCACGCACACAATGACCAGATGAGCACGCAGCCTCTTTTGGGATGTGTTTATTTGTAACAGTATTACATGGTGGGATACATAAAGCAAGAGAAAACAAAAAATCCTCTAAAAATCCACTGTAGAATGTTGTATTCATAAAGATAAAAATAATGTGTCAATTTACATTAACAAACTGTTAGCTGAGGTAAAGTTAAAATAGGTCTAGAAATGTACTCAAACAGTAATGTTTCCCTTTTTCTTTTTTTTTCTTTTTCAAATTTAGTTAAGATCTTAGTCCAAAAATTATTCAAATTAAATTGGGACTCTGGCCATAAAATAGGAAGTAGATGATGACACAGTCAATGAAATTATTTAAAAGGCTGACGACCCCAATACAAAGTATATAGATTGATATCTAACACCCAAAATGTAGTGCAAGACCAACCTCAGTCCCTAGTTTGTCTTGAGGATCGGACACGCGGCGCACAGTATCTCTGTATTATCTCCCTTGTGTTTTTGTATAAGGCTGTTGGCGTTCTCGCTTGGGTCTGAAGAATGACCTGGCGGTAGGAGCTGACCATCTACCTTTAAGAAATGTGTGTGTTAGTGTGTGTGTGTGTGTGTGTGCAGTATGTGTTGTCTATGCGTTGGGCAGGCCCTGTTGCTACTGCATGGAGTAACCCTGGATTCCTGGAGAGTAAACGCTGCCATCTCATTCAGTCTCCCAGTGTCCACTTCACACACCTTGCACTGAAGATGGAGCTCAATATTTTGTTTAAACACTTCAAACCTCATCAAGACCAAAACAGCCAACACAGAGGGCTTATTCCTGCCCGGTGTATCAATCAGATATCAGGCCATGTAACCACGTCCAGTGTTATCTTTTCATTTACTTGAGTGTGCTCTGTCACAATGTACTGTTCAGAGTAGCACTTCTAACTCATGCCAGTGGCACCTGTGAATGAGCAGCAAATGATCTTGATGGAAACAGCTACCATGAACAGCTTAAGCACTTTTGTAACACTTTTCTGATGCTTTCAGTTCAACAAGTTACATCAACTGCCCCCCACCCCATCAAGTGCCCAACTTCATCACTATTCTAAGACCTGAGGCAGGCATATTATGGGCAAAGAGAGAAAAACACAAATATATTTATGTGTAAATGATTATGAAGATTTGTGAATGAGTGTGAAAATGTGTCATTATGTTTTGCTAACAGCCAAAGTGATGGGAATGGACGATATTCACGATATCACACACCCTGCCAAAGTCGACGGGTCGGGGAATACAGGGTCACCATGCAGGGCCATGACCCAACATTGGGCTTATTTGAATCCAGCCTCTCAGATCGCAGAAGCTGCCTGTTTACTGGGCCATAGAGCAAATAAACCATGGGGTGACCACCACCAGGGGCGATCACCAATTTTTACAGGAACCGTATATGTGCTGTTGCCAAAGGCTGTTATCTAGATAAAAAGGGAATTGATTATTTTGATGAAAACGCAGCCATCAGCCTGAATTAGAGGACCATGCACTGTGGCAGCGTCTGGCCGTGTTTCAGACAGGGTGCGTGGCTGAGCTGAACGCGCCACGGCAAAACTACCCGCCGTGCTTGACTTTGCGTCGCATGTCGCTCAACACCACCCTATCCTGTGGGGCAGAAGGCCAGCCCGAGCTGTCTTGAAATGGTAGCCGCTCTTAATTCTCAATACTCTTGTGTTCACACTCCCGCCCAGGCAGAACGCCGCCAGCAGGCTTCACCGATCAGAGGAAAGCCCAATTCTGGACGTGTTGAATCTACTGTACTGCAATGGCTACTTTCACCAACTCAATCTTGTGGATTTACATAATGGTCACTGGCGAACAGAAAGTAAATCGACGAACAAGCCAAATAAACCATTGGGAAAGAAAATGTTGATATTGCTTGGGTACCACCTAAAGTTTGCATTACTGAGGTCTGCCTATTTTATGCCACAGAAGTCCCGGTGAAACAATGAACACTATTATTTACAAAATGAATTTGGCAAACCAAAGTTCAGATGCCTTAAAGCCATTTTTACCCTAAAACACATATAGAGTTGACCCCAACGGCTCGATTGACTTATAAAATAAAAATTCCATTTCAATGTCTTTTTTTAATTAGTATTGTACAAAAGCTATAGAGAATGAACAGTTCAATCACAGAATCAGTTTTGCAATATCCATGCCCCTCAGTGTCCATTTCACCTGACAGCTCCCGTCTTCTGAGTCTTTACATGAAGAGAAATTTGGCAAATCACTCCTTGTGTCTTCAGCTAAGGGTTCACAGAGCAAGTCTTTTCTGCATAGCTCTCAAGCAGCAGACACTCAAACCAAAAAAAAAAAAGGAAAAACAAAATTAAACATAATCCCATAAATGATTTGAATCCGTTACTCCACTCATTGAATCAAACGACACATTTCATCTGAATTGTGATTGCAGCCAGAGGCTCCATTCAATCCTATGCGGCGACGCGTTAATTCTGTTGATTATTTTTGTTGTCATAGGAAACGATCTCTCTCTATGCGTGTTGTGTTGAGAAGGGGGGGTGGGGGGTACTAATCCACGTGGTCTCCTACGTGCAGCACGGTGGTGTGGGACAGATCTGGTGAGAAGCTGCATGCACAGAGAGACTCTAGTAAGGCTGGGTGTGTACGTGGCCAAGGAAAAAGAAGTCCTTCCGGACGTGGTTGGCATCTCGTTGGCGATAGAGGGATCCTTGTGGGCGAGGAGGGTACAGTAAAAATAAAAAAGAAAGAAAGAAAAGGGGGGGGGAAGTGGTATCCGTGTTTTGATCTGGAGTCAGACGGAGGATCGGTGGTGGCCTCGACGGGCCAGGGTGCTCCAATGGAGAAAGGGCTGGCTGAGGGAGAAACCCAGGATGTTCGGGGGGGGGCTGGGGGCTGGGGGCTGGGGGAGACCTGTTGCAGTGGAGTACAGATTCCCACACACGCACACACACACACACACACACACACACGCACACGCACGTGTACACCCATACAGCCGGGAGACAAACAAAGTCTTTCACCTCCCGTCATTCCCAGCACCGCTCAGACCCGTGCACTGTTCCCATGGTTCCTATTTCTTCCCTTTGTTAATCTGGGCGTAGAGAGGATCCTTTCCCTGTGGACAGGAGAGCCACGGTTAGCACAGGGCAAGGACACAGACACGGTCCGTCTCACTGGAACGGGGCACATAAAAATACATAAACATAGATAGATAAATAAAAACATGAAGTGCGCTACAGTTGCAAAGAGGTCAAAGAGCACATTTCTCTGCCGAAAGATTATTCGAGTACACCGGCAAACCATATGTTAGGCTTTTCAATGCTCAAGGAGGAGAAAAAAAGGCAAGGGGGCAACACGTTGACTGCTCACAGAAGGGCTACGCTCTCTGTCTGCCAGGGAAGAGAGGGCGACACGTTTGCTTTCATGTTGCACAGGAAATGCGTTTTATTTTTTCAAGGTGAGCCCATTCTTGTTGCTATGACACCTAGCGCCACAGTTTGTTCGACACTGTTACGTGACACAGCTCACAAACAGTGTGAGCTTGTGCTGTTGAAGTGATGGAAAGACTGTTAATGAAGGATTCATAAAGAGCCCGGACCAGTTAATCTCAGCATTGTGGGTTTCTTTAATCCTTTCCATTAAACCGCGGGTTAATGAAACAATTGGCGAAGTTCAAGAGTATAGAAAAGTGTGGGAACACCGGAGGAACGGCTTTCTTTAGCGGCGCTTTTCATTGCGCTGCTCAGTAGTGTGGCTGTTCAGGGGACTGGGCCCCCACGCTCTTCCCCTCTCTCGACTCTCATTGCACTGGCTGTGGACCGTGGTGCTCTGCCACCTGATGTCATTTAGCACAGATGGAAAGGCAGACACAAGCTGTAAAACCGCTGCTTCATGGGTCCAGTTCATTTGCCGTTATGGTACAATATACAGACACCCTTCACGACCGATAGTTAAAGTCAGCATGAAAAATATGGCAGGAACTATAAAGATTTCTTACAAGAGAGGGCCAATTAGACCTAGAATGAAGCAGCATGGTTGAATGCTATACACACACACACACACACACACACACACATATATATATATATATCGCTTGGTGGAATTCCAATGACCTTCACTGGCAAAATGCTTTGATTTCAAACTTAAATCCCCTGGATGAATCACAATAAGATTATTTCTGTGCTGTCTTTCATTTCATACTGTATTGAATATCACAGACAGCAGTTTCATTGAAGTATATACATTTTTATTTCTGTGACTCAGCTCACTGTGATAACGGTCTGTCTGTCTCCCCTGGAGCTGCTGCTCATATGTCTGCACTCAGGGGTTTGGCTCACGGTTCCACTCCTGAACAGCAGATGGCAGTAGTGCTGCTGCTGAGAAAATCTGGCTTGCCGTTTCCCCCTCCCACCAGTCAGAAGCTCCAAACGGAACTATGCTCTTACTCATCAATGCCGGCGGAACTATACCAAGACAAATCACGGATGCCTCTGAACCAGCTCATATCTGTGGGACCAATTATGATTAATTTATGTCTTTTTCCACCCACAGTGTGCTGTGAAAAGGGCATCGAGAAGTAAGTCATTGATAAGCCAGGCATAAGTATACAAATATATGCAAACACTCAGTTGCAAGTGTTTGGTCAATTTATAATTTTTCCCCATCAATCAAAAAAGCAAATGGTGTCTCCAGTCAATTCAAGGCATTGCAGGTAAACAGCTTCCACACTAAGGCTCTACATGTAAGCACTCCCCCCACAGTCGCCACAAAAACCGTCAAACCAAATCCAGGACTGTTCTGTCACAGCAGTGGGCCGCTTTGGTGTTTGCCCTGAGCGGGAGCGGAGACGGCGCACGCACGATGCAGCCGACTGCAGCCCTGACGGCTCTTTGGCATGCGATGCGCAGCCCGCGGGACAGAGGAGGGGGAGGGCCAATCACAGGCGCTGGGCTGGGCGTGGGGAGGAGAGAGCACAACAGGGCCAGATGTACAACAGAAGGCTGCTGCCAAGAGCCGTAGCAGCACGCCTCTGCCGGGACGAATGGCGACAGCCAGTGAAAAGACATCAGCCCCAGTCACTTTGCATTATTCGCCCTCCCGCCCCCGCCGAGCTCTGACGTCCCCGTATCCAAACAGGAGAGACGCGTCCTCTGGTGCTGTCTGAGGTGGGGGAGGGAATGTGGTAAGAGAGGGCCAACGCAACACAGCCCTGGCATCCGCCCAGGCACCTCGTGGATGAGTGTTCCAGCCAAGCAGGGTGGAATCGATAAGCCAACCGCGAGGACGTGCCACTTTCACGCACACGACCACAGGGACTTAACGGCGTCGTTCCGGGCAAGCGATTTAGCTCCCAATCGCTCTAAATGGCGGGAAGAAGGCGCCATGTCAGTCGCCACACTGTCACGTGTAAGCATTTACCCCCCGGCCCTCGCTGTCCTGTGGAGAACACCGGACTCTTGGCTTCGGTCCTCTCCTTTGTGTGCGTAGCGCAACACAGGTGTCGGAATCTGCCCACGCAGGTGTCTAATACCGAGCCTAATGAGCTCTTAATGACACAAGACAGTGCCATATGGATGAGAGGAATGGCTCAACTTCGGCTAGACCGGAGCCGAACGACCTCTCGTATAAGCTGTCCCGCGGCATTTGCGCACGGCGCTAAGCGGTATTTACCGAGACATGCGCGATTTAACCACACCTGGTAACTCGCAAACAGCATCTCCTTACCGCAGGCCCCCCCTGAATCCTGTCCCACGAACACCGTTGCGCCGACAATACGCTGTAGATGGCAACTACCAAACTCACTTCCGTCTACGACAGGAGGGACGAGCGACTGGGGGACCTGCATTATTCTTGGAACCCGTTATTATTGTTCAGAGGTTTCTCCTCAAGACTGAACCCTGAGAAGGAGGGAGTGAAGAGATCATACTCGCTTAGCATTTCTCCTTTTGTTGAGAGCACCCAATGAGCTGGCAGCGCTCGGAACATATCATTATATGGGCTGTAATCAGTCACCGCGTTGGTTCGGCTGACAGGCTAAGGGGGAAGAAAAGGCACTCGCTGACACCTCAACAAAAGCCAGTAGACGTTTCCAAAGCCCTAAAAACGGCATGGGTTTGTTTCTGGCCTGCGGATGTGTAGGTGTTATTCTGTATGAGTAACCCCTGGCAGCAGACTTATATTGACAGGAATCATGGAAGAGCTTCTCACAAACCTGAAGGTACAAGACCACCAAACTGTGCCTTAATATTATTCAACAGTAACTTAGTAGAATTTGGCCATTATTAACCAGCAACACCAGTTATCTTGCTTTAAGGTTTACAGGTTGCCATTCATTAACGGAGGCATTAAATACTATCTCTATAAGTATGGTATGGGAAAGAGTGCAATTCTCCCATCTGTAAGTATATAGTACCTTTTTCATACACAATCAAGCCCTTTAACTGCATTTAGCTCAGCACAATTTTAACTGTGGCTGCAGTGCCATTTTACATTTGAAATTCATTTGCAGGCCTAACACAATAAAAAAGAAAATTCTGCAGTGAGGTACGTATATCGACAGAGAAACAAAAACAAACTGGAAAACAGGGAAACACATTCTGGAAACTTCTGAGTTCATAGTACACAATTCCACACCAGCACAGTCATCAGAGAGCTTAGATACTCACATGCTTCAGGCTGCTAGGGAGAAGAGGCATCCAGACACACAGAAAAGAAAAAAAAAAAAACGGAATCCACAGACAAACACAGATACTGTGCATACCCCCTCCCACACACAGCATGTACCCTCGCCAGAGCAAGCAGGAGCAGCAGGCAGGGGAGGCAGGGTGAAACAGAGAGAGAAGGGAGAGACACACCACGACGCACGGCCACGATGTGTGGGTCAGTGAGGGTGCAGAGAGGGGCGGGAAGGCGTGCTTGGTCAGCTGACGGCTACGTGGAGCAGGCCAACACCGAGAAAGAGAGGAAAAGGAGGACAGATACCTACCCTGACCTGCGCTATCTAGCTACCGACCTGTGGACTGGGCTGATCAGTAGAGGGCTCTGCAGGGGGCTCGCTGGTGGAGGGCGTCTGAGAGCCACCGGCCTGAAGGGGGGACAAAGGGAGAGAGAGAAGAGAGAGAGAGAGAGAGAGCACAAGCTGAAGAGGAAGCCGGAGATAGCCGAGCGAGGAGGGAGCAGTGCAGGGGGCCAGAGGGTACAGTTTCAGCTAGTCACCGTTAGCCCGCGCCACGCGCGCGAGAGGACACGAGCGCCGGCAACTGCATTAGCGCAGTGTGTGTCTGTCAATCGAATGACCGACCAGTCGATCAAATGAGCGAACACGTAAGTCAGACAACCGGTCAATCGAACAACCTACCAGTCAGTCATCTGACAGGTGATTTTTGTTTAACCTTTATTTAACCAGGAATAGCCCCGTTGAGATGAACAATCTCTTTTTCAAGGGGGTCCAGGCCAAGATAGGCAGCAGCATTAAGTTTCAATGTATTCATTCATCCATCCATGCAACCATCTCATGTGCAAAACACCTTCCCCTGACTTCCCCCTTCTCCCTTTGTGACGAGCTATTTAAAATGGAGTTTATTGATCCCGCACACATTTCTCTAGCAGAAATGTACTTTTGAAAAGTTGCCTTGGAAGTACGCCCGTACGTTTACCTGGGTGTAACACTGGCCTATTTTATCTCGGCTGTTTAAAGCCAAACTTAGCCGTTTGTTTCAGCAAAAGCCGTCGACAGCACTCCTGTGGCATTTCCGCAGGTGAACGAGCCCTGGTTCCGAGATGCTAATTAACGTTTCGTTCGGCAAAAACACAGAACAGCGATAATGCCTCCCGGAGTCCTTTCGATGACTCACAGACCGTTACTGAATCCCGTTGAAGAGTGAGGCTGAACCGGGCCACGGAGGAACATGCTCCGCTGTGTGCACTCCCGCCAGCCGCCGACACCTACCGACCTGGCATCTTTTACCATTACGCCATTTATAATTGCTGCTGGAATCGAGACACAAGCTTATCTCGGCGAGCCCTCGCGTGCGGTCAGGGCGGCCCCTGTGTATCCTCTCCCAAACAAGCTGTTGAAGGCCTACTTACTGCTAGCCTTCTACTGTAAAGGCGAACTAAGCCTCGTTCCTCCTGGCCTTCGCACACTCTAACGGGATTATAACGCACAGTATACAATAAATATTAATCACCCGGGGAGGAATTGTAGTAGATTTTTCCTCTCATCGCACCTTATAAAATGCACTCATACAGAAGGGATAATGAATGGTAGAAGGTTCCAATACACGAGTCGTGATGTATGAAGCCTAGCTACCTGCCTGTAATTAATAACGCTCTTAACGATCTCCCTGGCAGTCCTGCGGGCTAATTTAACGCATTGCTGGCCCCGCTGTTGGTCAGCCATGGAAGGCTGCTGTTTTAAGAAACGACCCCAATCGGGAGTGAGTGATTACCTGGATAGTTGGCTCTGTTTCTGCTGCGAATCGTCAACACATCAATAAAGCGAGAGATATTTCTGTTTAACGCTCCTTCTTTTTAACCTTGGAGATGTGAACCCTGACCCACGTTATAATGACTGTGTAGGATGTGCGGTATGCAGGTATCTGCTCTCTTGTCTCCACTCCACTCCATGCACTCCAATCGCAGCCAGACTCCATTAGCCTCCGTTCTTCTACTCAGGCACGGTACAGCACTTTGTCCTTTCCCTGATTCCCCTAGCCCGCATGCTGCCCTGACAATTCAAACATCTTTATGGCTGTTGAACTATCTGTTTTTTCCCAAGAATCAACAGCATCAACAAGAATCAACAGCATCTTCCTACCCAACAATCCATTCCCCTTTCTCCTGTAATAGTAGACATTCCTACACCACAATCCACCCTCCCTTCCCCAGCAACAACAATATATTCCTGAACTACAATCCACCCCCACCTCCCTTTATCTAGTAACAACAAAGTATTCTAACACTACAATCCATCGCCAGTTCTCCAGGAATATCAACATACTCCTACCCTAAAATCCACCCCCCCACTTATTTCTACCCTACAATCCATCCCCCTCTTCCTCCGGGAAACATCATCTTCCTTCCCTTCCCATTTTTCTCAGTCTGAGCGCACGGCAGCCCTTCCTACGGATACTCACAGCATCTTCCTCCCCGCTCCGGCTGGGGCTGCCCTCTGCCTCCCCGAAGGAGTCGTCGGTGGGGGGGTCACTGGCATGTGAGGCGGAGGATTTGGAGGGAGAGCTCTGCCGTGGAGCCGGGGTGGGGGCTGCAGGGACAGAGAGAGAGAGAGAGAGAGAGAGAGAGAGAGGAGAGGGAGAGGGAGGGAGAGGGAGAGAGACACCTGAGAAAAGCAGGGCTGAGAGGTAGAAACTTCACCCTGGAGACTCTGTAACTGGGTTACTGTGCTACCGCAATGCAGCCCACCAAGGCACGACTGTCAAACTTGTTCCGGTAAAGTCAAACTAACTGTTTTTTTAAGTCGTGCCAAGGCATGCAAGCAAACTTCTTTGACTTCTGCGAGGCCAGTCCGCTTCGCTTATTTAATCATCGAGAGATTTTATCCGTGAAATCCGTGAAACGTCTGGCGAAGGAAGAGGAGATGGACAAACATCGGAAAACAGGCGGGCAACAAACGTCTTTCGCACGAGCTGCAGTCTGGTCGGCCTTGAGTGCCAGTCCTGACATTTCCTGACATTTAGAAGAGAGATCGTTCCCTCTCCTCTCCAGCCAGGCAGATGATTGTTTGGAAAGAGATTCAGTCAGATAAAGCAAAACATTTTATGACTCTGGGAAAAGTACAGATGGCTATGTGTGATACCACAGCACCGGGTCCCTCTCCCGTTCTCACACAGTGGCTGCATTATCAGTCTGAATCTTCCGTACAGTAGGAGGCTGTATCGGCTGTGAGCTCTCCCTGTGAGATACAAGACGTCCCCAGACTTACTTATCAATTTCCCATCCATTTCCACATTGACATCCCCCTGTACCTTTGGCTGCCACTCCGGCACAGTGCCGCTCAGACCTCGGACTACCACACTCACTCTGTCCCACTTGCCCGGGATCTCGAGTCCCATCTGGGCAGAACCGCGTATCGTTGAATTGAAAACGGGGAATCAGATCACTGCCATGCTGCATCGGGTCCTTCACAGGGTGCGTCCAGAGTCGGTTTATCTGAATCCGCGCGCTCGGCTAAGCCGGCCACAGAGAGGGATGCGGGGAAAAGGAACGACGCACGTGGAGACTTAACGAGTGAAGGTGGAGGATACGCGAATCGGATTTGACCGGATTTATCCTTCAGCTCTGGGGATGCGAAACCAATTACCCCTCGCATTACTCTGCGCGAGGACGTGAAGGGCTCCTCGGCGCTGATGAAGATCTCACTTCCGCGGGCCGTTCATTTACAGGTGGAGTGCTCCGTGCAGATGGAGCATCACTTCTCCCATGCAGTAATTAGCACAGCGCGGGCTGAGGGACTGGAACAGGCTGGGCTGCTCCCTCCTGAGATTAGTGATAATTGCACCACTCCCAAACACCTCACAGGAGGGAAGGGCCAAACTCTAGCACTCCTCAGCACCACGGCGAGTACCGGTGCTCCCACTCCAACACGGCCAACAATTTTCACACGGAACGCTCTGCAACCTGTAGTCCGTTTTTTGTTAACTTAGGGACATAGTTGCTTAGTTTTACACGTCTACTTGTTTATGTATTGTATTAGGCTTAGGCATTATTTTCTGCATTGATTGCTTTATTGCTACCTTTGACTTGTGGCCTGATTTATCTACAGGGTCCTAGTTTAACTATGTGGTTGCTCCTAGCACCCAGGAACTGTATCCCACTAGGGTGGCTTTCAGTTTCTGTTCTTGACTACGGTTAACACTTTGTTTCTGTTCTGGATAAGGCGTCTGCCAAATGCCTGTAATGTAATGTAATGCAACCGCGTGGTGAAAAGTGGGTCGATCATAGAGGAGCCTGTAATCTCGAAGCCCCAATAAAGGCAACAATCACAAGGTGCGGCAGTTTCTGTGAGGTGATTGCGGCGCAGTGTCGGCGGGGGGGTGGGCCTGGCAGGCGGGTACACTCACGCGAGTTGGTGGAGGGTGTGGTGGACGTGACCGGTGTCAGGTTCATCTGGGAGATGTCGAAGTCGTCGCAGTCGTCGGTGTCCTGGGCCATGCCCACGCGGCTGAAGTAACTTGTGAAGGCATCGGAGGTGCAGACCAGGCTGGGCTGGTCGCTCTTGCGCGCGGGCATGGCCGGCGGCTTGGCCATCTGGAAATCCTTGAACATCTCCTTGCTCATCTTCTGCCGGGAGCGGTCCGTGTGCTGGGGGCTGGTGGCGGACGCGGCCGGGGGCTCGCAGGAGGGGGGCACGGCCGTCACCGGGGCCAGCGTCTGGAACATGGCGGCCGGCAGGGGGCCCACAGTTTGCGTCGGCATGAAGGCAGCGGGGGGGAAGGCGCCCGCCATGGCGGCCCATTGCTGCTGGGTGGCGGGGAAGAGGTTGGCCTGGCCCCAGATCATGGGCTGGCCCCTGGGATGACCTGAGCGACCGGCATGGGAGACTGCACGCCGAACGCCAGGGGAGCCTGCGCTGCGAACGCCTGCTGGCCCCAGTGCGCCGGCTGGACGGCTCCCATGGTGACGTAACCTGGGCGACACAGAGGAGAGCAGCACGCCGAGCGTTACGGCCCGGAGTCATGCAGGTGCAGCTTTGGCAACAAGGATGAAGCATCGTCATTAAGAACAACCCCCCCCCCCGCATTCCGCGCGCCCACGAATTTGCTGACGCTTTGTTTTCGCAGGGTCACGACACACTAAACACTGTGATTTCAGGTGCGGCTTCCTGTGCTGCAAACCCGCCCCCGCGGCTGAACATCTGACAGCTTTGCATTTTAAATACGAATCACACGCACCAGGGCCACGCGCCAGGAAACGCGGGTCAGAAGAAGCCGAATCTGCCTGGCAGCTGCAACATGGTTCCGTTGATAAAACCATTAAACGCCGCGCGAGCTGCCGAACGCTCCGGATCTGATCTGAGCCACGAAGACGCGTTCCCTCCCTGCGCCCGATGTGCCGCCAGAGCGGAGAGATCGGAGGATGTCGCAGGGGGCTGGAAACGCATTTAGCCAAGACTGCGAGGGAGGAGAGCGGTGCACTGGGAATCACCAACACTAACACCCCACACAAAGGCCCGCTCATGACCAGTCAAGCAAACACCGGCAATTTCCCTTCTTCACATAACCATAAGTCATTCAAATGAAGCGCACGCATTAGCATTTTCCATTTATAACTCCGATGTTAAGATTAACCGTTTATCCGTCCGGAGTGATCCTGTACGTGTGAAAAGCAAGTCGGACTAAGACCGCCTCTTTACATAAACGCCGCATGACATGACTCACAAATGGACTTTTGTCTTCCGGATCGAAATCCTGTCAACCCCGTTATCGGTGTCACGAAAAGGAAGTCCTAATCCTACTCCCATTCCACAGTATTACAGTGTAAAAAAAATGAAATAAATCTCTATTAAGAACCTACATATTGCAAATTCCACTGTCAGTAAAGAGGACAAATGTATTCACAAGTAATTGAAATGAAAGCCACAACAACTCAATAGGCGAGCTTCTCCGAAATATCATCATTTGTGATAATCACATTATCTAAAATGTCCGATAAAAGATTTCTTTGGGCAGGCAGGGTTCTGGTGAGCCTGCTGTGCACCTGCAGAACAGTTCCAACGTGTGCGCGCCAGCTGATGCGTTTCAATGAAATATTGTTTGTGTTTATAGCGCTAGTCAATCTGTCCCGACCAGATGTCCGCTGGACACATCAGCAGTTATGAGGGATTGGAATATGCATGCAGGTTTCTCACCCGTAAATTCCTCGCAATCAGCTGGCCTGCACTTTGGAGGCCGGGCAAACCTCTCACTGCGGAATCCCACTCTCATAAGACGAAACTCCATTAAACAGGCGATGAATCCTACATGCACAGTGCTCACCTATCAGCTCTCTAATGGAACGATTCACTAAAAAGTCGTTTAAATAATACACGTTTATTAAAGGCTCTTTAAAAAAAAACAACAACAGGATTTTCATTTTTTGTTGTTGTTGTTGTTAAATAAGACGGGCATCTGCATTTGCCATTTTCCGCCAAAGCAAATCCTTTGGTACGTTGCCGTGTGATGTTCGTCTGTTGGCTGCGTTTGTGCTTCGTTTTGTCACCCGGGATTAGTGCGCAGCCTCTGTTTTAGATAATCTTCTCCTAGCAGGCCAGACAGGAAAATGAGGTACAGTACCAGCCATGGCAGCTTACTGTACAATGGCACGAGCGGCGTGTGTTTGTTTGAGAAAGCGCTCAGCCGATTAGCGCGGGGCCCGTAATGAAAAGAGAATGAGGGCAGTGTAATGCTGGCCAGGCACCAATATCTGTACACTGCTTCAGCACAGACACACACACACACACACACACACACACACACACACACACACACACACACACACACACTTGCACAAGCTAACACACACACAGACACACTAACTCACACACACGGACCACATTAAAGCTCTCCTCTACGCTCAGACAAGGGTATATTTTACTACATCACCCAGCAGGCACAGAACACCAGGGGAGAACCTCATAACAAGAGTGATACTGACGGCCAATTCGGCCCCATCTGCAAGACAGCTTTTAGCCCTAATGCAGTAATTCACAGTCCCTAATAAACGGATTATTATGCCAAACTGAATGCCAGGCTGCCAGAAGATTCCATGTACCGAGGCGTGCTCTAATGCTTGTTTTTTTAACTTTCTTATTCCTTTAATGAGCTGCAGAATCGGGCTCTCAAGTAAAAACATGGCCCAAGCGCGTCGTTCCCCTTCGCCGGAGATGTGTCTGAGCGAGAGGCGTACCTGAGGGCACAGACGCAGGGTTGAAAGGGGCAAAGAGTTCGGAGGGGTGCTGATGGGCCATGGCGGGGTCCAAAGTGTTGGCTGGAGACGCAGGCGTCTGAGGGGGGGAAAAAAGAGTAGCTCAGCTCCATTCCGCCCGCACGGAGGAGTCTCACAAACAAACAATCAGCCATTTCCAAACCAACCATTTCACCAATCAACACAGTCCCACCCGCAGAGTGCTTTGATTATCCTTACAAATAACTTTTAGTTTTTTTACATTTCACTAGCGTTAGGGCTGTGCCGTTACTGGCAGACATAAGGCAAACAGCAGGAGAGGGGGATACTCACCGAAGGGGAGGTGATGTCCGGAGGAGTGGACATGTCTCCAAAAAGCTCTAACTGGTTGATATTCTGTAATCAGAGAGATTCCACCAGCACGTGTCAGTGGTTTTGCTTTCACACCCGGGGCGATGTGCCAGCCACGCATGCCCCACACCTTTCCACACAACAGGGAGTGGACGCACACGTGCTGCCAGCGCACTGGTGACAAGGCGCACGGTTAAGGGGATGGGTCATGGCGTGCCAATGGGATGTTGGGTTGATGAACTGCGATGAAAATACCTACCCCCACGATCAGCCGAAGAAGAGGGCCTTCGAAGAAAGGCAAGACTAGAACTAAAATCTTAATCTTAACTAAAATCATCTCGCTGAAGTAAAATAAATCCGCTAATCCCCTTCACAGGGTAGGCACATTTCTGCATCTCCGTTTCAGCTGCACAGAAACAGGGGGGGGAAATTCTCTATATATCTATATATAGAGTTCTACATTTCGGGCTTTAAATATCTGATTAGAGATTTGCATAAATGATGTTACGGATAATTTCTTTTGAGATCGCGAGTTTCTTGGACTATCTTGCTTTTCTGTCTCCTTTTCGAATTTGCCCATCATATATAGACCATGACCCCCTTATTTCATTATCACGGCTGTGGAGCTAATGAAAGGCACCCACGGGACCCCTTCTATTTACGCTGCAGAACTAACCCCCGCTTCCTCCGGCATCCCCCGCTCTGACTCCTTCTCTCCCTCAAAGTGCGTGTGATTTGTGGCGGAGTGATTGCGGAGCTATGAGTTACTGTCGCTGTCCGCTGTGCACTGCGGGAAGATTGCCACAGCATCCCTCTCTCCGAGATGGCTTTGACCTTCAGCTCTGTTTGAAAGCCTCTACAAAGACTAACAATCAACTGCCGCGGCCATGTCTATTCATGGGGCTCGGGCGAAATAGGGAAGCGGTGCATTGTGGGACGTTTGTCCCAGGCCGCTCCACGTTTGCACGGCGGGGAGGTGGGAGGCGGGGGGGATTGTGTGGATGGAAAGGCGATGGCCTCGTTTCATCATTGATTGATGACAAGGCAGCCGTATGAGTCACCAGGCCCGGGCCATCGCCATGACGCTGGACTAGGGAGACGTCACAAGACAAGAAGGGGAAGGGGGGCACGGGACACACTGGCAATTGGGGAGGAGCTAGTCCGAAAGGCTTCACACAGGGAGTCTCTGGAGTGCTTGATAATGCATCTCAATAAAAGCTCAAGTGCACTTAGCGTTTATTGCGTTAAATCTCATCAAGCCACTGAAGGGACATTCATCTCCCTCCCAACGATGTGGGCAGGGTCAGCTGTTGCCCACCGGCCCCCTGGTGGGGGTGTGAGGGGGGGTGGGGCCTCAGCCTTACCTCAGTGACCTTGCCAAGGTCCACCTCGATCTCCACCAGGTTCTGCCCATTCTGCAAAGCAAAGTGGTGTTAAATGGAAGGTGGGGTGAGATGGGGAGGGGCAGTAGGGAATCTCTCACTAAAGGACTGGTCTAGGGACAGGTGGGCATGTGGGATGGGGTGGGGTCGGGTGAGGTGGGGTGAGGTGAGGTAGAAGTTGGTAGGTTGGGCAGACAAAATGGACTGTACCTGTACACATGGGCTCACTCATATTTACTGACATACAAACAGATCTGATTTCTGACCTTTGGGCATTTCCCCTTTCTCACTCACAACAGATGCGTACAGTAACATATAACATCTGTGCACAACTGGGCGAACCAATCACATGGATGTTTTAAAATGTCAGTTTTATCACCATGCGGTTTAGCTGGACACGTTCTCGTAAATATGCATATCAACATTTTACCATTATGAGAATATTCCATTTAGATTTCGTATTTCATTATGAGATATTGCTCTCCCGTGAGAGTAAAAGGTAAAAACAGGTAGACCATGAACCACATCTGTTTAAATGTCATTTATTGCATTGTTGCACAGTCAAGAAACAGGGAGCAGGCACAGGAAAAAAATTGTGCACATTTCAGTGCTGGGACACACACACATGCACACACACACACTCAAACACACACACACACACACACACACACACACAAACAGAAAAATAGAGTCCAAAGGAAGCAAAGTATAATCTTGACAACAAATAAACCAGCTATTTAAACTCCATTCCCTGGTGTTAGCAATAAGCATGGCATGAGAGTGACTGGGAAAGGGATGCAATTAAGAGATGTCTTAGAGAGATATAAGGATTAATTCTAATAAAAAAGTAGAAAGCAATGGAAAAGCACCAGCTGCCATTTCTCTACATACACTATATAAAGGTTTAGAGATCACCATCACCGAAAACCCCCCCACTACAGTACAATTAACAAAACAATAAAACAAACATGTGGCTACGCCTCAATCTAACCCCTACTAGTTAACCGTACTCCTTTTCTGAGCCCGTGAAAATAACCTGACTTAACCCCTATCCCCCTTTTCCATTAAGGGGCACAACCTTGACTTGACTGGAAAAAAAGAAGGAAAACAAATAAATAAAAAAGTGATTTGTGTTTATTGCCTTCCACGGTCAGGACAGTCCTGTCTGCCTGACCTTGTGCGCTTTGAATGTCGAGCGCTCTGACTTAGAGCCCACGCTAGGCCGAGCCACTAAATAAAACAGCAGCCAAATTAAAACCCTGGAGGAAGTGATTTATTAATCTGTTCCCGGGGCCCAGATGGCTGTGAGGAGGAAGCCTGGATCGCGGGAGAGACAGCCTCCGCAGCGAGTTGCACTTGTCATTTCAGAAAGCGCCATCTCAGGTGCGGGCCGTAAAATGTCAATTACTCCACCAGAGCAAAAGTGCAGACGTACACAGCGGTGGTTGGGGGAAATAATTTACATATACGTCCACGACCGCATCCGTTAATAACTTTAACTGAGATGCACCCCAAACCGCTGCCGCAGACAGAGGGAGCGTGTGGAATGTGGGTCACGGTAGACGGCTGACCCTTTCTAGAATCCTCCCCGCCACAGCCTCCGCTGCGCCCCCCGGGCCCGAAAATGTGCCATCGTTGTCCTTCCCTCCATCCTTGCGCTGCACGCCATCTTCCCCACGCGCTCCCTCCAAGGAGAGACTAATTATCCGTCTGCATGCATTTGCATACACTTAATGCAGCCCACTTAATTAACATAATTTCCCTAATCTCCAATTTTCTGACTGATCACACTAACGTATTTAAGCTTATAAGGTTTCTCTGTTACAAATCTGGGAGCCTGCTATCCGGTCACAGAGACAGACGTGTGTCAGGCGTGCCCGTCCCGATCTGACAGCTGATTTGTTGTGTTTGACAGTGTCATGTCATTCTAACTGTTACATCCCTTTCATTAAAGGGCCGACGGCAGCCGGGGTTGGGACATGAACGGATTACAAAACAACTCTGTCAATGGGCCTGTCAACGGTGCATACCGGGGCCACTGGTCGATGGACTGTCAGGTAATGCGCAATGCTTGTGTAATGTGTAATGCACAATGCTTGTGTAAAAAAGGCGGCAGTGTAGTGTAACGGCTAGGGAACTGGACTTGTGACTCAGAGGTCGCTGGTTCAGTTCCCAGGTGGAGCACTGCCGTTGTACCCTTGAGCAAGGTACTTAACCTGAATTGCTTCAGTAAAAAAATATCCAGCTGCATAAATGGATTGTATGTAAAGAAATGTAAAACTGTGTAAGTCTCTCTGGATAAAAGCGTCTGCTAAATGCCTAAAATGTAATGTAATGTAATGTGCAAGCTGCTATAACCCAAATCGGCCAAATGGGGTACCCTTTTGCCCTTTAGAGATTGGTGATTGCTTTATGTGCACCAAAGGTCCTTCGGAAAGAAAACCTTCAGAGACTCTCGCCCAATATGTGCACAGACTGGTGCCTCTACAGACTTTAGGTGCCAAAAACTAGTGTTTAAGGAATCAAATCTAATAAAGGGCAAGGAGTGGTGACATGTGAGAGCCTAGGATCCCTGGTTCAGAATGAGCGGCCCACGTATGGTTTACTCTCAGTCCTGTTCTGCTTCGTTTACATTATATCAGTGATATTAAAGTATGGGGATTCCAATGATATAGTGTGCCTTCTGCCTAGACCTTGAATTAAGAATTTAATAAAGTATTGTAGACAGAACGGGAATTGCATTTCTACACAAAGGGAAAGAACCAGACGCCAAGATTGTTACATAACGCAGGTTGGACTCTTCCTTAACTCTGTACTGCCTGTAGATATGTTGTGGTTAAGTTTAAAGAAAGACGATCTTCTGAAAAACAACTCGAGTGACGGGGCTATATGCGGGACTACTCAAACATATGAAGCACACACACACGTGCAAGCAAACACACACACATACGCGCAGTGATTCATAGCACAAACAGATCGGGTTGACACGTTCGGGCGTAAAAACACACGCAAAAACAAAGAAAACAGCAATCAGTGAAGTGGGGTACTTTAAATGCAATAACACATTACAGAGAGATTATCTTGATGGCGTAAGCCTCTTTAAATTGCTTTCATTAGGATAAGGAGTGAACTAAAATTTTAATTCTCAGCCTACTTATGGTTGGAGAATAGTTTTTTTACTGGCATCAATGCTGGCACGGTTTAGGAGCCAGTCAGGAAGGCTCCTCGAGGATTAGACCAATTGTGGGCAGGGAAAGCGGTCTAAATGCAGATTGTATACAAGGTAGGGAGCTATAAGCACTCAACAAGCTCCGACTGAATGAACAGACCAGCAGTAACACCTGAGAAATGGAAGCCAACTATGTTATGGCCATTTCAAGCGAGATAGCAAGGTTCAATAACCAGATTTCAAACCGTAAGCTGTGGACTTGGCAAAATGACAAATGTGGGGTATTCAGTGAATGATAGTGAATCCAGCAGCAAGGTGATAAAGGCCCACAGGTACACCATATCTTGAAAATGGTCAAAAACTGGTTTTTATTGGAAACCACATCTCCTTTTTCTTGGAACACTTACTATCTCCTTTGTAAATGGTTGAGACTTGTAGGCCTACCCAGATGGAAGAAATATATTTTCTCCCTCATAGTCCTTAATTTTGCACAGAGCTGACGTGACGATGTCATCGTTGGTCTCAAGAACTACATCACTATTGAAAATATATTTGCTGTCCATATGGGTAGTTTGGGGTCAAGCATTTCTCACCAGACTACTACACTGCATGCAGCTATACCAAGCAAAGGCCACCTCGAGCAAACCTCTCAATATTCCTGACAAGCAATAGAGAGCACTGAGAAAGCCATCACCAATTCTCCAATAAAGAACAGGGGACCATGGGCCATTACCGTGTAGACACAGGCCATGTGTCAAACTGGAAAAGCAAAGCTGACAAGCAATTACATTTCCTTGTCTGCAAAATAATTTCTGTTATGTACTTTCTTACACAGTTCAATTGAAAAAAACAAATTTCTTCACACTCAATCCTTTCAAATGGCAGAGATAATGATAGCCTAGTATTTCAGATGTATTAAACGGTGAAAGACATGATTACCCAAATAGTGATTTACCCTAGTATTTCAAGATCGTCCGTTTGACCTCTTTGATGGTCCGTTCACTACGGAGGCCATGGTTAGACTCTAAGGCAAAGTCTGTGAGACAACGCTGCTCTTTACCAGCTCCTCCTCGCGTAAGAGTCGGGATGCAGAGTGGAAGTGTTTGATTGGCTGTATTCTCCTGGTTTGAGACACACATTTCTGAGGCCCAGGGTCCCCGAAAAGAAATCTCCACACAAAAGCGCGCCACTCCCCCGGCAAGCCCACAGGACAGCAGGACAGGGGTGTACGGCATGCAGCCCAACCCCAACGCGGAGCAGAGAGGTGGAGGGGAGGGGGGGGAGCCTTTGTGCAGCACAATTTGGGGCAACTGAGAGGTTTGCCTGAGGGAAGCAAGGAACAAAGTACAAAGACCTACACTCACTGGGTGCCGTTTTGGAACATCATAGACCCCTTCCTTCTGCTGACTTGTAGGGACCTAGATTGGCAGTCGTTCAAGCCAAAGATAAGTAAACAACATATTATCTTAAGGCAGTGAATACCTATAACCCTGAGTAGACACAATGTATTATTGAAAACCTTCAGGATCCTGTCTTAAATCCTAGTTGAAGAATTTCACGTTCTCAGGAGGACAGTCTGAGTGAGCCTAGTAGTGCGCTCCTATTCATAACGTTCTATCGAGGTGACTTCTTAGCACGTTTCCCTTTTTTCCTTTATGTTTGCGATGGCCATTTATGTTGCAACTGATATTGCATTTGTTCAACTACAATATAGCCACGAACAGAATGTGAAGCAAATTATGGTTCGTTTAAATGCAATCAATCTAACTCAAATTAAATTCTTCTTTTTTTTTTCTTTACAAATGGAGCCGTGTGGAGTCTGCTTGCGGAACCATGTGATTAATTCCATAACGTTACGGGTGACATGGTGCAGCTGAAAAATGTTCTGGGCCTGAAGATAAGTGCAGGAGGAGGACTGGCGCAGCCCTGAGTTCGATCGGGGGAGAGATCAGATGGCCAGTGGCGACGCACGTTGTCGCCTGTTCTCCTTTTGTTTGTTTGTTTCGTTTATTTGTCACCATTGTTCGCCTCCTCTCGGTTGGCGAGCTGACTGATATTCAGCGCATTCTATACTTCTGTTTGAACTCATTTTCCATCCATTTCATTTAAAGATCAAACAGTACGGCTGGTGATTAATCTCTCTCCGGCTTTCATCTCGTGAAGAGGAGGAGAAGCCTGCTGCTTACTCACGGGGCCGGAATAAATCAGACTCGCAGCTCCTGGAAGGTCGGCCGGCTCCTGTCTGCGGGAGGCCGGGCCGTGAGCTGCGACGCCCAGGCTCCCGGCGAGGCCACGGGGCCTCCCTGCGGAGCTTCTGGGAGGACGGCGGACTCCACAGTGACTGCTGTTACTCACTGCCGGCCTCTGTGATGCACTCTCAAGTGTCGGCTCTGACAGAGAAATGACTTTATGGTGTCTCATCAGACCAGCGAATGTAAAGTGAGTCAGAAGACTGGCCATTTGGGGGATTTGACGTGCTAAACTAATGAGAATATTTATAACAGTGAAAAGAATAACTCTTTAGGTGCTGGTTCAGTAGTACAGGACTTCTAGATACCAACCTGGAGACGGTATAAATATGGGCTAAAATGTTAGCGAGGGTGCTGCTGTATTAGTGAATGAATTTAAACCTACACTGACATAATCATTGTATAGTCTTGACTTATTATCCGAAAGAAAGGAAAAAGAAAAAAACCATACATCACAAACAAACATATTAATTTGTGGCTTCTGCTCTTTACTTTTGTCTTTATTATAATAAAACAAAATTATACGACGATTGGGTGACTGTGGGTTTAAATTGTTTAAACATTTTGGCACATATTAATGCCATCACTAGGTTGGTAGCAGGCCTCTTCCTGTTGTATGTTAATTGAAGTGTTTTTACTCTATTGATATTTAGGATTAGTCAGACGGTCAGTCAACTCATCAGATACGTTGCTGAGCCAGAGCCCTTCAAAGAAACGGCGTGAGGAGTGCGTGTCTGGTCCTGACAATGCGGACATGTGTTGTCTGAGGTTCTGGTGTTGCACTTAATGAATTCAGAGGCGTGCGTCAGACGTCGTGGCAACCAATGTAACACTGTGACCGGCTATATTGTCTACGCGGTTACCTGCGCAGTTGTGTGGGAGGTTTTAAGGCACGTCTCCATTGTGTTCATTGATTAACAGTCACCAGAAAAGTCCCTACTGACGTTGACAAGACCGAAGGGTCTCCTCGACCACATCTGCCCGCAGGCTAAAACTCTTGACGTTTCGTTTAAGAATCAGGCTCCTCCCCCACACGGGAGCAGAGGGGAGGGGCTTGATAGTACCTGATAAATGCTCTCCTCTGACTGGGGGTCACGGATGGGCTCGTGTCCAGCCTCAAACACAATGTACTATAACATCAGCAGCGCAGGAGGAGGGGAGGTAAGGGTGGAGAGAGAGAGACAATAGGAGAGCAGAGAAGTGATTGGTCAGACAGAATCAAACAGCAGGCACGGCCCAAGCAGGTTACGTCACACTGTCAGTACAGTGAACACCCAGCCTTGGGGAAAAAGGCACCATTCCCTCAATTGATCGGAGCTTCAGTATGACTCTCACCCACGCCTAGTGCAGCACATCAACTTTAACCAATGGTCTGTATTACTGAATCATATCCAAGGACATTCACACCACAGTGTGATTTCTCTCACAATTTATTGTGCTTTCATCTGTATTCACTGAACTGTCTTACATTTGGTATGGGTGACAGCATTCTGGAGGCTTTAATAATCAAATCATGACGCTGTGCTGATTAGAGGCTGCAGAAGCTGGGGAGAGTCCAAAACAGAAGCCAACGTTTCTTATCCCTCCTGACCGTTTCTCCTGCACTGCAGTAGCCGCAGTCCCCTGCCTCTGCCCCCCAAAAATGAGAGAGCGAGAGCTTTTTACATACCGTAACCCTGCACGGAGGAGAAATATAGCTTAGCATACGTGCGTACATGTAAAGCAAATGATGCTTAGGCTTAGCCAATCTAAGTGACTTCCCCGACCCCATGCGCACCCTTTCCCACGTGGAGCTTCGCCGCGCGCTCGCTTTAAGGCGCGTCTACGCAAACGGGACGAGCCCAACGCTACCACGCCTGCGTATGCGGAAGCATGCGTGTAGCGCTCGAGACACGTCATGTGCACTGTGCTTTATATTTCTCCTGCGATGCAGGGATTACCTGAGGCCTGCGCTACTGCTTTTCTATCATATTTTCCCATCGGCATGCAACATTCTCGACTACGTCCAACCGTGTGAAATTCCTCTCGACTCCAGCTAGCACTAGACAAAGTTAATGTTATTCGCGTTTTGGGCAAGCAGCCCAACGTCGCGTTAAGAGTTAAGGGTTACAGCTGTCTGTGTTCAGTGAGTGCTAAAGAGTATTCTGTTCAGTTAAAATTAAGGGGTGGGACTAGAGTGAAAATTCAGAATCTGGGCATCATAAAAATGAAACAAATAGAATAATAATAATAATAATAATAATCATAAAATTAAATAACATATATAAAGTAGTACAACACTGCACTGGCAATAAAAAAACGCAATGGTTAAACAACCAATTACTGCAATGGTCCACTATGCATTAAAGGGACAGAAATGATGAAATAACATGACTATTAATTCAAGAGGAGAGAAAGAAAAGTGGAGTGGAGTTATTCATTTCCGTATGAGATTAAAGGCCTATTACTAACAAGGGAATCCTCTACAGCGCAAGTACAGCAAAGCGTCTGTCTGAGGAACATTGGAGAAAGCGCGGCGGTCGGCAAATTTTCGCGGAGGAGGTTACCTGGTAGACTGGGTCCTCTACGTCCTCCTCCAAAATCGTCTTTGCGAGCAATTAAAACAGGGAGCAGAAATTGAATCAACAGAGAAGGAGAGAGAGAGAAGGGGGCGGGGATGCCGGAAGAGGGGTAGGGGGCAGGGGAGGGGTGGGGGAGCGGGGTGGTAGAAAATTAAGACTCAGAGCCAAGCAAATCGTCAGATCCGACAGGAGCACAATACATTTCTCGGGCATCTGATTATTCAATTTTCGTTCATCGAGAGAGCGTTCCCTTCCTTTCTCCTCCGACACCCCTTTAAACTGCAGAAGCTGGTGTTTGACAGATTTTGTCATTTAATTGTACAAGCTGCCTGAATCGTATCGCCCAGTTGGATCTGTCAGCCAGTGGCCACGCTCCTGATACGGAAGAGAGGAGATGAGAGCCGGAGGAGCTCCCCTTGAACCCTTGATCTTTTTAATGACACACTTAATTACATCGTCCGGCGCTGTAACTGCCTTTGTCTTCAGACGGCACGTCGCACAATCCTCGCCTCCCTGTGACTTTGTTCTTTTGCCGTTCACTCGTGTCTTCATTTGCTTTGCTGTATCTGCCATTTAGTCCGTCTTGTCTTTTGAATTTCGGTGTCCTACCTTACACCAATTCAGTTAGCTCTTGCCACATTTACTGATAGATATCGTATATAGAAACCTGGTCAAGGCTTTCCTTTCTGCGTGTTTCATATTGAATTCCAATGCCAAATCAGTTTCCCCTCTGAAACCTCCTGATACAGGGAATTTCATTTCTCATTGAGACAGATGTACTCTATAGTAGAATTTGATATTTTACAGTGTGATTACACTCTATGATTTAAACAATCACAACCATTTTTCAAGTGTGAAACATACAATAACCTGTGATTTAAACAGCCTGCACAGTGACTTGGGGGTGTGGTTACCTGATAAACAGCCTGCACTGTAATATGGGGGTGTATTACCTGAAAACAGCCTCACTGTGATATGGGGTGTGGTTACCCGTTAAACAGCCTGCACAGTGATGTGTGGGTGCGGTTACCTGATAAACAGCCTGCACAGTGATGTGTGGGTGTGGTTACCCGTTAAACAGCCTGCACAGTGATGTGTGGGTGTGGTTACCTGATAAACAGCCTGCACTGTGATGTGTGGGTGTGGTTACCCGTTAAACAGCCTGCACAGTGATGTGTGGGTGTGGTTACCTGATAAACAGCCTGCACTGTGATGTGTGGGTGTGGTTACCTGATAAACAGCCTGCACAGTGATGTGTGGGTGAGGTTACCTGATAAACAGCCTGCACTGTGATGTGTGGGTGCGGTTACCTGATAAACAGCTTGTTCACACTGCTTATCCTTTTGTGCCTTTTTCTCCATCTCCTCGCGCTGCTTGATCTCGTAGATGAGTTGGAAGAGATCACGCAGGTCAAGTATCACCGGCTCGGCCTGCAGAAGGACGGAGAAGCCAAGACTGACCACCATCTCCCTAACCCTGCAAAATGCCAAACTAGGCCAAACTAAACCAACCTCAAAGGTGAACTAACCCGGACTGCACCTCAACCTGACCCGATCCATAAAGAGCGTGGGTTCCTCAGATCACCCCCACCCCCTCCTCCCCCTGCTGACAGGTCTTCCGAGAGAAAAGGCTGTGTGGACAGACCTCCGGTGACCTTGCAGAGACGGCACAAACCCATAACTCCGATGCCTACTGAAGGCTGCTGCGTTTGAGCTGGCTGCTGGACCGTATTCCCCGAGGAAGGCGCAATACTCGAGGCATCCTTCCAAAACGGTTTCAAGTGAAAGGAGCACAGGAGGACTCAGACCAGACCGAATAAAGGTTATAAGGTTGAGTTGTGAAAACAAACCTCGTAAAAAGACATTTCCTGCCCAGCAACACGCTCACTGCTACTAATGCTATATCTTTACATTCAATTCCCACAATTCATTAAAACATTAATAAATCAACCGTCTCTGCAATCCACAGGGGATAGTAATGATTTAAAAGTATGGGGTTTCTTATGATTCCCCATAATATCCCCCATCAAAAGAGCAATGACAAATATCCAGAAGTCCAGCGCTGCAAATGATCCGAAGAGCCTTTCTCCATCCGTCTATGTCACCGGCGCCTGGGTCACTCTCAGTTCAGCTCGCTGCGAAATGGATGGCTTGTTAAATCCTGGGACGGACACTCATCGATTCGGTAAGGGAAATCAATGAAGCCCCTCGCCGTGGCAGAACGAGCGCGGCACAGAGTCAGGCACGGCGGAGAGGTAGCCGTGCTCTTCGGCTCTCTCGGCCTGGGCTAAGGGTTTCGCCGGAGGTTTGCGCACAATGCAGCGTACTCGAGACGCCCTGTGCGGGGGGCATTCGGGTGCGCTACAGTGGTGCAGAAGGCTCTGAGCATGTTGAGGTTGAATGGCAGGGACGCACGTTGCGTTGGGGTTGTTTGAAGAGGAAAACGTGGCGCTGGGGATGTGTAGAGGGAACATTGTGTTGGGGGCGTATGCGGAATAATGCGTTGGGGGGTGTGTAGAGAGAAAGTGGTGTTGGGAGCATATACAGATTAATGTGTTGGGGGTGTGTAGAGAGAACATGGTGTTGGGAGCGTATACAGACTAATGTGTTGGGGGTGTGTGGAGAGAACATTGTGTTGGGGGGTGTCGCGAGAATACTGCGTAGTGTGTGTAGAGATGACATTGTGTTGGGAGCGTATACATACTAATGTGTTGGGGGTGTGTACAGAGAACATTGTGTTGGTGGCGTGTAGAGAGCACAGTGTATTTTGAGTGTGCACTAAAGCCATCGCGACGGGAGCATGCAGAGGAAACTGTGTCGGGGTCACGTAAAGACGACACAGCGCCGGTACTCACAGACTGAGCCGTCTTGATGGCCACGAATCGATGGTTGCCCTCCTTGCCACAGACGTAGCCGAAGGCGCGGTGGTCGGTGATGTCCTTGGCGATGTAGGAGATCTCGTGGACGGCATGGTGGTGCTGAAGGACCTGCAAGAGCGAGGAGGCGCCGCAGAGTGAGGGTCCGCCAGAGGGAGGGAGAGAGAGCGAGCGGCCTGCGCTTCTCGATCTCAGCCTCCCGCTGTTTCCAGAGCCACAATCGGCACAAACCGCCGCACGTCTCCTCTCCTCCACGTCTTTCACGATCTTATCATTCAGAGCGCGGCGGCGCGGGGGGAGCCTTGCAACATAAGTCAGGAGTGACGGAAATAAGAAACCCGCTTTAGGGGCCGCAACAACATTTTACAGCAATCTCCCAGGCTTCTTAGGTAATTATCAACAATTAGTGTTCCTCAACATTCCGCGCTTAATTTTACAACCCAGAACAGTATTATACTCATCTACAATTATAATCAATCATGCTCCAGTGTTGCACGGCTTTACTTCGGCATCGTCTGCCTCCTCTCATTAATTGCTCTGAGATGCGCAACACACCTCACCTGAGAATCCTGCCAGAGAGGTCGGCGGCATTCCGCAGCGCTGCCTCCCTCACGTAAAGCAGAGAGCAACATTTCCCAGAATGCATGTGCATCCCAGGCAGGGGAACACGTGACTTCCGGAATGTGGTGGAAGCTATGCCTCCGCAGGGCATAGCTTCAGCTCGTGCTCAGTGACACAGAAGGCCGGAGCAGATGTTTAGAGAGGAGCTGTTCTGACACCACCTGCCCCGAGCGCACAGCATCCTTCATCTGGGCTCATGCTAATGAGCTCGCTCACTAAGTCCCAGAATGCTCCTCTCTCCACCTTTCCACCTCCAGCAGTCACCCTCTGGCCATTCTGAAACCAAGGTTTGCCAAGCCAATCTAGTCTAGTACAGTTGTTTAAAAACAAAAAAACAAACAAAAACAAAAAAATTATTTATTTTTTACCCCCTAAACAGCTAGCTGTAATGGACAAGGTTACATTTTCACTCCGATTTAGGAAGCGCTCACCCTTTGTCAGGGGACGTCACGTACAGCGCTCTCCTTCAGAGTCATGACAAGCCCCTTGACCCCGTCACCTCCGCTTGACCCCGAAGCGATCCTGAGCGCTGGATCTGAAGTAATATCAGCCAGTTGTTTTGGGGGCTTAATTGCGGGCGCAGGAACTCCTCGAGGGATTAATTACCCGTGCGCCGATCAGACGGCGTTCTTCTGGCGATTTCACAGAGCCCGCTGTTTGCCCCGGAGCTTCCCCGGGCGAAGCCGCTGTTATCATTGCATGCAACCGACTCTCCATCGTAATGATCTGGAGCTCAGAGTCGCGGCCCCCTCTCTTGTGTGTGTGCAGCACAAACACGGCGCCCGCGCGCGGCCGTTACGCCACTAACAGGGCGGGAGGCCCATCTCGAGCCCCCTGTCGGCCAATTATATCTCGTTGTTGACCTCGTGATACGGAAGAGGGCCTGCAGCTCACGGCCTATTTAACATGCCCATTATTCCTTTCAAGGTGCCGCTGCGGGGATCTCTCCACTTGCCCCCGGTTCCCCCAGAGTTCGCGCTGTGGCATTTATTTTTGATTATGTGTGGTTTGGAAATCCACATATTTCAAAGATCGCCGCAAGTCGCTGCAATGAGGCTGGAAATGTCAGAGGTGCGCGATGTCGACCGGGAGCGCAGCAGCCCCGCGGTTGAGTTTCCCCGTCTGGGCCGAGCTGCGAGGCCCGGGAGCGCAAGTGCAGGTAAGAGAAGGGGGGAAAACAACAAAACCGAGGAATATGTGTGTCTGTGCTGTGCTAGGCACTAAAAACTCTAAATCGGGACGATGGTTCTTAAACTGAGCCCAAATCCAGGGCACGTTTAAAGAATTACCCTCATGTCTCTGTGTAGGTTATTGTTTGAAGCAGCGGGGGGGGGGGGGCAGGATTATTCTGCATTTGACAGAGAGCAGGAAACAAACCTTCCAAATATAGCTGTCATTTGTTTTCCCTCCTTTCCTCTATTTTTGTGTGAGCGCTCGGGGAGCAACAAGTCTCCCATATTGCGCCGGGAAATGCTATTATTGTACTGATTTACACAGCATGGAACAGTTAAGAGAGAGATCGGGGAACTGGAGCAAACAATCTTCCTGTGGAGAGTCGTGTTTCTCACACTGTCGCGCTGAATAAATCCGACGGCACATTCTACCCATCGCCCGATATCCCCACGACAGCACGCCGAGAAGCAGGGGCCATGAAACACAGCGAAAGGAGGGACCGTCAAGCTTTAATACGGGCTGATCCGAGGTCAGTCCTCTGACGTCGCCAAACATTTCACCTCCCCGGGCCTCACTGGCAGCGACGGACCCTTTGCGGTCATTATTCACGCTGCGGCGGTTCCCTTAGAAACTCCGCGCGAGTGGATTATCCCGCACAGCGGAGAGAAAGCGCGCCACGCTGCCCGGCCCTTTCGTGGTTATCGGCGCGGAGCTGGCGGGACACGGCGGGAGGGTGAGAGAGTCCGAGAGGGCCTCGGTTAAATCCGGTCCTCGTTAAGAGCGAAGGCGAATTGGGTCACACACTGTGGGAATGGCACAAGGTCACCCTGAGACTTGGCGCGCGTTCCCTCCTCGGAGCGCTACGCCCCGGCTGGCGGGCGGGCTGTCCGCCCCTCCCCTCTCTTTTATCTGCCCCGGGGGAGAGAGAGAGACGGAGGGCCTCCCCAGTGGTGCCACTGCTTCTGCCGGGTAGAGCTCCAGACTCATATCGAGGAGGCCGCCGGCTCCTGCCAGACGGCGCGCTAGTGGCGCCTCTTGACCTTTACGGAAGCGACTCCTCGCCGGTCCGGACGTAAATACCTAAGCGGGCGAGGCGGCCGTTCCCACACTGCATTAACCTCCCGTCGAGGGGGCATCAGGCACGGCCGTCGCTGGTCAGCTCGGAACAACTGTGAGGAACACAGATAAGGGCAGGTTTGCCTGCTGGTTTGCCATACAGGCCGGCGTGTTAATGGGAAAATACAGCGTGCGGCGGTGCGGAGCAGGGGCTGTGGGCTCTCTCGCCGAAGGGCTGCAGGCCTGAATCCTAAACGAGACACTGGCACGGAGTCCTTGAGCAGGGCGCTAAACCCCCGACAGCCACAGCAAAGTATCCGGCGGTATGAAGTGATGATATGTAAAGCGGGAGGCCTGGATTAGGGCCTCTGTTAAGGAAACCGATAAGGATAAACCCGCGCGCGGCTCAAGGTTGACTGACTGCAAGGTTAGTCCCGCGGAGGCTTTAAGTAGCCGCGTGCGCCGGGTTGCAGGAAACGTGCAAACAAACAGACATCGGAGCGACTGACCCATAGAGGAGCGCGGGACGCGGC
Organism: Aldrovandia affinis; assembly: GCA_029706075.1. Taxonomy (NCBI): domain Eukaryota; kingdom Metazoa; phylum Chordata; class Actinopteri; order Notacanthiformes; family Halosauridae; genus Aldrovandia; species Aldrovandia affinis. The sequence goes on along the minus strand of JAINUG010000194.1, from coordinate 1,342,746 downwards.
GGGGCGGTGCGGAGGGGAATAGCTGAGCCCAGCATGTTCCTTCACGGGAGTGAATGGCGAGGCAAAGCCCTGCGTAAACGTGCCCTTAGAGGTGTAATTGACCTCAGGGGAGCTCCTTGAATCACCACCGCGCGTGTGAAAGGCCCCCCCCCCGCTGATCCTCTGCAGCATCGGCGGGGGCCTGAGCGATCAGCCGCCCCCCTGTGGGCTCGGCGCACTACGGCAGGCCCAGGAAAATGTTCAGCTACGTATCACCGCTGTGTGTTGGCAGGCAGTGTGGTATAATGGTTAGGGAACTGGGCTTGTAACGTTAAGGTTGCAGGTTCAATCCCCAGGTGGGACACTGCCGTTGTACCCTTGAGCAAAGGTACTTAACCTGAATTGCTTCAGTTAATGTCCAGCTGTATAAATGCATTGTAAAGAAATGTAAACTGTAAGTGCTAAATGCCTGTAATGTAATGTCATGTAATGTTATGTTCTCTCACAGGACGAGGAGAGAAGCATCTTTAACGCCGCTAAAGGGTTCCGTGCGCTGTTCCGAGGTGGCGCCGGTCCGATTGTACAATGTTTCCTGCGTCGTGCATCGAGTCAGCACCTGTCAGCTCAGTATTTGTCCCAAGCAAAAGCAAAAACGAGTTATTTTTGTCCTCCTTTCGTCACATTTCCTTTGCGAATAAGATTTAGACTGATGAAAGACTGAAGACGTGAGCCCAATACAACCGCTCGCGTACGGACAAAACAGTGAGGCCGTGGAGGGAACATGCCTTGCTTTGATTTGTTTCATATCATGTATTGAATTTTGGAGAAGAAAAAAAAACATGTCAATACGTGCAGCACATGGCAACAGGATCCCAGCCACTACAGGATCCCAGCCACTCTAAAACGCATCAGCGGCTATGCCAATCCAGCGACATAACCACGACCATAAAATGTTTATAACTTTTATGAAAGATCGATTGTTGATCAATCAACAAATTGTATGGCCAAGAGGGTCCATTACCCAGTTTTAAATCTGTAAGTCAAATTCCATGCACTTCTCTTTTCTTTCCGTGAGGTAAACGGACACCGCCCTGCCAGACTCTTAGCGCTTGAGCGCAATCTTAGGCCCGGTGCGGGGTTGGAAGAGAAGTAAGAAGGGCTACTTCAGCGGCCCGCACCGCAGACAGAGATAAGTGCCTTCGTGTCAGAGGTACGGTGGAGGTAATTCCCCGATGCGACCCCCATCTCGACACTCTGGCAGCTCTCCCTCCGCCGGGCGGCGTGGTCGCTCGATCCCCGCGCGTTACCGCGCATCAGGCCCTTTGTTTTGACAGTCGGAATCCAATTACGCGGCCAAGGACCACGCCGACATCGGTTCTCACTGCGGCCCGCTGGATCCGCGAGGCCGCGGGCCCGGCCCGGAGCCTTCCCCCCCGTCTGCGGGCGCACTGCATCATTCCACCCCAGGGCCGCGGCGAGGCCCTCTTAATCACTCACAGATGAAGAACACAGCGCCCGTCTCACGGTGAAATATGGGACTCATCTCCCGCAGTGGCAGAGAATAAGCTGTGAGGAGATGGGATTGGGTCCCGGTGTGATGTGTTAGGACGGCCGGCTGGACGGGGGGGGGGAGGAGCTCTGAGCGTGGCGTGCATTGGCCTGGGCGTGGCCGTAAATCAAGGCCAGTTCAATTTCTGGCATGGCACCTCGGTGTGAATTGATGTCTACGGTGTGGAGAGGAGCCAGAATCTGTTCTCCACAGAGCGATCCCCCTCCGCCCCCATCCCCCTCCCCCATCGGCAGCGCCGTAAATCTCAAACTGTGAGCCGGAATCAAAGACGCGGACGCCTCGCCGCCCTCCGGCGGTCCGCATCCACGGATGACGTCCTCGCTCTCGTCTTGCGCTCCCTCCCTCCCTCCCTCTCTTTCTCTCTGCATTCGGAATCCTATGTCCAGCTGTACTGCTCTCTCTCTCTCTCTCTCTCTCTCTCTCTCTCCTCTCTCTCTCTCTCCCTCTATCTCCTCTACCCTCCATATATCTCTCTCTCCCTATAGTTCCCCCTCTTCTCCCTCCCTCTCTCTCCCCCCTCTCTCTTGGCTTCCGTGAGCCCGTACAAGCACAAAATGTGTCGCAGAGACAGGAGAGGGCACCGAGCCATCGGCCGATAGAACAGGCAAGCCGGACCCGTCTCCCTCCGGCACCAGCCTCCCCCTCGAGCCCCCCTTCCCACCGACGGCAGCACAGGAACGCCAGCGTACGGGGCGTGCGACAGCTAATCCCCTCGGCGGCGCACACGTTTACATCCCGCTAAAAGACGGGACAGCGCCCGGGTTATGATACGAGAGGCTGTGTTCGGGAGAGACAGCTGGCCGCGGAGGCTCGGAGCAGGCGAGGAGCGGAGCGGATACGCATCTGACGTGGCTCTGGTCGAGAGAACAGCTCCTTCCACAGCTAATGGTTTCAGTGACCTCCACCTTTTAACCTTCATATTCCAGTGGCGGCGCTATCTCATTAATAGGTTTTAGGATGATTTATTGCCTCACGGAGCATCTTCCTCTCTCTCTCTCTCTCACTGTTTCTCTCTCTCCCCCTATGTCTGCCCGCCCCCCTCTCCTTTTTCTATTTCCCTCTGTCTCTCACTCCGTCCTCAAAGAAAACCTGCGCTAAATATTTGCAAGAAAAAGGTATGTATATATTAATAGGTGGAGAAAGTCAGCAAATCTGTGGTGTATTTTTTATGACGTTGACGGAACGAGGCGGGCGTGAGGAGACAACACACAGGGGACTCGTTTCTGGGGTTCCTCTGTCGCCTCGGGGCTCATCCTCTGGTACAGTCACAGCTCAACGCTGTCTGAACACACCGAGGAGCTGCTCCCCCGGGGGTTGGGAGCGATCCCGCCGTTCAAAGGCCCCGAGACACAGAGTCAGCAGGAACGCAGGCAGCCGGAGACTTTGAGGCTTGTTCCAGGAACCGGCGGGCTGCAGGAGGGGCGGTGCACGGAGGAGAGGGAGAACGGGCTGAACATGCAACGCATACTTCATTAATTACACAGTCATGCACACTACCCTGATCCCACTGCTCACCCTGTATACAAACATCACTCCACACACACACACACACACACTACCCTGACCCAACTGCTCTCCCTGTATACAAACATCACACACACACACACACACACACACACACACACACACACACACACACACATACACTACCCCGACCCAACTGCTCTCCCTGTATACAAACATCACTCCACACACACACACACACACACACACACACACACACACACACACACACACACACACACACGCACACACACACTACCCCGACCCAACTGCTCTCCCTGTATACAAACATCACTCCACACACACACACACACACACACACACACACACACACACACACACACACACACACACACACACACACACACATACATTACCCCGACCCAACTGCTCTGCCTGTATACAAACATCACTCCACACACACACACACACACACACACACACACTACCCCGACCCAACTGCTCTCCCTGTATACAAACATCACTCCACACATACACACACGCGCACACACACTCATACACTACCCCAAACCCTCTGCTCTCCCTGCATACAAACTTCACTCCACGCAGAGTGGGATAAGATTTATATTCCAACAGGACAATGACCCAAAACAAACAGCAAAAGCCACATTGGAATGGTTAAAAAACAAAAACATCTATGTCCTGGAGTGGCCCAGTCAGAGCCCAGACCTCAATCCCATTGAGAATCTGTGGAAAGATTTGAAAAATGCTGTTCACCAACAGTCCCCATCCAACTTGAAAGGGCTTGAGCAATTTTGTACAGAATGGGTGAAAACGCAGTGTCCAGATGTGCAAAGCTGGTAGAGACTTACCCAAAAAGACTCACAGCTGTAATTTCAGCTTCTACCAAGTATTACAGTTTTTTTGATTGCCAAGACACATTTCTTGAAATGATGCCAAAACTCTAAACACAAATGCATAACTGCACACTCATCTTCACAAACTTCAAACTTCCATGTCAAAATCAAACTCTCCACTCAAAACCATGTAATCTTACATCTAAGCCAAACTTTGCCTTCAGACATCACACAACAGTCATCAAATACACATACACTACAAAATAGCCATTACACACTGGTGAGATCAATTCAAAACACTACCGTAAAAACCTGTTACTGCAATGAATAATGGTGCTATTGGTTTTCCCCCAGAACAACCTCTTTACATGATGAACACAATATAAAGACACACACAATTTTTAATTCCTCAATGTACTGTAGTAAAATAAACTGAAATTGAGTGAAAAAGTAAATGTACTGTAAAAATATGCAACTGATACATAAAGAACGTAGAATATAGTAAAATAATTTCCATGTATTTACCAATATAGAAACAAAACAAAAAACAAGAAAACAAAAAACCCAGTTTGTACATAAAGAAATAAATCAAATTTATTCTGCCTCGGCATCCCGTCTCTGGTCTGGGTCAGGCCAGAGATTCTCATCAACATCACAGGCAATATTAGCCCTAGCCAGGGGAGAAAAACCCTTGCATTCCTTATCCACCCCTGGCAAGCCTCAACTGCAATATCTAAACAAGCCTACAAAAGCAGGCCATCATATGTACTACAGTATATACTGCTGTAATACATAACTGTACTCAAATACTTGATACAGTATGAAAAACCATACTTGCACCATCCTCTTCCTCTACTTTCAGGTCTTTGTAGATCCATTGTTCCAAAACAAGTGAACTGACCCATGGCCCTTTTATCTATCTCTCCATCCTGAGGTTCTGATTGGTGTGTGAACAATTTAGACTCTTAGTGTTTCCTCCTGGAGAATTGTGTGTTAATTGGGTTCAAGTTGTGATCACTTGAGTTAATGATATTGAATGCCAGCGCTTTCTAAATGAGCACATGGTGCAGCCAGTGATATATGAAGGGATTTGTGTGTAGAGTTTTTCACAAAAAGTTCAACAAATCTGAATCATGTGTGAAAACAGGGGAATAGTGTTTATAGTTTTGGGAAATGGGTCTGTCTTTTGGTAGATGGCGTCATGGTTTGGGATGTTTAGTTAATAGGCCCAGTTATAGTGTGTAAGCGATCGAGAAAAACTGTAAGTACATCTCACTCCACAAACATACACTGCATCACCCCAACACCCCCTTCCCCACCGTGACTCATTATACACAGCCCCCCACCCCCTCGATAAACGCGCCCCAGGGCATTACTCCCATGCAGTGTGTTTTACTGTCATTCTGTCCTTCCCAGCATTTTACCTCTGCAGCGAATCCCAGCAAGCAAATCTATTGACTAATTCTGCAAGGGTGATAATCACCAGAATGCCGCCTCCTGCGGCCTGTGAACTGATGAAGCCCACAGCCCCGTTTATAACTCAACATGCAGACATGGCAGACTCCATGCAGGGGGGAATCTGTCATCGACACGGCTAACAATGCTCTTAAACGACAGGGAATTGTGGCTCGGGCAGATTATCGCCTCGGCCTATGCGCGCAGAACAATCACAGTGCGATGTCTTGCCTAACGAAAGGTGCGGGGTGGCCACGTAGTGCGGAGGAGAAGAACGCCTGTCAAGGTGCCCCCACACCCTCGTGGCTGGGCCGCGTTCTATTTTTAATAACCCCGGTGATTATTCCCATTGATTGACCCAGGAGCTCCGCCATTACTCCGCTCAGCCCGCCGCGGCCCCTGCAGGAGTTATTGAGTAATTAGCCGCCGCCGCCGCGGCGATGATGACTGAGGCCTCTGATTATCGGGAGCGCCACTGCGTCATCCCGCGACTTAACAGAAGGCTGCTGGGCCTTCAGGAGGGGGCGGGCAATTAGAAGAGGAAAGTGCTTAACTCTGTCAAACGCGCCGCTACGCTATCGCGGGAAGTCGGGCCCGAGACGGCGGGGCGGGTCCAAGCCGGGCTCGGGCGACGTCGCCGGATGAAAGGGACATTAATAAACCCGGCCGCCCCGGGAAGGCGCGAGATCCGGAGCATATGGACGCGCGCGCCTCCATCCTTCACGTTTTCTCCGCCTCACGACCGCGGCGGTGGTTGGCTTCCTCCTCGCCGCAACCGCGATCCAGATCACTCCTGGCTCCAGAACGCTCAATTCCCATCCCGCTCCTATTCCCCCCCCCCCCCCTGCAGTAGACTTAATAAAGAAAAGGCTTATTTTGGCAGCTCTCCAGAACACAGAGACAGAATGAGATTAGCTAAGTCACATCAGTGCATTTTGCGATATGGTTGCTTTTGTAATGAAATTATAAGGTCACTCCTATCCAGCGGCGGTGGGCCCTAGGAACCGCGGAAACATCGATGAACGTGGAGGTCAGAGCGGAGAGGGGCCCGCGATGAGGCGGGGGGGGACAATGTCTGTGAGAGAGAACCTGGGATGAGAGGCAGTCCGGACTGGCATTACTGCTTTTCAATGGGCTGCGATATAAAGGCCTCATCTCCCTGCATTCAGCACAAGGCCTCTAATTACAGCCACAACAAAAGCACTCTAGATTTGAGACTCCTGAAGACAGGATGGATGCTCACGGATGTTTTTTGTTGATTTATGTAATGTGAAGGGCCGAGGTTATACAACTTTTATTGTTTTTTTGTTTTTTTAATTCCAGCAAAAACCTTTTAAAGGTACTAAAACTTTAGCTTCTAGTTTTAATGTCGTACCTTCTTTTACCATTAATATTTAATTCGATACTCCTTACTAGGATCATTGCGGTAGTGCTGCAAAGGCTTTTTTAAAAGTTACAAAACAACTTGGCCAGACAACAAAGGCGCCTGCACAAAGGATAAATATGTATTATATCTCTTAAAAGGGAAAAAAATCATTTCTCTTTCCCTCTCCATTTTAAAACTGGGGCCATTGCATAACGTGAATTCTCCCTGACAACCGCTAGACAGCAATTCGGGTGATGGAGCAGGCCTTCAATCGACTGAGAAGCGGGTAGAGTGCAGACGCCTTTAAAAAGCTTAAAACAGCGGGGCTTTTAGGGCAGCAGGCGGAGCCCGGGAGCGCATCTATCGACCGCGGCGTTAATGAGGGGGTGCAGTCCGACGCCACGCGCAGCGCTCTTTCCGGAGGGCCCAGATTAATGGCGTTTTGAGCTCTTCCCCTGTTCCCGAGGCTCAATGGCCTCTCTGTCCAGCCACTGGCCTTGCCTGGGCCGCGGGGGAACGAGGGAGCAGAGGAGGTCCATCCCCCCGTGTATATCCGTCCGCCAGGCCCGGCTGATGCCCTCGCAGGAAATAAGAAGGCCCCGCGGCCGTCGTGCACGCACACGCAATTCAAACACGATGCTAAAGCCTGTCTAGCGTGTGTTAAAGGCTGAATCTTGTCTTTAAATCTTTGAGCGATAGGCGGGCACACTCCGGAAGGAGCAGGGCACCCATCTTTCTATTTTACTCTTTCGTTAGGATAGCGTGAGGAAGCAAGGACTCGAGGTAAGCATTTATCTGGTGAAAGTTAACAGATTTTCATTTCATTCATTTTTTTGGACTATATCATACAGCACAGTATTAATACAAGGTAGCCTGTTAGCTTGACTCCCTTTGCCACACTCAGAACGGGTTACACAGTCTCCGCTGTGTTGGATAGGACACGGCTATTCTGTGGTCGTATGTACAAAGATTCTAAGAGCAGGAGTGCTGATCTAGGATCATTCTAGCCTTTAGCTCATAATGGATATTGTTAGGATATGGACAGGGGAAACCTGATCCTAGATCAGCACTCCTACTCTTAGAATCCTTGTATATACGGCCCCCGGTTTCTGCACCACCTTAGTTCCAGGGTGCATTTCGTTCCCTTTCCCAGCTCCACGCTGCCCCCTCCTGGTCTACTGCTCCCTTCATCCTCACAGCACAGACAGTCCCGCCAGAGAGGCAACGCTCCAGGCGCCCAAAGCAACGTAACAGGGCACGGCGCCCCAGCAAACCGGCTCGGATCTGGCGTTCCCACCGCCGCCGACCAGCAATGACTCATCGCAAAGGCAGGCTCCCCGCGCGGTACCGACGGGTGCTCTGTCAGATCCGCGCTCGCTGACAAAAGCGCAGCGCTTCCAGAGGGACGCCTGGACCCTCGGGCATTCTGTTCAACAGCAGCGGCCCGCTGGCGCTCCCAGTTACAAACCCGCACATAATCCTGACACGCTCGTCTGCGTGAGGGAGGCTTCTGGAGAGAGAGGGAGGGAGCGATCGGGCAGCTGCATCGGTTCACTGTTCCCTTTGTGTTTACATCTTCAACAGAGAGAGATGGAGAGAGACCGAGAGAGAGAGAGAGAGAGAGAGATAGAGGCTGAGAGGGGGAGGGATAGAGGGAGAGAGAGAGAGAGAGAGAGAGAGAGAGAGAGAGAGAGAGAGAGAGAGAGAGAGAGAGAGAGAGAGAGAGAGAGAGAGAGAGAGAGAGAGAGACAGAAAGGCTGAGAGGGGGAGGGATAGAGGGAGAGAGAGACAGCGCTACACAACTGGCCGAAGGATCCCTAATCTAATAAGACCATAATGCGAACCCTGTGTGGGAAGTGGCCACAGCCCCGGCCCTGCCTAATGCCCCATTCCCCGTGATTTACCGAGAGGCTTTTTCATCAGCGCAGGAGCCCGCACTCTGCAGCCTGCCCTGGCGGAGCCTCTTGTATAAGAGAGGTAAATCCTGAGCTTAGCACCTCACAGGCAGTCAAATCCAAATAATAGAAATGAGTTAGAGCTGCCACATCAGCCCGGATCATCCGTCTGATACGCGCCCGAGGGAGTCCGGCCGAGCAGAACCGCGCCACCGCCAAGCGGTCCTCCACGGGCGCCCGCGCCCGACCGCCCCTTCAGACGCCGCCGCTCGTCCGTCCGTAACGCGTGCCGCTACGCCACAAACAGAGACCCCCGAGATGTGGAGGGCCGCACGGTTAATGACTGGAGCACGCTCACTGGATGAGCTTTGGGTCTATTGTTAAACCTGTTCGCTTTCGGTGTTTGCAATTTTAAATCTGTCAATTGATACAATTGGGCGATTAAGGGTTTGGATTAAGGCAAAGCGCACCCATTCAAAGGCCTCAGCCCCTTGGTGTAGCTGAGTGCGCGGTGTGTATTTTTAGGACTTGGATGAATTAATTTGTCATTTCGTTTGCTCCGAGCGGGAGAGAGGAGGTCAGGAATAGTTGAATCTTCAGAGTTTTATCGAGGCCACAGGAAAGAACAGCAACAGAACAAAAAGAAAGAGAGAGAGATTATTATATATTTATTATATCTTTTTTTCAATGGTTTATATTGTGAAATAGTGTGACAATCAACGATTGAATTCGTAAATAAAAAAATGCGAGTATAAGTGTCTCTTATATAGTTTATATTGCTGTTATCTATATTTTATATCTATATCTTTGGCAAAACAATGCCGATGTGCGGTCATGCCAATAAAGCATATTTGAAAAGAAAGAGAGAGGGAGAGAGAGAGACATATTGGTTATTATATATTTTTTAAATAGTTTGCGTGTTTATGAATCAATCAATTAATAAATTAAGGACAGAATTTTGTACAAATATGTAAGTATCTCTTATGAGAGAGAGAGAGAGAGTGAGAGAGAGAGGGAGAGAGAGCAGCCTGGTTATGGACTGGGCTCAATCCCTGAGAGTTGTATATTACACCTGTGCAGTGGGGGTGTGTGAGTGATGGATGAGGTGAGGCCCACCATACAGTAAGCATTTGCATGCAGTAATGGAAACGTCAGCTCGCTAAGTGCAATAATAGCAAAGGTGCCGGTGGTGCCACGGTGAACGCGTGGGTAAGAGCGCAGCGGGCTTGCTGTGTTCCAGCAGGGCGCAGCGGTAATCCAGTGAGAGTGTAGTGCTCAGTGAAGTTAGGGCCCGCTCAGGAGGTCATAGGTCAGGCGCACAGGTCGGCGAGTTCAGGTGCTCTAGTCGTCGAGTGCGCAGTGCTCAGCGCAGGTGAGGTTGAGCCGCGGCTCGTCGCTATCCGTTGCCCGAGACACGGCGCTGATTAAACCCTCCGTCTCGGCTCGGAATTACAGCTACAACAAAAGGTCAAGGAAGGGCTCGCAGCTATCAGACCAGAGATCTGCTCTGATTAAGAGCCTGCCAAACAGTCGCGGTCACTCGGTGGCCCCGCAGCCTCGCGAAAGCTTCCGCGACACACCGGGACGACATAAATCACGTACCTGCGTTGTCATCGACATCACTTTGCGCATTCCTCAAAGACTAGTTTCAGTTATGGAGGAAAGACATCGTGTCACGTACTGTAAGAGCGCACGAGCTTCGGCTTTACATTCCATTTAGTAAACGTAAAGAAAAAGGCCTATTTTTTTTTAAAATGTAATTTAAGTCCAGTTCCATTTTCTCATTTGCTCTGGGTGAGAGAGTGTTATTCTCTAATTCCTGATTACAGGTAGTCATCACTCACTGTCAATTTTTTGTTCAACAGAAACGCGCCCGCTAAAACTCCCAGCAAGCCCTGCACCAGAGCGACACATTGTGGGCCGGGTCAAAGCTCGGAGGAAGCCAGCTCAGGGCTCATTTCCCCTTTCCCTGAATGGACCTGGACTTCCACTCTCAGAAGAAGAAAAAAGGTACCATGTTGTACCCATTAAGGTACGAATCCTTGTCGCCGTGGCAAGTACACCTGTAGGGTACTGAATTGTACCTTTAGAAGAACACAATTGTACCCTTGAAAGAAAAAGAATGTCGCTTGCAGTACAAGCCTCATTCTCATTCCAATATGACTGAAAGTTTGAATAAGGATTTATTACCTAACCTAGGTACATATGTGCACCTGTCCTCAATTTGTACCCTTTTTAACAGGGGAAACAAATACGTATCGTGAAGGATCGTATGCGTACCTTTGAAGCTGCATCGCTCTCGTCACATGTTGCGCGCTGACAGGGCCACGTCCCATGAAACGAGCAAGAGCCACTGCGTCGCACGGACAGGCGGCCGCAACACGGGGGCCGAGGCCAACGGCAAAGAGTGTGCGGATTACCGCGAGGCTCACAGGTCACTGGCTATACTCCACGGATGATTTAGTGCCGCTTTGAAAAAAAACCTGATTCGCAGACAGGCCTTTTATAGTCGCTCTGAAGATGACTGTGCTCGCGTTTAATAGGGGGACGCATTTACATGATTACATTAGTGGCCGATGTGTCCGGCTTAACGGAAACAAATCGCGCACAACTCAGCCGCAAACAGGGGGCCCCACTGCTGCAGCGCCAGCTCCCCAGCTGCGGCCTGCCCTCCGTCTGCCGTCTCAGGATCACGGCGAGCCCAACACCGCCGCGGACGCTCCCGACTCCCTTTCTAATTCGCGACGGACGCTGACTGACAGCTTAATCCGCGTTATCTGGCACATGCGAAAGCGGAACCGGGTCACAGAACATCGGATCTCGGCGCGCTTGGCGAGAGCCGGCCCTAAACCAGCTTGTGTCATATTCGTACCGGGTGGGAGCAACCCCCCTCCCCGTGAGCCGGACGTGCGAAGTGGCTGCGGACCCGTGGGGAACGTTTGAGCGATGAAAGCGAGCGGCGCTGGTCATCCGCCCTGGGCGCAAAGGGAACCGAGAGAGAGCGGAAAGGAGATGAAAGCGAGCGGCAAGCTGGTCACGCGGCGGGGGGGCCTCACTGTACGAGAGAGAGAGAGAGAGAGAGAGAGAGAGAGAGAGAGAGAGAGAGAGAGAGAGAGAGAGAGAGAGACAGAGAGAGAGAGAGGGAAACAGAACGCCTTTCAGATGTTTGTATGAAAAGCACAGAGAGGCGTTTTGGCAGCCGAGGTTTTTCAGAGGGGGTCAGCAGGCGCGTGCGGTGGGTGGCGAGAACCGTTCGCCTCGCGTGCCAGGGCGGCCCACGTCAAATTTCCGACGGGGCTGGAGCTCAACGCTCTGAAGGCAAACCGGAGAACCGCGTCCCCTTTGGGACAGATCCAAGGCACGGCGCCAGAGAGTGCGCTGTGAGGTGAGAGCGCCCCCGCAGCTGTCCCCGCCCATGAGGCGGAGCCAAGTGTCATACAACCCCCCAACCCCCCCGGCCCCGTCAGTCAGGGCTCCGGAACCTTCCGCATTCCGCTGTGCCGCGCGATTCGTTCTACTCACCCCCGACTTCTCGTCAAAGATCTTGATCCCTCCGAAGGAGACAGTTAAAAAGACCTTCTGCTTGTGTTCTCCTTTTGAACGCGCGGCGGCGGCGATTCCCTGCGGGGAGATTAAGAAAAACAGCAACATGAACAAAAAAAAAAAAACCCAAGGAGATATCAAGGCTTTTGCCTCTTTCATCCTTCCCTGTAGGGGGTGGGGTGGGGGGGGGGGACAGGTGTTACATAATGGAGTGGATGTGTTTTCTGCGGTCGCCCCCCCACTTTCACAGCGCTGACACCAGCACCGTATATGACATGGGTGTTAACCGGCGCGGGGGAAGATATGCTGACTGATCACTTTTTGAAAAGCGCTTTTACCGTGCCTTCAGAAAGGGCCTTCTGGCTAAACGGTGGGAGAGGCTTTGAAGTCTTTTTCTCTCTTTTTTTTCTCTCCAGGGATCTCAGCCTTTTTTCAGCTCAAACCATTTCAATTTGAGACTGTTTCAGCCCCGGCCTCCCTTTCATGTAAATGGCGTCTATGAATCCAAACCCCTCCGAGCTCAACCACCCGGTGACCTCCGAATCCCTCTGCAACGCTGAAGACCTCGCCGTCCGTCTCGGCGCGAGGCCGGAATCAGGCCGTTGTGGCGCCGCGGATCCGCTCTGAAGCCCCGCGGACTTGCCCGCGTTTGGACAGGCCGGAGAACTAATGCGCAGGACGCCAAGCGGAGGAGTTATCTACGCCTATCAATCGACAGTCCACTCCTTCTTAGGGGCATTCATTCCGCCGGCTTCAAAAGGGGGGCGATCAATGCCGACCCCTGACTCCCAGACAATAGTATGCGGGCTATCGATCGAATCCTTTCTCCCCATGTGCTCGTGGGCGGGAAGGCGGAAGACGTTTTCTGGGCCGCTGGTTGACCACCCGAGCGAGCCGGCGCTTCGCGAGCGTTCCTGCCCGGGTGCGGCGCGTCTCGTTTCCGTCCCGGGGCGCAGAGGGTCGCTCGAGTCCGTTGTCCTTTCTCAGGAGCGGTGGCGCCGGGCCGAGGGGTCGGGTTGCAAGGGGAGACGGAGAGATTAGAAATAATAATGTCGGCGCGCTTGTTTACCTAGTGGCGGGGGTTTCTTTGAATATGAGTATGGATTTCCTGCCAGGATGAGCGAGGACGTAAACAGGTTCGATCAATCGCTGACCGGGCTCCCATCCCAATTAGATGGCATGCAAATGAGCCTTCTCCACCGCCCCCGACCCCCCCTCCCCCCTCCCCCCTCAAGCTCTCGTCAAGGAGAGACGATACGGCACGTCAGGGCTCACTCCGAGCGCGCTCAGCCTTCACCTGGCGAGGCTGTGCCCTGCTGCCGCTCCCGATGTTTACAATGCTAATTAAAGCTGCTGATGGATAGCCTTTGTGAAGGATAATTTATTCTTGCGCCCGGAGTTGGCGGTGGTGCACGCGGTACGGCACCCTCCAACGCTTGCCGGCATGCCTGGCCCCCCCCCCCCTCGCCCACGCGTCACACACACGCCCGCCTCACCTTCAGCTTCATCATGGAGTCCTGGCACAGCTTGTCCCCGCGCGCCGCCGTGACCTCATCAATCCCGATCAGTTTGGCCTTGTAGCGGATCCCATCCCCCTTGAAGCGTTTAATCAGCCCAGCCTCACTGCGGTCCTGACCTGCGATGGGGAAAGGGGGGAGAGAGGACGTGGTCAACGTGCGGCGTTCCTCCGGCCCTCCCCTGGAGCCCGCTCCCACGCCGAAAAATATGTTTTAACAAGCAGCGTTTCGAATCGATGAGTACAAACATCTCCTTTTTTAAGGGCGGCCACAGATAAAGGAATCTACTCTTCGTTAAATTCAATGGAGCTGCACGCCAAGACTACACCTAGGGAATCTGAAGTGAAACACATATAACAGTAGAGCTAGTAACACATATGACAAAGTTAACATGAATACAGAACTAGCTAACATCTTCCAGTGAAAAGTAGAAATAGTTACAAATCAGTAGACTTCCCCATTGACCTCTCAGCCATCTGGCTACAATTCACCCGAGTGGCCCAGGTGGCCCATTTCTATAGATGAGGCAATCAGCCTGCAGTTCCTCTCAGAACCTGTGACGCCTGAGCCCCCCCCCCACTCCCCGCGCCCTGCACCCTTTAACCCCGGGCCACAAGTCACCTCTGCCCCCTCTCTCGCGATGTGGAGGCATTACACGGTTTAAAGAAAGTGGTAAACAGTTCCTGCAGGGGCCAAGAGAAAGGTCAGCGGTGTGATTGACAAGGCCCTGATGGGCTGGCCGTTTAATGGCAGGGCCACAGTGCCCCGGCCCTCGGCGGCGGCTGACAGTATTGACGGGTTGACTCGCGGCGTGGCAAGAGGTCAGAGGGCAGGGGTCAGAGGGCACAGGGAGAGGCCGCCCGTGCTGACTCTGCTCCACAGGGTGACGGGGTCTGAGTACTGCGCTGTGTGTCTCATCTAATGCTGTATATACATAATAATCTCAGCCCTGGACAAATACTAAAGGCACACCGGATGCCAGGTGAGGGGAAAGCATTCAAAACCCTTCAGAGAAAGGGAGGGAGAGAGAGAGAGAGAGGCTGAATATAACCCTTCAGAGAAAGAAAGAGAGAGAGAGAGAGAGAGATAGATATATATAGAGAGAGAGAGATAGAGAGGGGCTGGCTATAACCCTTCCGAGAAAGGAAGAGAGAGAGAGAGAGTGAAGGGGAGGTCAGAGAGAGTGAGAGAGTGAGAGAGAGAGAGAGGGAGAGAGGGAGAGAGAGGGGCTGGCTATAACCCTTCCGAGAAAGGAAGAGAGAAAGAAAAAGAGAGAGAAAAAAGAAGTGAGAAGAAAGAGAGAGAGCGAAGAGGAGGTCAGCGAGTGAGAGCGTAAGAAAGCAAAAGTGAGAGAGAGCAATACATAGAGAGAGAGAGGGAGAGAGGCTGGCTATATATCCCCTGCTCACAACAGGAGAAGCAATGTGGTCTGAGGGAGTAAAGTACTCCTGCGAAGGAGAAAGAGCTTGTTTACCCCATAATGCCCCGAGAGGCCTGTGAGAGCGGCTGTGGGGGGACTGGGCAGCCAGCGGTGAGAGGCACTTTAAAGAGCTCACAGCCCCTGGCTCGCGTGTGCAGAGACACAGGGCCCTCTCTCCCGGCAGATTAACGAGATGAGGCAGCTAATACAAGCGGCTCCACCGGCGCCCACCGCCGACCTGGAGCAAAGCGATAGGGGGATGAACGCTGGCCACATTTCAGGGCGCGCGCATCAAAGCGACCGCTGCTTAGCCCTCTCCGCTCTCAGCCCCCGTCCTCTCCTCCTGCCACATCCATTCCTGTTTCCTCCGAGCGAACAAGAGGGTGCGCTTCTCACGACGAGGCCCAATTAAAGCGGCTCAGGCACGGCCGAGCGGAGCGTGCCAATTTGTCCTGACTGGCAAAGGTAGGGAGGCAGAGCCTGCCAGCGAATCCTGGCCATTAGCTCCGGAAGGGAAGAGGTAGCCGAGCAATGGCTATCTGGCTAATTGAGTGGACGTGCAGGGCCGCGGGGTGGGGGGGGCGGCGGCGTTAAGCAGGCCATTGAGCGAAGCGCTAATTACAGGTGAGGAGAAAGTTGACGTGTCAGGGTCACTGGAGGTCTGGCCGCATTATACGGAAACGGAGGCAGATTCATATTCGGCCAGGCAGCCAAGGCCAATTGAAAGGACACAGTCACGGACATATGGTGAGTGCTCCGAGTAAACAGGAGGGGGGCGTTCAGGCTTTTTACCTCTTCCAGGAAAACCAGGACACATGGAGGGCACCTCTTATATGGTCAAATACAGAATGGTGTATATATAGTCTTTTTTTCCCCACATTTTGCAACGAGAAAAATATGATAAATGACGTTACAGCAAATCAGTGTGCGGCTTGTGCTTCAGTCTTGCGTGTTCGGAAAGATGACACACAGCATAAGTGATTACCATGCGACCTGCTCCTCCTGACAAGCAGACAAGGACAGACGGGGCTCAGGCAAAAGGTGAGGGTGCAGGGAGGCGGCGACATGAATCTAGTAGCAGTGACATCACAGAGGCCACCCGGCAACAGTGACATCACACAGGGCGCCCAGCAGCTGTGACATCACACAGGGCGCCCGGCAACAGTAACATCACACAAGGCGCCAGGCAGCGGTGACATCACACAGGGCGCCAGGCAGCAGTGACATCACACAGGGCGCCCGGCAACAGTGACATCACAAAGCAGAGCCACTTGACATCCGCCGGGCTCCCACGAACCTTTCTGCCCAGAGCTTACAAACCTGCATGAAAGGCGGCTATTGAAAGTGGACAGCGGCTCATAATTGCGGCATCACTCCGGTCGATCGCGCGCCTGGCGTCGCCGCGGCCCCCCTGGGAGAGAGGAGTCGCAGTCTATTGTGTGGCCTCCCTCCCGTCACTGCCCTCTCTGTCACATCTCCATGACAGCGTGACATTTTTGTCTTATCTGGATGCTCTTTCCCTGTTCCCGCGCGTTGCCGCTGCCCTCCATTGTTCAGGTATCAGTGGCGCTCCGCGTTGACCTTGCTCTTACATGCTTTTCTATGGCGCCTATTGTTGCGGCTCAAATACCCCTCTTCCCCACTCAAAGGGGTTATGAATTCTCAAATCAGGCATAAACGCTCTCCCCCAGGAGGCCTTCTCCACGGCCGCACAATCCCTCGAAAAATGGGCCCCAGTAAGCAGCTTTGTTCTTTTTGATATTATGGGCTGTTACTCCAACGCTAGCGTGTCCTTAGCACTCGGCTAAATAACACGCACACCTTTCACACGTGTCTGACGCCCTCGGTTTTGATCGCATGCAGCGAAGTAGCTCACAGATTGACTATTCTTCCATGCTGCTGTAGGATATTCACATTCCTACTTCCAAAGCATCGTTCTGTCAACTGTCGATGGACCGATCTCTCCTTTCCGAGTGCGTGACAGAACCTTTAACACATTGACAGATGGATCATAATTTCAGCGCCACCAACACATTATCCTCACATACCCTCTCAAGAAAAAAATTCGATAATAATCTGCGCTAACCACACCCCAACAGAGATGTTTATTCAGGTGGAAAAATAAAAAAGCGGTTGAAACGTGCGTCACGCTTCGCTGTCACTGCAGCTTTGATCCGGCTTGTGTTTAAAGGCCCTCCTTCAGAAAGGGAGCAGGAAGGAGAAAACCAGAGGAAACTCAAGCACAGCTCCACGACTCGCCCGCGCACAAACGCAGAGCCCCCGACGCTGGGCGCAGCCTTCGCGCATCGATCACACGCGGGCTGCATTACGGCACCAACGCCTACTGTTGCTACCGTTGATAATTAGGTTGCAAATAATGTGTTTTTTCCGTGTTTATACAAAATCATAATGAGAAATCCCACATGAGGGGTTTGAGGTCAGGCGAAGAAAAACAAGGAAAAACACCTGAAGGACAGGAGGCCGTTCTGTCGTAGGTGAGGTATCAATACGGACACCTCGGCGGTGCGCTACGCGCGCCTGTGAGGGGAGTGAGGGCGGAGCGTCGTGGAGATGCAGGCGGACGGTTGTGCGGTGTCCCCGTTCCCGGAGACACAGGGGAAACCGCCGCTTCAGGTACCTACCACAACGACAGCCTGGTCACTGCCAGGAAAGCCTCTCTGATTGGCCCTTGTCTCTCGGCGCAGCCCAATCCGTTCTCTTGCACGTGATCATCACAGCTCCTAAACTAACCGTGAAACCCAAGAGCCCCCCTTGAGGGTGTCGGTCTAATTATGGCGTATGCCCCAAATTAAAGAGGCTCTCCGCACGAAACCGGAGTTTCTACACCACCCTGCTGGATTCACCACTGGATGAATATAAAAGATGGATCTTTTGATCTGTGCAGTCTTGGGATTTATATTGTTGACGCAAAATTAGGCCTCTTATAGGCCTCTGCAGACAGGAGGGTCGGGAGTAATCTAAGAGGAAAAACTGAGAAGTGATAATAAAAGACGAGGTGCTTCCTTGGAATGCGACGAGGGAAAGACACTCACGCGTTCAGAATCGGCTTGATTGAGAGGCTTCTGTCTGCCCTGATTGTCCACACCTCAGCTACAGTATTCTCCCCGGAGGCACGCTCTTGCGTTTAGACCGCGTGCTCGTGCGCGGACACTGTGTCGACGTGCTGTCCAAAGGGCTGTCCCAATCCAGTAGCAGGGAGACAACGCTGCTTCCTTTTAGGCTGCTTTACAGCCTCGGCCAATCAGCAAAGCCCGTCGTCCATCCCGCAGAGGTTTTGGATAACGCTTTAGAGAGCGCGGAAGACCCTCTATCAAAACGGAGGGGACGCAGAGGACAGGCTCGCTCCTTCACCCGCCCATGTCCCAGGACAACGGGACAACGGGTCTGACGGCGGCGACATCACCGCAGGGTTCAGGGAGTACGCAGTCACCGCCGGTGAGACGGAGGGACGCTCGATCATGTGGGGCCGGATCAGAGCGCCACGGCAACCGGGATGATATAGCGAGGCGGGGCGCGCGGGAGCATAACTCAGCGTGTTGAATAAAGTAAGTGAAATGCACTCTGACAAGAGCCCGGGAGGACGCTCTGCCGGGCGAGCAGCTGTCCCACGTCCCTCCCTCCCCCTCCCTCCCTCCGTGGTGAGGGCGGGCCGGGGCGGTGCTGGGCCCTGCGAGGCCGGGGCGCCCGCGACGCGGGAGATTTAGGGCCGCGGGACGGGGGCGGGCGGCCCCTCGGGCCTGATTAGATTCCCCGTTAATGAGCTGCGAGCCTGCGAGGCCGCCCCGCATCGCCCTGCGCGAGCGGGCGTGATAAACATGCCTGTCGGCCCCTCCCGTCACACGCACTCCATCTCTCCCCCAGTCCGTATGGCACGGCCGGGCCGCAACGTCTCCCCACGCCGAACGGAGGCACCAGGACCGCCAGGAGGCTGCCGGCGGCCCACGACATCCACACAAGGCTCTACAAACACACTGCTCCGGACGGAACGGGACGGGGGACATGTCGGTTGCCGTTGATTCGTTTGCAGTAATGGAACATTGGAGTGATAGGAGTTTGCGCCCCTTTACTGCTTTACTGTCACACCTTCACAGGCACAATATTGGACAGGAGACATTAAAACCAACATTTTAAAAACATGTCATTGCCCACATGCCGATATGATGCGAGGTGCTCATGTTGGGTCCACGGTCACATTTATCCTAGTATAACGTACCCACTGTGGATGGCTCACACATTCACACAGTTCTGTTGATTATGTCCCCTTTCAAGGTGCTTTTTGGAGGGCAATCAATCAATATGTTCGTATTGCGCTTGGTTTAGGGCTTTAATGTATACGGCTATAGTATATATAAATAAAAATGTATTTTCAAATGTATTATTAATATAAAATAAATAGAGGAAGCATATTTTAGGAATACATATATATTCCTTTTTTGGAGTGTTGATCCTGTCACAGAGGACTCTAAAGTTGAAAGCCCTTGGTGTTGGGTAAAACGCTACTGTTACACCTGATAGGCGCACTTCAGCTATAGCGTGATACACGGTCGGCTGGATAGATCTCCAGTGTGTCTGACCACACGCGGTGGCTACGGATGTCAAGCGAAACCCGGCTGAGTTTGAGGCGATGAGGTCATCAATCAATAAGATCCCTCAGATAGTGCGTGCCACAGAACGGCCTTGATCCAGCTGCTCAGACACCTTGCCTTTGGAAAAAAGGCGAAAAAATCTAAGCAAATACACCAATTTATGGGCACATATGGGGAAGAAATGCTCTTAGCTCCCTCCTACACATCCCTTCCAAATAATTTCATTACATGCAGGCTGGCAGCGGTAAGGTACGAGCCCAGCTCCCTCTACCCACACTTCCTAATTGCTTGATGCGGCAAATTTAATTTTATTACAACAATAATCTCTATATTAAAACATGGCCCTTATTGAATCCTGCGTGTTGCTGCTTACCTTTTCTTCCTAGTACCAGTAGTAGGGACCTGTTACATTAGGATTGTGTGCGGTGTTGTTTGGGCGTTCTAGAGTGAGTCATCAATCCGATAAAGACGTGAGATTGACAGGATGAATATGCAACAAGCGCTGCTCATCGGAAAGTCAGAATTATAATATTCTATATCAGTTTTATTCAGCATAATATTATTTCAGTTTTGGTTGAGAGCGCGCGATACCACGAAGAATGCAAAAACGCAATACAAATGTGAATCGTAATAATTACAATTGGAATGCAATGCACAGGTCACGAATGTATTACGTCATTCCGCACTTTTTAAACTTAAAAACAAAAAACAGGACATTTGCACTGCACGAAAAAGCGTGCGTCCTTTTAATTTCCTCCCGTTGTGGCGCTTCTTGAAAACGTGTCAGCGTTAAGACAAATTGAACGCTAAAAATAGTTTCGAGACACTTTTCATTGAAATGCTGCGCTTGAGGGCGATACTTCTCTGCTAGTTATTTGATCGGTGTGGTGTAAAATTGCACCGTACAAGGTCTGTTTGGAGAGAGGAAATCTGACGCACTAGAGCTTGTTATGCCTCTCAATCAATACGAGCCAACAATTCCCCCGTGATTCTCCCTCCACACCTTAAACCCTCAAATTAGGTGTGCGTCTGACACTCCTAAACGCTGCGTTGTCCATACAAATCCACTCTAATATATGCATGGGATTCAGTCAGGAAACATAACCCAATACCCTGTGTGCACAGGTATAGACTGTTTTTGCTGTGCCGAATCTTTCATTCGGCAGGGTTCAAAGAGGATACTATACTATAACGGATAGCAACGGTCATTATTATTACTTGAATGTAGGGCTGCAACTAACGATTATTGTATTGGTTAGTCGATTAATCTAAACGATTAATTTGTCAGAAAAAAACCCAATTGATTCAATTTGCAATTGAATATTTCAAAATGTATTGACATGTTTTTGAAGTGCGGTACTACTATCCTTAGGTCACATGGGTAGTTGCCTATCTGACATCACCTACTGAATACCCAGAGTAGACCATCTTTAAGTAGAGCTCAAAAGCAGACTGATATAACATATAATATAATTTACTCTTCTTTTTCCAGATAATCAGCATGCTGCAGAACCATTACTGTGAATTAAATTGAAGAAACAGTCACATTTTATGTGAAATAAGTTGAATAGGTGTATTTCTGTTCGTCTGTGCACTACGCAGTGTGCACATGGCTACTTGTTTATTAGTGTAATGGTAAACGTTGGACTTGGACATGGAAACATTGAAATGTAAATTTGTTGAATAAACATATTTTTGGAGAAGTTATTCATATTTCGAACGTGATTCACTCATTGCGCACTAGATGACACATGTTGCGCATGTTACGACTTTGAACGTCTGCTATTTCCACTGCAAAGACGGCACAAGTAAAATCAGAGACGTTATAAAGCTAACCTTACAACTGGTTCGTTTAGACAAGATTTTTTAAGACTGCTTTTGAAACGGGATATCCATATTTACATTGAAAATTATAACAGCTGCTGATGTTGCCTTTTGTTTCCCTTACAAATTGCTCGATCGCTGATACCATGGCATTAATGTAATGTAAAACCGTGGTCAAAGTTTTGCAGTTACACAGTAGCCTAATATAGCTACCGGTATGCATAACGTTAAGTGGCTGGGGCCGTCATGACTCGGCAGTGGAAATGGGGCTTTGTAACGTTCGTGTAACTGTGGCGTTATAACAATTCCAACAGTCCAGTACAATTCCAACAATTATCATGGCTGTATTTACATTAATACGAGAGCTCTAGCTAGATTGCAGACATGCGTGGGGTTTTAGGTTAATTTAACTAAAATCACGCAATCAACACACTATAATTTAATACAGCTCATTCAAGGACATGTCTGAGAATAGCAATGTTGACAACGTTACAGAGCACATATACATAACAATAGCAAACTAGCAAGCTAGATAACCTAGCATCACACTTAACATGTTGCTCCGTCCTGTGCATCGAGTTGGCGGGTCACGGCTCTTGGATGCTTTCTTTTAAGGTGTTCGTGCATGGCCGTCGTGCTGCTGTGATATGCCATTTCGGCTTTGCACAGCGTGCAAAGCACCATATTATTGGGATTTTGCTTAAAGAATTCCCACACTTTGGATGCTCTGGGTCGGGTTTTTTTGGATGAACTCTCTCTCGCACTTTCAGCTGGGTTTGCCGCCTCCATGTTCAAAACAATACGACGCGTCGGTCATGAATATGCAAACCGACGAAATTACATGGTCATAGACGTCATCGATGACGTCGACTAATCGTTGCAGCCCTACTTGAATGCATAATGATATGTATAGTTTACGCGAAAGGATTAATCTACAGCACATTTAAATGCTGACACGTTGTGCCACCTTGTGTTTGTTAGCAAATATATATTCAAGGATCTCTCACAATAATCTGTATACATACGGTACATGAGTACATATAGCACAGGGACACACGCACATGCGTCTATGCAGAGGAACACACTGTTACTTAGCTGTTCCGGTGCTTACATTCAGAATGGTTCTCAAAGGTTAAAATCACAGAAATATAGTCATATTATGTGTACCGTGCACAACACACACACACAGAGAGACACAATGTGGCTGAACCGTTGCTAGGTGAGCATTTCTGTGCACAGCGAGTGAAGGTAGCTGCCTGTGTTTGTGCGGACAGGGAAAGAGATTGCAGAAAAAGAGCAGGCACTGGGAGAGGCCATACATGTCCGCCCTCAGCTCCGCAGCATTAAATAATGTTCAGCCAAGCTCAGCTGGTGTCCCCTCGGTGGAATGAGCTTTTCATTTGGGGGTGACATTTTAAGGCATAGATTTCAATTTGAATTCATCACCCTGATGACAGCTATTTTTAGCAGGGGAGAGTGAGTCGCAAGACACAGAGGGCAGACTTCTGCAAAGCGGTTTATATCACTGTATCCGAGAGCGAGGCTTTGCGCTTCCGTCGCTTTATAAAAAAGCGGCCTTTCAAAATTAAATTCCTCCACAGGAGTGCGTTAGAGGAGACACTAATTCCCGAGTAATTGCATTTCTCGCGTTACCGTAACCTCGCCATGTGCTTCAAATAATGCGCTCCTAGGCTCATCTTTCATCCACGAAAGCACAGATTCCTTAATGATATCTTTCATCTAAACAGGACCGAGGCACCTCTCCACATATCAGTCAGTAGAACCATGCAGCTGCAGACTGTCACGCTTCCTGCAGCGCTGCGCATCGATGCATGTGCGTCTGGCACTCGCACGAATCAGGTAGGCGTCCGAGCACCAGCGCGGAACAACAAAGCGCTGGCTAAAACAGGCGAAGGGGGCGTTACCGGGATCCTCCCTGGGGGGGATGGGGGGGGGTCATCGGGAGGACCGCAGGCACCGCACGAGAGGTGACAGGTGACAGGTGATGTCCGTCTGCTCTCTGACGCGTCACTCATCCGTCCCCAGTCCCTCCGCAGGCGGGCACAGATGGCTCCGTGCTCTCGGGCCGGCGAACGCCCTCGGTCACCGTCGACTGAAACCGGCTTAGAATAAAATGACTGCCTCCCGCCGGTGTAATTAAAGCTCTCAAACTGCGAGAGAGAATTAGCCCTCCAGCGCGTGGCTTTTACACCTACCGATCTCGGCTGGTGCCCCATCTAAGAAAAAAACAAGGCACAAAATTGAGCAGCTCTATTGCTGGAGAAGAAAGAGCGTAAATGCAACAAACGAAGAGTGGATATTACAGCAGTTCATAAATCACACGCTCTCTTCCCTTCATTTTGGTGCCACCTCTAATGCCAGTTCAGGGCTTACTTGATTGCCAATATGTCAGTAAATACTGCCGGAAATAGGAAAAAAGAGAAAAACTTTTGATTCGTGCACACTATTTTCTGTGCGATTCCGGGGTAATTGTATTCCGAGACCGCAACTACGTGCTGGTTATCTCTCTGATGGATCCGTGACTTGATATACACAATAAGACACCTGCAAGAGAGGGAGAAACCTGGGAACGTGACAGTAAAATGGCTTTCGCAGGGCTGTGACAGTCGACTTAATCATACGGTTAAAGAGGGAGGGCAACCCATTTGTTGAATCTCTACCTCCTGCCTTCTCCTGCATGGAATTTAATCCCACACATTCCGTTGATGGGTCACATTCAAATTCGTTTGAAATTAAATGCTGTATTAGAATAAAACAGATTTGTTTAAGCACAGGGGGGGTCCAATGCTGTGACGTAAAATCTGTTTCTCATCTCATGGATCTCTTGAATCTCGGATGGTTTCAGAACCCAGGCTGCGTGAAAACCGCCACGGTCACGCTTCAGGCTTCTCTACATTGGCCCTTCCGGCACAACATCTCCACACATACAGCCCAGTCCCTCCCAATCCTGGAGACATCCTCAGGCCAGGGCCTCAGCACCAATCACCCTCCAGGGCCTCCCTGCCCTGAGACAGAGTTGCCCATGCATTCCTTTAAAGAACGAAAGGGAAGGGGGGCTTGTTGCTGTGATATGGAAAGCTTAATCCCACCTCGTCTCCGGAGAAATCAGACCACTCCCACGGAAAGCGGTCCCAAATGGAGGCCCACGAGTGTCAGCGATCCCCTCCATTGGCCAGACTAAGCAGCGGTAATAAATAGTTGATTGACCCCTTTGAATCAGCCGGGGTAGTGTGGGGGAATGCGGTGCAACCTCTTCCAGCCGGGGGATCATGTATTATTCTCAGTCCAATATACGGAGTTGATAGAAAAAGACTGAGACTTAGCGCAGCTTGCAGATGAGAGGGAAGCCTTTTGTACGTCGGGGGGAGAGAGCGATCTTCGCATTTTTTTCGAGAGGAGACTCGCGTTTCGAGTGTGCCATGCAGCAAAAAGGGTTTTCATTAGACCCGTGTTTGTTAGTCTCTCGGTAAAATTGCTATGCTTCCGACCGCAACTCTCAGAGCAATTTTGTAAGCTGCCCTGGAAGATTCGGGCGCAGTGTGAATTATTTATCCGTGCATTTTTTGTCGGTTAGTTATCTTGTTCATCGCCTCTCCTCGGCTCACCTGCTCTGGCAGCGAGGCCTGCTTTGGCGGGAAATAAAAATAAATAAATGCTCCCATCAGAAAGGCGGCTAAATTACAATAGGGGATGTAAACTCTTATCACCTCTGTCCCCCCTTCCTGAGCACATTCGCCGCCTCATTTATCCTCATCTGCTCCGCCCGAGTCCTGTGAGGTCACCCCATGAACAACCGAGTGCATACGGCAGTCTGATCTCACAGACCAAGTCGCTCGTACATCCGTCTTCCCGCCATGAAGTCGGAGAGGCTTCGCGGGACAAAAAATGGAAACAGATGGCCTCCCGCGTGGTCCAGTGGTTAGAACGTGGTCCCGCTGGCCACGGCGACCGGGGTTCGATTCCACCAGCCGTGCCAGAGTCGGCTCTAGCCGGGAGTCCCACCAGGGGCGGCGATTAGCTGTCTCCGTCCCAGCCAGGGGGGACGTTCGCTACGCACAGGAGTGTCTCTGTAGTACCGGGTTACGGTCGACCGCCTGGCGAGTGCCGTCTCGGAAGAGACGATACTTTGCCTTCGTCACTACCGGTCACGGGGCTACGGCAGGGAACTCACATTACAAGGGAGGATTGACTTGAAAAAAATAAAGAAAAGGGAAACATGGTGTAATTGGCTACCAAATTGGGAGAAAATGGGAGAAAATCTGAAACAAAATGTATTAAAAAATGAGCATTTGCATGTCGTTACATTGCACTTACAACTGTAAAAACGATTTCAGCTATTTTTGACTGAAGCCATAACATTAAGTCCCCACATTTACAGTTGTAAATGTAAGTAATAGCTAACTAATGAATTATCCTTTCTCCTCACAATCAAAGTTCATCGTTCAAATGTTGAAATGCAGCTTTTACAGTATTAAGTGTTATGCATCAACCTGTATGTACACAGTATTTACACTGTACCTACCTCTGTGGTTATATTACACTTACATAGGTATGAGGATCACATCATGCACAATGGGACACAGTAATGCAGCTCGCACCAGAGGGAAAAACAAGTGGTGCTTAATATCACACGTCTAATTGTAGCAAATTAATTTTTGTTCATACGATATGTTTGGTTTAAAATTGGATGATAAAACATCTCTTGCAAACCATGAAATTGAAGTGTCGCTTCTTTTTTTGTAATTACCGGAGGTGGAATGGCTGTGTCTTTTTACCCTCTCTAACTTTAAGTCACCGATGGCAAGCCAAACAACTATCAGTGGAACCACAGCTGGGTCCTGCTTTATTGAGCGTGCCTCTGCTAATCAACACATGCATTTTAAACACATAACAGTATGAGGCCTCCCTTCCCCAGCACAGCCTTCATGCATATTCAGGCCCAGGTTATAATTATGAGCGTTGTTTAATATTTAAGCACGGCCCGTTCAAAGTCTGGAATGCGTCTTTCTGGCTCGCAGAATTTTGAAGCAAGTCCCACAATGCACCTGGAAGGGGTTATCAACGTGTTGAGTTCACGACATCCTCTATCCAGCATCCCCCAAACCACAGGGTAGGAACTGTAATCGCAAATTATTAACTGATATGAAACCAGCAGAAGCCTGTATTTAATAAAGCCTTTTAATGTTCACAGGCTCAATTTACTGACTTTATCCTGCATTCTAATCAATAGAGTTTCTACATCTCAGCAGTTCCTACGCCCATGCCTTTGTATCCGACCGTTCCCCTGAACAAAGAACTGCTGCACTGCTCTTATTTTGAAATGCACCCAACTGAAAACCTTGCATCTTTGCAGCAAATGTAACTAAATGGTTATTTTTGCATGTTTGTTGGTTTTTTCCGCTGCTGGATATTGCTTGAATTTCAATTGTTTGGATACAATTAGGCTTATTTGAAACTGCAGTGCGCTAAAACCGAAGAATCCTCTTGTCATCTGAGTTTAAACTTCAAGCATTTTGGGATGGATCGTGAAGATTCACTGACTTATTCATGAAGGCAAACAAACAGCTAGAGACAGCTCGGAAGCACACGAAAAAAATAAACTGACACTGATCAAATTTGGCCCTGAAGGCGGTTTTGTCATTCTCAGAGAGGAAACCGCACAGCCGTCGCCTTGTGTTTCAGCGGCCGAAACATGCAAGCGATGTCCAGTGTGATTACACAGGTCTCTGTGCAAATTCCATGAACACAGTAAAGATGGCGGCCAACAAACTCTTCTGCAAACGACCGCTTTACCGGCCACATCTTCTGTTGCTCAGAATATTCTGCTCTTTTTCATCTCAATGGGTTCGTTGTCCACTATCTGTGTTCTAAAAAAAAAAAAAACCTTCACAACTTGTTGTTGAAATTAATCAACACAACTCATTTCAAACCACCGCTGGATTAATGAATCCTGTAGATGACAGAGTGATTATGTATGCCTTATTGAAGCTGTCCTTGATTGTGAAAGTTCAGAAAGGGAAGCTGAGCTGAGAGCGTGCTGGCACTGGACTAGTGGCTCAGGAGGATGTGGCAGCCTAATGTGTTGCATCTTCCTTCCTGGTTTAAAATGGGGCTCTGACATTTGGGTGTGCTGAATTTAGACTCTGTGACGCCAGGAGAGCGCGTGGCAGCGAAAGCACGACTCCTCCATTTCATGGTCACTCTCTAAGCCTCCCGCAATTGCACTGAAACAATGAGCTCAGAGCACCTGGGGCGACCGGTGATGTGGATACACCCACTTCAGCCTGGCTCGAACAATTACCTGAACGGGGGTGATTTCGGAAAACTTGCTTTTCTAACTCCCGCGGGGAGCGAAATACCCCGTCATTACCATTTTTGCTGCAATTTGCCCAGGAAGTATGGAAATAGGGGAAGATGTTTTGATGGCCTGCAATTTTTAAAGAGAGGGGGAAAAACCCTTTCATGTTGCGCTTCACAACAAAGGAGCGCAGTGCCCTCTCTGACATGCCGTGCCAATGTCTGACTGCAGTTCTAGCAGGCTGCTGAGAAACCGCCACGTGCTGAGATGAAGGGCAGAATCACAGACACCGTCTCCCTAGTCATTACGCTCCCCTTCCAGCCGAAAATCGCTTGGATATAATAGTCAGCTACCATTACAAAAGGCTGAACATCAACCCCCGCACTTTAGATTAAAGACGAACAAAGATGACTGTACGTTTTTGGTTTTTGGCGATGCAGCTGTCACTAAAATGTTCCTTGCTATGATGCTAGTGTCCCTAAATCACTTAACGAACTCAACTAACGATGCAGGCGGCAAGCAGCCATTTTCGTTTTCGACTCAAGCCGAAACCCACGAAACGATGGTGCCTCCGTAATGAGCGCTTCCCTGTTGTGTGTGAATTTGCACCTTTTTTTTCTTGGTTGAGAATGTGCTCAAATTAAATCTACAAAATCCCCCCCCCACACACATTATATTGTGTGAATAACAACACCAATGTCTCAGACAGTGAATAACAACACCAATGTCACAGGACGTAGCATCAGACAGTGCAAAAATGCGAACATTTTGGAAAGCCAATATTTTTATACAGTAAGTGGTGTTTAATACGCTGCTCTGCTGTTTTAAACACTATACTCTTTAAAAAAATAAAAAAAAAAAATAAAATAAAAAATGTGGTAAAATACCTTTTCCTTCCCGGTGTTACCGCAGATCCTGCAATGATGTCTATTGCTGTAACTGTTATGAAACTAAGCTCCTAAAATCGAGCAAATACGTTAATGCAGAAGTTGCGTGTGACTTCAAACACGACACCTGGCACGCTCTACTGTGGAAGTCTCTTTAAATCCGAAACCTGCATTTGGCAGAGTCTGGCGGCGTGTGCGGAATTAGTCCTGAGCCCTCGGCAAACAAGACGCTCGGAGGAAGACGCACGCAGACACCGTCTCGGGGGGAGACGATGAGAGGAAATCCGCTTTTTTCGCCCAACGTTATCGCCCTGTGCCCGGTGACGGACGGTAGCGCCGCCCACCTCGATCTAGAGCGCGCTCGCATTGCCACGGTCTCCCGCCAGTACGATCGCGGCCGTAAACATTTGAAGACATCGAAATATAAAATCAATCGTCTCTAACGTCTTTGCTCCGAGAGCGTTGCCCCCTGCAAGTGCCGAATCTAACATCTGGCCCTTTGAGTGCCGGGGACTGGAGAAACCATTGAACCTCAAGCATACTCATCACCAGACCACTCCAGAGATGAGAAATGTCAAAGCCCAATTTCAGCTGAGTGTTGCCCGCCCCGGGAGAAATGGAGGAGGGGGGGCAAAGGAGGTGGGGGGGTTACAAAACAGCGGCAAAAAAAAACGGGGTAGGAAGAGGAGTTGGCGGGGAGCTGTACGGTTTTATGTGGACGATTCTTTGCCGGCGCGCTGCTCTAGTGACGAGGCACGTCTGCAGTCTGGCCCCTGTGCTTTATGCCTCCGCTGTCTGCACTGCACTGCCGGAGGAGGAGCGTAATTAATCTCAAACATTCTCCTCTCCTTCTTTTTCTTTTTTCTTTCCCCGCAGGACGAGCACGTCTCCTGCCACAGATCAGATAGAGGAGGGGGAGGGAGGGGGGCGGCGCACCGTGACTCACAAAGGGAAGCCGAGCAGGAGCCGTCAGCCCGCTGAGTTATTAAACTCTCCTTCCGCCCAGCGTGGCACAGAGGCCCCGGGAGAGAGAGAGAAGGTTTCACACGAGGGGGCCCGCAGCACTCCAGGATGTAGGAGGGTAATGGACCTAGCCCCGGTCTCCGCCCTTATGCATGCGCCGGGGGCCGGGGGCCCCAGGGTGCGGGGCCGCCTGCGTCGGCTCGCACACTGTCGCTTGTAAATCGAACGGCAAATTCAATCACGCACGTGTCATCCACTCTGGCCCGGAATCAACGTGAAGGCGTGCAAGCATTCTGGGCTGCTCCTTGCTTTCACGCCAACACAATTTCACGTCGGTTGTTTCTGCCCATTAGCCGGCTGCGTTTTTTGTCAATCTCCCAGCGCAGCCG
This sequence comes from Aldrovandia affinis, assembly GCA_029706075.1. Classification (NCBI taxonomy): domain Eukaryota; kingdom Metazoa; phylum Chordata; class Actinopteri; order Notacanthiformes; family Halosauridae; genus Aldrovandia; species Aldrovandia affinis. The sequence continues at coordinate 1,312,691 of JAINUG010000194.1, read as the reverse complement.
GCCCGCCTCGCGAAAGAAAAATAACCACAGTCCGTTCGACCTTTAAAACAAAGGGCTGCCCGAATCAATGCTGTGTTTTGCAGTCTACTAAGCTAGCTAAATGAACTCGCTGCGTTTAGTGTACATCCCGCTAAACAAATACACTCAGTGCCTCCAGGGAGAGAGCAAAGAGAGCAACTGATGGTGGAGGGTGCTGGTAATGGTGTCGCGTGATAGGCCGAGAGGAGCGGCTTAGACGGGGGCACCTCCCACGATGCCGTCAGATTCTCTTAAACCAGTCACTGCTGCAGTGGGTCCAGCAGGTACAGGCATGGCACTGTTGTGAGCCTGTCTCTGGTCCAGCAGTGGGGGTGACATAGAGACCCCTCTTCAGGTCTTGTTTCCCACTCCCAGGTAGTTTTGGCTGGGTCAGATAGCTAGTGCAGACCAAACGGCACCGTTGCTCGGCAAAACCCACAGGAGCCTCGAATCCACAAACAGGGCAGACCGGGGGCTGAAAACCAGGGCAAGACAAGAGAGCCGTGCAGGGGAGAGAGCAGGCGCCGATGTGAAACTGTGCTCTTTATTCCGGCGCCTGCACTTGGAGACACAGTACGCCCTTCGCACAGCGCAAAATCAGAGACGCATTAGGGACTGCGCAGCTTTCGCTGACAGACGGGCAGAGTGCACAGCGAGGAGGCCACCGTGACGTAAACAAGGCAGGCCATCCATCCGAGGCGGGCAGGGTCCAACGCGGACAAGGCCCCACCGCCGCGCGGCTCAAAGCGCGAGGGCCCCGAACGTGCGTCTGATGTAGATAAATGAGGGCCGCCGCCGCTGGCCTCGGTGTTTGTCCCATCTGGCCAGGAGCGGGAAGGTCAGCCTTGTTTCCCCTCATTATTCAGCACCCGCTGAACTCCGCTGAGATGGAGTCGTACGAGTCCCGTCACCTGAACCTCTCGCATCGCGCGCGCGAGCAGACAGCTGGGCCCCCGTGCCCAGAATAAACGTCCCTCTCGCAGCGTCACCGCGGGAGGTCGCGCAAATGGCCAAGGGCGCCGAGGTCGGGCGGCAGAGTGAGCCGGCGAGCGGCGTCACTTACACGGCGGGAGGGGGCGAGCTTTCGCGGAGCCGGAGCCGAAGCCCGGACGCGCGACCCCCCCTGACCCCCGCAGGCGGACCGCACACAATGCGCCCGACCCGCATTCGACGGGAGATTAGTGTGACAGATGATCCACGGTTATTCCGGAGTTTTAATCCTGTAGCAAGAACCTCGCGACACGGGTGCTCTGAGGTCACAATGCTCGTTGTGAACATCAGTTGTCGTCGGGGGTTTGGACAAGCATCGAACGAAGCGCGCTCAGAAAGAAGCAGGATGGAAAGCGCATCCGGTACATCGGCAGAAATCGCACGCGCATGTTAAGATATCGGCACGTGAGCCTGATAGCGTGGGGGGAGAGGTTCTTGTACAGAGAATGCAGCCAGAGTTGCCCTGGGGCCCTCGGCTTTGATCAGGGTGTAGAGGTTGAGAGAACATGAGAGAACAGTCCTGGACAGTTAGCAAGTGTCCACTAAGAGTGCAGAGCGTGTTGGCGCCAGGCAGATCAATCGACAGGAAGATCCACACAGGACCGCACTACCTTCTAGGAGAAGGAAATGCAAGTGACCACTGAGGTTGCCCCCCCTCGCCGCCCCCCCGCCTCTTGGCCGTATCGCAGGGACAGATGGCGGCAGATGGGCGAAAAGTGGCCCTCCGGATATGAGCCTGGCATACCGGCGTCCTTTGTGCGAAATTCCCGTGCGGGGTGATCGGACCCCCATTGCCAAAGGCTGGTGTCACTCGCACGCACCCTCCGCGCTCGTTCGCTGGCAGCCCCGGCCGGGCTCGTGCCAGCGTGTCCGCGGGGAGTCCGGACCCGCCTGCCGGTCAGCGGGCGGTTATTAATATGTAGCGGCATGTTATCTCACCACAACATGCAGATGGGGTGTTTCCCATTAAGCCGCGATGATTAATCATGATTACACTGCACAGTTCCAGGTTAACACTAATGGGAAATTAGTCTAGTGTGCATGCTGAACGCCGCGCGTCATTCGTCCATTCATCACGCCGTGGCAAAAGGGGGCGGGCCCCTCGCTGTCCCACCGCGGCGTCCGCGCATTGTGCGCTCATGCGGTACAGACGCATTTTCTGTAAGCCCTGCCACGGCCATGACTATCTGTTCCAGCGGCAGGGGATTTCTATCATCTCTTCTTTGTTTTGAGGGTGTCAGTGGGCAGTCCGAGACATTTGGCCCCGTGTACATGACTGCGCTAAAGCGGGAATCACTGCCTCGCTGAGCTGTACACACTGCAGTGGAGCCCAGAGGCCCTGGTTCAAGAGTCAGAGGCTCGCAGACCTCAAAACCCATGTTAGTCTAAAGCAGGACAGTTGTATTTCAACCTGGGCCTTATCACAATGAGTAATGTTAACGAAAAGACACGCAAATGCATCGTATCTTCATCCAAAGCAGCGCTGCGGCAGAACCGCCATCTTGCCGGTTAAAAGACAACAGCAAGGCCTGTCAGAAGATGAATAGGGCAGTAATTCATTTCAGAATTCACATTTAATTAGATACCGGGCGACCGGCCTACCTTTTCACGCACAAGAATACTCTCAATCCCCTCTCTCGGATTTCCAAATCAGACGGTGCGAAAGCTCATTTTTCACCGCATCTTACCCTGTCTTTAATTACAAGGTAATTAGTCGCGCAAACGAAGGGGAACGGGCCTATGTTGCGGGGACGGAATTGAAAGGCGTCACATCTGCCACGAACGGGTCCCGCGTTTGTTTATTTATTTATCGGTTTATTTTCCGAGGCCGACTCAAGATGCCGGGCCTGGTTGGCGTGAGCCGGAATTCCCCGAGCGCCGCACCAAAGTATATTTGATTTGGATTCTGACAGCGGATCAGACACTGTAGTGTGTAAACAGACCCTCAGGAGCCTTTCCTACACAATTGAAAACATTTCCCTCCGTGGACTCCTGTTCCCGCGGCCCACAGACACTCAGGCAAACAATTACAGCAGCCTGCCCCGCACCACATGTTCTCTTGATTAAGGGGTAAATAAAAAAACAGTCAAACGTGGTGTGATTAACAAGGATGTTGTTCGACAGCGTACCTCAGACGCCTGTCCTGTTTGGGGAATAAGGGTGGGGAACGCAAGTGCTGTTCTTCTTCCAACCCAAAGCATAATAAAGAGGAAGCCTGAACGGGCTCTCTGCTTTTTCATCCTGCCTGATGCGCATCGGTCCCAGACACAAGCACGACGCTTTTCATTCCCCAAAAAGTGAAATGAGAATCCTCACAACTCGTTGCTATGATGTATCTATCATTTCCAGGCATTAGTAAGTCTGAAATACGTAGATGTTGTTAAAACCTAACGTCGTTTTAGATTATCCGCGCTTTCCATACATCAAAAAATTACTATTTAGCAGTGAGAAAACGTCTCTTGCGTTTGTCTAAGGAGGGCCTGAGTCGGGTAACGATGTTGATATTCGTAGCTATAAAGTCTGCTATTTTAATCCAAATGAAGGAATCTGATTCTACCAAAAGACATTGGGAGATGCTCACTCTTCCATATAATGGCAAAGAAATATTCGGCGCATTCCCTTCCCTTCTTTCTTCCCTTTAGGATCAGGCAGAGGCACGCCCCTACTCTTTCGTTCCCTTCTCGGTCGGGATCCCGAGGAAGCTGCAACGCAGCGTTGAAGAGAAAGATGCAAAGAGGGCAAATCTGTTCCAGCCATCTGCCTCCTTCCCTGCATGTATGCTAATAGCATTTACACACATTTTAAATCAAGGCTGTTAATTACCGCACCACAGCTATGCTTGGAACCATCCAGCAAAATAAAGGCTGGTCTAATCATGGCACCAATTACAGAGTGCGTGTATACTAAGCAGTGGTAAACACAATTAGAGATATCTGATTAAACTGCCACCAACAGATACAAGGGTTTGAATACATTAGGAATCGGATACACTTGCAAATACAGGGGACAGAGGTACAGGGAAGCATTTGTGATCCCAAAGGGACAACCGGAGAAGGGACAAAGGACGGGTGATGGAACTGCTTTACTCCCTATCAACTGGCAAAGCATTTCAAAACTGTCACAAGCCCTTCAATGTTCACGACAGAGGAATCCTTCACACAACGTGTACATTTTGTTTCAGGGGAATTCATAAATGCAGGCTTCGCTCTCCATCTTCAGCATGCGAACCGGGGGGATGTTTGTGATGCAAATCGGAGCGGAAACGCTAGCCAGAAGACGGGCGCCACCGCAAACGGCGGAACGATGCGCCGCAAATCGGCAAACTGGCATCGCCTCGCGGGAGCGTCCAAGCCCCCCGAACAAACGCACGCAAGAATGTGGAGCAACCGTGGAGCGCCGATGATGGCTTAATCACCGGCTGACAGTTTGAGGTGCAGAACAGCGTGCGCTAACGATAATGTACCTCGGCGCGGAATCACGCTGTGTGAGATCCACGGTTCTCCAGGACACCGCCATTTCAGCAGGTTTGAACCTTCAGGTTTTACACTGCCATCGGGAGGGAAATGTAAAGCGAGGAGCATTCATTAAAATATCGCTCTTGTGCGCCGTCCTTCTGAAATGAGATATCGTTTCTTTCGTTTTCATTCTCCCAGGAAGTTAGCTATGGGCTAGATTCCAAATGCCTCCTGAAAGTACGCTGCCTAACATTTTTCAGTCGTAAAATTGCCCTTAAAATCAGCATGGTAACTCCAGAGTGAACTGGTATACAAAGCCAACTACTACATCTGTGAAGAACTGCATCGAATGGGGTTTACCATTCTTTTGTGTGAGAGCTACTGTGTCCGCTCACACTCATAGGAGTGTAGAGGCCCAAATTCCGTTCTGTTCTGAAGGTCCAATGTCTTTCTTTATTAAGGCCAATGTAGACTCTAACAGTTCCATTAGATCATTAGTCACATTGAATGAGGAACATTTATCTCAATTGAACAAATTGTTCCACTCCTCTAATACAATTGTTTGTGTGTACTGCATTTCTTTGATTTTCTTCTCTACAGTATGTCTACCCTATTTGGATTTTGCTTTACACACAAGCTAACCACTGCATACAGCAGATTGATACATAACCATCTGAAATGACATGCATGGATGAGATTGTTTCAGAAAGTGCAGTATGAGCAGCCTTTCAAATTAATGTGAAAATAATTTGTTCGAAATAGTACTTTCAAAATGAAGAATCAATGGCACAAATGTGTGACTAAGATTTGTTAGAATGAATGTTTAATGTGTGCAGGTCTGTGGGTTTTTGTTCTGTGTAAATTACAATTGAAGAGCAACAGTTGCCATGGAGACAGGAGTTACTGATGCGGTCAAAAACAACACGTCAACAGGCTGTAGGAGCCCTTTAAAGTAACACATTTTTTTTTGAGACGGCATTTTGAAAACAACACATGAAATGCATTCGATTAAAGTATCTGTCCTCCTTATTCCATCTGCCGGCCGAGGCCCGTTGTCGATGTGTGAAAAGCCAACCATAATTGTCTACTTTCCATACTTTATCCTTGATCGGGTGTGGATGGTTTGGAACTCTCTCATGGCTGCGTGGTTTCTCTGTCCCTCTCCTAATAGGTATGCTGCCATAGCTTATGCCTGTCGGGGCTATCTGTATATTTCCTATGCTTGTGCTCCCCTGCTCTTACATAATGCTACTGGCTATAGCACTGCTTTTTTTTCTGACTGCATGTTCCCTTCTCTGCCTCGGCCTCTGACTAGATCCTGTGAGAAGTGTGAGCTGCCCCCATCAACCCTCTCCCCCATGCCTACCCCAGTCCCACACCTATCCCAGTTCCTGGATCTGGACCCCTAGATCCTAACTGAGAAGTCATTCAGTCACCTTGGCTGCCCCCATCATGTCACCCCCTGCTCACTACCCCCATGCCTGTTATAGCCCCAGTCCCATACACCAAGGGATCAAACCCCAGTTTCTGGACCTCTGTACTTTAGCCCCCCCCTCCGCACTGACTACCTAATCCTCAGGAGGCTCAAAATGTCATCCAGTCACCTTGGACTGAAGACTCACCATGATATGGTCTTTTTTGAATTTAGGGACACCACTGTTTACAGCCAGAAGAGGATAGGCATTCCCTTTGCTTTACTCTGAATTGTGGCTACAGTTTACCTCCTAGTTTAACAATGTTTCTCACCCAGGAATTGTATCAAGGGTGGCTTTCAGTTTTCTTGACCTTAACACTTTGTTGCCACTGGGGGTCTTTTTTTTGAGGCCTGAAGAGGATTCCCCTTTAGTCTGTTCCTCCCAAGCTCCCTATCAAGGAGTTTTGCCACTGTTGACAATTGCAATTGTGAAAAGCGCTATACAAATACATTTGAAATTTGATTTGATTACTATGTTCACAGTCAGTGGATGAGAGGAGATCTGTTCAGCTCAGAGAGCTAGACTCACAACAGTAGAAGCAGGTGAGGCCTGATCTGTGTTAACTGCCCACCAAAGAGAGGTACATCCATCACCCTTTCTTCTCATCAAATAAAATGGGAGTCCTTCTCTGGCAGAACAGGGTAGGACATGATATGATGATGGGACTCTATGCTATCCAACACCGCCCAGGATAGTTCACCTTTTCACCAGTTAGGTGTGGACCTAAGACTCCAGTCTGTCGGGTGCGATGCCCCTCTCCCCGCTGGGTCAGAGTTGTGCACCCAATTAACCAGGAGAGGAGTGGCTGCCTTCGATGGGCTTTTCTCTGGAAGTGCGTCTGGATGTGCTCCACACGAGCGGACGCCTGTGCTGCCAAGAGCGCTCCTTCATGCATAAACCATCACACAGCTGGTATGGTGCCCTGCATCTTTCATGCTAATTGTTTCTGGAATTTAACAGCTCTGTGATTCTTGACCTGCCTGTTTACAGCCAGTTCCAGTTATTATTTGTTTTAGTGAAAAATAGAGGCATTTCTGAAATTACATATAGAAAATTCCCGCTCCCTCCTTTTGCACCTGTTTCCACCTCAATGGAAAAACACCTATTGGACATTTTTCATTCAGTCTCGTCTTGTTAACAGCAGGTCACTTTTAAGCACCTTGTAAAGTGTTCTGCTTTAAATCATACACTGAGATATTTTACTCTGCTTTCACGGACAAAGCTTTTAGCCTCAGACGACCTGTTCTGGGCCTCGGTGCCCTGCACTGCACGAAGATGAAATAACCTTTTACCAGAAGACGAACGCGGACGCGAGACTCCTGTCACGAGACAAGAACATACGGGTGAACAAAAGAACGAACACCAAACCAGGGCAGAGCACATTGTGCTTCAGATCTTCATGTCACGTTGATTACATCTGCTTGTCCCTACCCCTACTGTAAAGGAAATCGGATAAAGAAACGCATGTTCAAAATTAAATCAAGGAAGCCCCATAGGCAGCTGAGGTGGGTAGATAATGCAATAATGTATGGATCAAGCAATAAAACATACTCAGTCATTAATGTCAAGTGAGTGCAACACTGTAAGTGTGCCACTAAGCAGATGATTATAGACATTCCCTAAACTGGTTTTGCCTTGGAATTGAAATTTGAATCTGAATGGCTTCGGTGCTCCCGAATCAGAGGTGAGTGAACTGCATCGTTATCTTTGGTTCAGAGATAACGAGTCGCCACTGCCGCATCGTAGGTGGACGGCGTCGCATGCGGTCCACGGGGGCCCCTCGAACGCTTGCGCACAATCAGCTCGATTTCGTCTTCACGCTCGTCTGGCTCTCCAAAAGCGATGCGGTGCCAACGCCCGATTGGAAAATCGCTGGTGAAATAAGGGGATCTCTGTTCTGGAATGCGAGGCCATTTCGATATCATGTAATATTAATGAACGCGAGAGAGGAGTTTTACACCTCAATGCTTTTTATTTACTGTGCGCTGTCGGGTGACACAGTTCGATATGAGCCCGCTCTGACTGACGGGGCGCTGAAGGAGCTGTCACCTCGGGGGACTCCAGACGCGTTCGGTGCTTTTCACGAACAGAAACGGAGAGGGTCTGGAGGCAGGGCCTGGAATAGGGGGGGAGAGGGAGGGGGAGGCGGGAGGGGGAGGGGAGGTCGGCTCCCGGCCCGCAAAGCGTGACACCGAGCCTCGCCTAGCTTACACGGGGCCGCGAATAAGGCTCCCATTGCGGAGCGCAGAAATCCATTTCACATCTCGCAAGCGATAGGCTAATGCTGCGCCCGGGCAGAGGGATAGGATTACTGCGGTTGTTTCTATGTGGAAATGTGCTCAAAACCCATCAGACAGAACAGAAAACAATTCCAGCCCATCTGAGGTTAGTTTAAATGCGGGAGACTTCACTATATGAAATGGCTTGTGCGATATGAGATTTATTTCGAACCCACGACGTTTGTCATATTCCCGACTGTTTATAAGTTGATCGCCACGGATGGTCTGACACTGCAGCTGGGGCTAGCGGAGTTAGACACACAGGCAATTCCTTTGGAACCTGCTGAGAGCAGAAATTCTCTCTCTGGGGCAAAGAGACACTGATGAGGTTCACCGTGTGGTCACCGCGGCCGAGCATTTTTCTTGCCGGCGAGGTGATCGATTCCTGCACGTCAGGGAGTAGCCTACACAGCAGCCGCGGAATCAGGCCCGGACACTGCCGTGGAACTGGAGATAAAATCCCCCCTTCCGTTATGCCTTCCGCCGTTGGGAGGCGGTCACGCCGGCCCAGGGGGGGGCGCGTGTGACGTTCAGCGGAGGCGGAAGGGGGACAGGAGACGTGGACATTTGCATAATAGCTGTTAAGAGCTTCACGTGGGAACCGGCGCGTTACATCCACCGCGCTGACGCTCCGAGGGCCTTTTCCCGGAACGAGACGATTGCGTCTTTGCGGTAATCACAAGGCGAGGATGCTGGCCGGCCCTGGCCATGATGAATGGGTTGATGAGTCTCGTTTCCCGCGCCGCGCAAACCGAGAGACACTCTGAATAATACAGTGATTGCGGCGAGTCCGGGCCACGGCTCTCCCCCGCAATATAAAGGACCTTCGGAAGTGTAGCGGTTACCAAGGAGATGTGACTCACCTGAGATAAACACGTATTGATGCACTCATCAGAAAGGCACAGCTACTTTGCCAGTAGATGCGTTCGCACCGTGTTCCAGGGAACACTTCGACATGGAACACTGTTTGCCGTCTGATGCCGATCTCTCTTACAGTAACAAAGCGTATATGCCGTCGAGACTGAAAGAAATATTCACATTCACAAAGCACGGCGCGGCTTAAAATAAGGCACGGTGTGCAATCTCCTTTAGGGGAAGAAAAGAGACTGTGCTTGTGTAACTGCTGCAAATACAGTTTTCAGCATGAAATTTTGGGTAACTCCCAACTGAGAACATTTAAAAAATAAAAAACTGCCATCTAAGGAGAAACGGTGAATGTCCTTGAAGGATATAGAGGAGAACAATAACTTATTTTACCTTCAATCTTATATTGTGTTTAACCTGTTATCCATTGTTTTTTGTGATTAACAAGCTAGCTGATTTTATCAAGGATCAACCATCCAAAGATTGCTTTTTACATAGCGCTTAAACTTTAGTAGGCTAATTGTGTTAGCATGACCTGTTGTGCATGTCACATTTCACAAGTCATTTTAATAATAACAAGGCAAGTGGGTTACTTAAACAATACTTAAATAATTCTGATTGTAACAAAGTGTGACACTGGGAGAGGTGGAGGGAGGAGTAGAGAGGGCTGTGTCTCCCTTCTGGCTGCTGTCAGGTGTTCCTGTTCCCTCCCACAGCCTGGAGAGGACTACAGGGCCTTGGACAGCAGCGGCCTCACTTACAGGCAGGCTCACCTGAGGCTAATGAGCAATCAATTCAGCTGTGAGCCATTGCCTCCGTTATAAAAGCACAGCCTGCCATGCCTGATTGGAGGAAGAGGTGGTAGCTTTTTGTTGCGGTTTGAGCCTCTTAGCAATAGCTTTTGCTTTAACTTTGTTATTTTTGTGGTTTGTTTGCTTTTATAAAGTTTAAGGACAATAAACTGGCCATTGGCCTATTAGAACTTTATTTGGGGTTTGTCTTTCGTCCACTCACCACCTGGCAGCGTGGCCACCCCTGCCACCTTGCTACACAAAGTGATTTAGGTTTAAACTTAAAACATATTGTTGTGTTCCATCAGCTAACGCTGTGAAGGCGAAAGCTTTTTCCCCATCGCGCCCGTCCAATCGATACAAACAAATGGAGGGGGGAAAACACAGGTTGATTAATTACAGTTACAAAAATACCATCGTTTTATAAAGCACGCGCAAGAAGGTTAGACGCAATTAAATAAAAAGTCATCAACTGCCGATGGGCAATGCTTCATGGAAAAAAGCGAAACGGAAAAACGGTCCCAAGGCGGATAAAAGTTTAAAGGTTCTCTTCCTCCCTTGTTTCTAGCTCATGGGCTGCTCGTGGACTAATAGTAGAACGCCTTCTCTGCATAGCTCTACATAGCCGGTCGATAAGGGATCGGAGGCCCTATTTGCCTGTTAAAGAAGCTAAACAAACATTGGATCGTTGTCATAACGATGGCTGCTGAGGAGTGATTCTGACTCGAGCCAACGCCATGACGATGTGCTGTGTCTTGCAGGTACCGGGACCAATACCTTACATGAGTAAAACGCAATTACGATTGCGGACACAGACCTGGGAAATTACAGGTGGACACTGTGAACGGCTACAAAATGATATGTGTTCCAAAAAACGGGGCATGGAAGAGCATGAATATTTAGATTGATCTCACTTTAAACGGCGGTTTAGAATGTAAATGTTTCCTATACAGCGAAATGAGATACTTCTAAAGCCCTCGGTGACAGAAAATTGCCCCACTGAGAGTGTCTGTGTATCCATACGCTCTGATGTACCTTTGGACTGTCAGTTCTTTTCTTCACGTTTAAGTGATGCCCCTTATTACAGCGCAACGTCTGACACCGCTGTATAATTCACCTTTTTTTAATACAGATAGCTATATAGATGCAAATGCGATAGCGAAGAATGCGATTGGCTAAACGCTAGCGTTCCGCGCGGAGTGAGCCAGTCACTTATCTGCCTAACAAACATGTGCACACCAGTGTCCTACCCTGCTATCTATTATTTGTCAGATTTTTTGTTTCTGCGGATTATGCGTAATCTTCAACGCCGCTTTCTCCAGCCCTGCGAACGCGGTGATGGAGGTGGCTGCTGCGCATAAACAGATTGCGGGCTGTAAACAAGTCACACAAAAAGGTATTACTCTGCATAACACAGTAGTCTTTTAATACATCTGAAAGACGCACGGTAAATATTTCTGGCGTAAGCTCCTGTGCGCTGTCCAGGTGTCTCGGCTAGGTAACGACTGCATTTCTCACTGATCCCCTTGCCCTGCAGTGTGGAATAAATCACAGGGCACACACGGGGAATTTGCCTGACAGAGAAAATTCATGTCTGCGCTCCTTTACCATTAGCGGTGCGTCTCCTGACCAGCTTTGAAAAATATATCCTGAAAGCACAATTACAAAGTACGAAGAGACCTCATACAGATTCATACGGGCGCATAAAAATACAAGCCACAAGCGAGAAAACTCCATAATATAACAGGAAGATTACCCATTAAGCCTCGGGACCAAAATAAGGCCATTCGCCTGTATCAGCCCCTCTCCGAAGCATCAGACATGATGTTTTAGAATGTATTAGAAGCTGAGCAGAATGCTTAACCACCGCCGATGCAGTGGTTACAATTCGCGCGTAATGCAACACACCGAAGTCTACCAAAACAACTGTTTGCCAGCATTATGCTAATGTGCATGCACAGGTCTGTAGGTGGGTTTGCGGTTTTATTTCTAGGGATTATTGAAGGTAAACTCTGCCTGTGAATATGGTAGAATGACAGATTGGGTGGGTTTGAGCGCTACGCTACCCCTGATCCTTGCACAGCTGAGAGGAAAGGAGGGAATTTAGACTGGACCAGTGAGTCGAGGTTTCTGGGTCACCATGTGGAATAACATGCCATTTCCAATTGGCAGGCCACCTCGTTTGTGCATTGCATTCGCGTGAGGCTGATGGGAGGTGTCCTATTCACCTACGGAGGTCATAGGTCAGACGCTCGTTTTCAAGAATTTTTATTTTTACTTACTCATATTCAAGCTAATGTGCATATATAACTTCCACATTATCGTAAATAAAATGAATAAAGCGGATCTCTGATGTGGCAACTCTCATTGCACGAGCCTTACATCACCCACGCGCGTCCAAAAGGCTCCTCCAAGAGTGCCCCACGGCCCAGCGAAATCTTCGGCTGTGCTCTCACGGCTGGGATTTAGGTGTCAGGAGAAATGAATGAATGAAAGGGGAACCGGTGACGAGATCTTAATCTTTGCTGCGCTAAGTGCCTTCCTCTCCGCCCGCATCTGCATCTCCGCGCGTGGACCATGGAACGACGACCCCACACCCCCTCCCCTCGCCTCATCGGCGTGACGGCCATCCCGCTCTCCCTCTCCCGACCCTGCCATACTTTCTCCCCAGAAACACGGCGCTATGTTTTTCCACAAATAAACTCCTCTGGACAGACTCGCTGTGCTAAGGAGCTTAAGTTTTGTTCAAAAGGAGGCTCCTTAAGTCGCTGGGCTGTAGCTAAAAACTCTTTCAGAGCGGCCGGGGATGCATGTTAGAGCATGAAAGAAGCTCATCATGGAGCCAGAGGAACTCATGAAAGCAAACCTAGTGGAGAATTCGGCGCTTAAGAGCATTGAGAGGAATCCTCGACGCCTGCCTTTCATGGACCTATTAATAGGACTGGCAATCAGTTAATAACAAAGAACTCGGCAAAGTACAGAATTCAAGATTTTACAGTGCAGCTATTAGTATTACGGATACAGGATATAAGGGGATATAAAAATAATCTCACAATGCATTAAATTATTTTCCCCCCACTTTTTCCTTTTGGGGGGGCTTTTAGGTGCTGGTTATGACTTCTTTGATTATTAGCTTCTGAGGTAAAACTTTTACAATGATTCATTTACCTTTAGAGTTACAACTGTGTATTTCTTAAGAAATGTGCAACTGAAAGCCATTAAAGTGTCCGATATTTATTGGTTTGTGTCTCTTAACTTCATTATTCTGAAAGTTGTTCAGAGCGGTGCATCGATGACAAAACCATAGGCTGACAGAGAGGCTGCATCCACATTCTAAAGAGGGGCCAAATATCTCAAAGCACTCAGGGGCTCGCACACACCTCCCTGTGTTTTTCAACTCAAATTCCACCCTATATTTTCTCATTAAGCACACCGGGCCTGAAAATCTTGCTGTTTTTCATATGGAAATAAGTGTTCCACTAATCAACGTTAAAAAATAACATAATTAAACTCTGAAATGTACATATTGGAATTTCTGTTGTTATTATTGTGCATTAAAACCTGTTCATTAAAAAAATAATCATTCATTAATATGGTAACTTGAATTTAACATATTTAATTTTATGTTGAAGATCTATTTGGATGACATTTATCTGTTTCCTATGCTATTATCAACTGTCCCTCAGGCTGTCAGGAAGGGATGTTCTAAGTGGACAGGGGGACACAAAGCTTTACTCTATTAAGTATTAAATGTGACGTAGAACGCAAATATGGCTACAGCTGTACATTCTTTTGGAAAGCTGGGCTAAATAAGCGAATCAAGACAGCTTCAAATCAATCAAGAAAAATTGGGAAAACCAAGTTTTTAGTTTCATCATTGATTTGCTGTATTCTCCATGAACAGGTTTATGACGTAAGTAATAATATCAATAAATTACAAATATTGAGGCAAGTGTTTGATCCTGTAATGTAAATCCAAAATAGAAATGAAAGATTTAACATAAATAACCATGCATTGTATTGTAAATACAAATGATGTTTGCTAATTATCATTATTATTACTAGTTTTAAAGAGCATAAATCCCAGTATCAATTAAGGTATGCACTAAAACAATACAGTACTTCTCTATGAAGAAAGGTTACTGACACGATTTACATATTTAGATGTGTATGATTAGCATATAAGGACCGTGTTCTCTTATAATATAAAATGATTGATCGGCCTTCTGTAATTTATTTCTTTTTTATGTCAAGTGAACATTCATAGCTCATTAAAGCCTGTAATTAAACCTGTTCAGTGTGGCACACACGGCTACGTTTCCCTTGATGCTATCCCACTGCTCTTCGTCAGGGCCTGCTCGTGTGAAATTCTTTTTGAAAATAAACACTGAAAAATAAACGATGATTATGTGCAGTAAAAGATAAAAATATATAATCTTGGAGAGGTTAATTATGGGGAGGGGGGGGGTGTGCCATATTCCACCCCAGGAGCATGTGAAATAGTTATTTTGTCCATATATTGCTGATTGCACAGTATAAAGTCTCATTCTGATGGTGATGTGCCGTGGGCAAAGGGGCAAGCTTTATACCCTCTCAATCCTCAAAGAAACAAGATCAGCATCCAGCACAGCAGTTGTCATGTTTGCATTTTTTGTCATAAATCACCTGTGTGTATGTGTGTATGTGTGTGTGTGTGTATTTGCTTTGTGAGCTTTGTGAGCTTAGGCTATATTCATAAGACAGTTGAATAACAGAGTTGTAGTTCTGGAGGTGGAGTAATAGTCATGCAACTATGCTTGTCAAAGCATACTTCATAAGTTCATGTAATAAACTCTATTAAAGATTGGACAAACTATTAAATAACATTTAAATATAACATTTTCATATATTTGGGGAAATTATTTCCTTATGAAATGTACCATACAAATGGCTATGTTTCTAGCTGTATAAGCCTAGTTGTGTATCAGGAGTTACCTGTCATGCCTCATAATAATCCTTCATTCATTATCATTTAATTTAATTCAATTAGTTATCTAAAAAAAAAGATATTTTTGTCAACCTTGAGTAATATCTGATCCACGGCTGTGGAATTCACTCTACATGCCAGCAGGGTAATTAATATCCACTATATGCCCCTACACCCTGCTATTCCATAGGTATGTCTTACTTCACTGTAAGTGTTAACACATAAATGGAAAATGAAGGGCTTCAAAACGTGAGATGTTTGATTTCATGGCAGAGAGAAAAATTCTAATTGGATCAGCTGCTCTAGAATCACCGGAAGTTAAAACAGTAGGCCTCACAGTGTGAGAACAACTCGTAATTTCCAGTCCCATTGCGCTACGCATATGATGGATGGGAGGAAATGATAAAGCAGTAACACACAGTTCAAAGAGTACTTCGATATTGTACAAAGCACCGTTATAGCTTAGACATCAAAATGGCGTTGGGAACCGAAAAAACAAAAAAACCCTGTAATGACATTATAAAACAATTTACCATTTTAAGTCAAATCGATGAAGCCCCCCTTTTGGTCATTATAAAATCTCGTAGCGAGAGGCTGCTGACATTGTCCCTGACATTGTCCCTCCTTTTTCCCATTTTGCTCTCGTGAAACGATCCCCCTGCGATATCAAAGGAAAACAACAACCAGCCGCCCTCATGCAGACAGCAGGGCTGCCCATATAATGAAACTGAGCAATCAATCCACACTCAGTAATAAAAAGACTTCATTAAGGTTCACTTTATCTTCATGGTGTGCGCTGCAATGCAGACGTCCTCGTGGTGAATACAAAATGATTCATTCATGAGATTTAAGAACACTAATTCACGTCTGAGAATCCATTACTCTAAACCCCACTACACAAGCCTCTCCATTTTGGGGGAAACCAAAACATTTCAGCAGCAGGGAAGTAATGTATGTGCTTTTTTCTGTAAACACGTACAGACACCAGCATATTTAACACTTATGTATGACGTGCATCTTCCTGTGCAGTATTATTTTCCTGAAGCGTATTATTCCACCAATGGTTTGTTCACAAGGAAATTGTATGAGAGAGAGATTGATAGAGTGACATAACGTCCTAGTGACCTTTAGCAGGTAAATTCACTGCTTCATAAAGGTAAAGTCAATGTCATTTTCCAATGGAAATGTAGCTACAGATGGGGCTGTTGTCAATGTATTAGTTTAGGTTTTGATTTGACATCCCGAGTGTGGTCTACATTGCTGAGGATTTCTATCTTGGGGTCGAGTATATACAGTTCAGGAATTATGATGCAGAACTGGACCTTATTGACTGATCATGTCTGGCTCACTATTATGAGCCAGAATTGCACATTGCTAGTCACGATCTCCTTACATTTTTTACCAATGATATTCATAACAATATTCTTCATTTGTAACGATAATATGGCTTACATATTTCATCTTATACATGCGTGGCCAGCATACACAATATTGCCACATTCACATTCATTTAAATAGCCTCTTCTGAAAAAGAGGAATCTTTTATACAACAAAAACCCCTGTAACCACCCCCATCCAATTATGCCAAATGACATGACCACATATGCAGCTGCATTGTAATTCAACATGATTTGATGGGAAATACTTTTTTTTTTTCATTAAACCCGACTCTATTTAATAGTCACTTCCCCAAGCCATGCAATTTGTCGGAGAATCAGAGGCTAACAGGAGAGGCAATATCAAGGAGTGAAAGCTTTACTTCCCCCCTCCTCCAATAATCCAGATTTACTATGGGAGTGATGTTAATCATAGCCAAGTAGAGAGAGCGGTGAGTCACTGACAACCCCGACCCTTACAGCTGTGATTCAATCCCATTTCAATTTCACATGGAGCAGTCTGCTGTGAAGCCTCCTGACCGGGCACATTACAACGCTACTGCTGTTCATTAGTGCAGGCGGAGGGGACACGGCGCACCGCTTTTTCCCCACTGCACCCTCTCTCTCTCTCCCTCTCTCTCTCTCTCCCTCTGTCTCCCTGCCTCTCCCCCCCCCCCCCCCGCCCCATCACCTAAAAGGAGAATCCCATTTTGTCTTGACACCTCAAACCCACCCGGCTACAAGGAAATATTTTACTCGGGCATAATGGGTCGTTAAAAAATTGTCACCTCTGAAGGAGAAAATTCGACAGGAAAAAAAAGCAAAAGCAAATAAAAGCAGTCACGCTATTGAAAGTAAGACATGCCAAAGAGATGTGCGGCAGCGTATACGCGTAATTGTTCGAGTCTCAGGCTTAGGTAACACCCTGCGTGAAGCTGGCTCCTGGAGCGCGCTCTGCGCTGACCGCTAATTGTCAGCGTGCCATGCGGGGCGCTCCCGATGCCTGCAGTACAGTACTGTGCGTGTCTCTCGATCCAGCTGGGGTCCACAGAGAGCCTCTTCTCTGCACTGCTGGCACACTGCCCTGCTCCATATCTGCTGTGAAATGAATGGGAGAATTACACATGCACTGCCGCACAGCGCCAGGACTCCCGCTGAAAGGTTCTGCCCGCAAATTAACTTCTGGATCGCGGGGCTGTGCCCATGACTTGCCGTCCTCCCCGTTCCTGTTTCTAGGGTACCGGGAGGTCAGGAGGTTCCATGCCCGAGAAAGCCAAAAAACCGCCCCCCCGCCCATCCGTCCGAAAATCCGTCCGCTTCCAGCGCCCGACTCCGGAAAGGTAACGAGCGCCCGGGTTTAAGGAAGCGCCATCCAGAGCCATTTGCTGCTTAATTTTGAAAAAGGGGGCAGGTCGAAAGGCGCTTGCCAAACGCCTGCGCCGTTCGTCGCAGTGCCTCTCAAAGAGCCCCGGCTGCATTAGTGCTCCCTTCCATTTTAATGTGCATTAATGACATTCATACTCATTACGAACGGCCCCATGTGTGTCCATCCCGCTCCGAACAGATACTGTTTGAATACGGCTCTCTCATTACTCCTCCTCAGCAGGCCAGTGGGAAATTCACCCATAAAGCGTTTATTAATTACTACAATTGATTTGGTGCGATGTTTAAACCCTTATTATGCCGCCATCGGCGGGCCACGCAATGTACACACGGAGAACACGAACGCGTGGCCACGGGGTTGCGGGTTTCAGTCCTGGGCGGGCCGACGCCGCTGCACCCTCGAGTGTGATGCTTAACCTTAATTACCTCTGCAAACACCCAGCTGTTTAAAGGGGTGACGTGCGCGGCGCGGGCTATGCGGGCCGCCCTCGACGAGGCCGTTTGCCAAGCAAACAGATAATGTTACAGGAGGCATCCCCCAGACTCCGGTGAAGACATTATAACAGGTGCCGAATAAGGACTTCTACTGGGACACTGAGACATCATTAGCGGCACAGCTTGCAAATGAGCGGTGCCATTCAGCACAAACACCTTGAAGATTAGGTCTGCTGAATTACTAATTAGGCAGCGCCGCGGAGTACGAGCGGCGGCGAGACGCCGTGTAAAATCCGCGGAAGGATCGTGACTCGCGAAAGGAGGACAGCTGTTGTGACTCTCTCTGCGTTGTCACTCAGCGTAGCGATGACTGCGCGATATGTGGAACCGCCGTTTTAGCACCTCCTCCTTCAACTCATCGTCGCCCCACCCCCGGCCACAGCCACCGTTGTCCGCGTCAACGCTCTACTTTCCCAGCACAATGGTGCCCGTGCGTCACGCACCCTTGCGTTGGCCTGGAACTTTCCTTCGCGCTCACTGTTCCTGTTATGCTTTCACATCTGCCTGCAGCACGAGGGCGGTGGCGAAAACCACTCGATGACGTCCAAAGATTTGATTCAAGGAGGTGAGAAAAGTGCACAATCACACCTTTTTTTCTATTTTCCATTTCTACCTCCTACCCTGTTCTGTGCGGCATGTGGAAGTATTGTGACGAAGGCTCTGGCGCACACTGGCAGACATAACGAGAGAGAATGCTTCCCTTTGTGGTGAACGCAGTATGCTTTTTGGACACCGGTGTTTCTTTTAATTGTAAACAGCTTCAGTGGAGAGGGCTTAAAAAAACAGCACAGCGTGGGGGCCGAACCCTGTGCTATTTTACCTGACTGGAAAGCAGCATTTTTAGTTCTGTTCCTGGAGGGCTGGTTGTGAGTGGGCCAGGAGGATAATTTTCCACTCGTCATTTTTCTTCCCTGCGGCGAGGCCGTTAGTCATTCAAACCGAGGCGAAAAACTCTGCTGGTCGACACTTACGAACTATATGTGGAGGTGGCGTACGTCTCCGGCAGCTAGAACAGTCTGTAACTGCAGGGTTCAGAGAGGTAAAGGCACAGACGGAGCTGATTGGCCGGGCTGATTGGGAGCTCTCCCGCTCCTGCTCCGACTGCAGACAGCGGATGTGTCCAAGTCAAAGCAAACATGATTGCTGAACAACACCACATCTAAGAGCTCTTCATCAGTCTGCAGACAGCGGTGTTGAGACTGGTGTTTTCAGACACATGACCCGAGGGCCACTTCCTCTGCAAAGCTAGGAATGCTCAAAAAACAAGGTCACGATGTGATTAAAGAATCGAAAAAACAACAGAGGATTCAGAGAGAGGTGAATGCGGGCGGCTCCACCGGGTTACTGAGTCTCAGTTCAGAGCTAAGATGGGAAAACGGCCACGCTCGGCCAACACAGGAGGAGCACAAAGGATTTGTCTTCGTGTTTCCAGTGGTTTTTTTGGGGAGTCGGTAGATTACAATCGTATATTTCACATGTAAGGACCGGACCCTTTTCTACTCATATTTACCAAGCTTTATTTTATGATGGTGGTAAAATACACTTTGCAGTACTGCGTGACAACATCCTTCATCCCTGTGAAAGTCCCCATGCGACTCTATACATTTAGGCCCAAGACACATTAACGGCATCTACTCCCGCCAGACGGAATGTACTACTCACGCAAACATTTTACATTTATGCGCCACTGAGAAAGTCTCGCTGAAAAAACTGGAAAGCGAGATGGGAGATATTCTGTGCATTCGCCGCCACAGTTTTATCATTAAGTGTCACCATACATAATTAATGTAGTGCTGGATGTGTGTAAATTTCAATGAAGACTGAAGTCAAAAACTGAGTGAACTGTCATTTCCAAATTTCATGCTGCCAAGTTTGAGCATGCACTCCTCAATTGCCATGAAATTGCAAGCTATACTAGTAGCAATGACTGGAGCAGCAGAGATTAAAAATTGTCCGGCAATTAATTATTTAATGATTAATGAAAAATTATTTAAGAAGTTGCAGCATTTTCAGTAATTCCACTAAAAGACACATAGCCTTAGCTACTTACCCCTTACCACTCAGATGTGATGCTAAGGCATTTGTGTGTGTAAACGGGGTGGGGGGTGTTGGTGTGTGTGTTCATGCAACAGAAAGGAATAGAGATAGACTCATGTAATATAATAATAATATATGCCATTTAGCAGACACTTTTATCCAAAGCGACATACAGTAGTGAGTGCATACATTTATCAGTATATGTGGTCCCAATAGGAATCGAACCCACAACCTAAGCATTATCAGCGCCATGCTCTACCTACTGAGCCACACAGAACCACACAGACTTTGTATTCAAGTCTCGATGGTTCATTTCATGTGTTCTATGTGTGTGCTTACAGGATGTGTAAGAGAGTGCCTGAATGTGTGAGTATGTATGTGTACAGGAGAGAGAAAAACATTTGGTATGTGGACTTGCGTGGTTCTACTGGTGTGTGTGTGTGTATGTATGTGTGTGTGTGTGTGTGTACTGTATGTTAATGGCCATGCAGACAGTGTAATCAGTCTATGGTGTGTGCATGCACTTGTGCGTGTTTGTATGTGTTTTTGTGTGTGTATGTATATGAGAGTTTTAATGGCCACATAGACAGTGTAATCAGGGTGTGTTACTGTGTGTGTGTGTGTGTGTGTGTTTGTGTGTGAGAGAGAGAGCTTGTAAATGGCTTTGCAGACAGTGTAATCAGAGTCCCCAGGCTCCTACCTTTCTTCTTGGATTCCTTTCTCACGCTGGGTCTCACAGCCGGCTGGAGTTCCGCCTCTGTTGACATCCTATTAAGTCCTTATTCCTTTTCAAAGCAGGTCCAGTAGCGCACACAGGCTCATTTAGAAGGGCTCTCCTGCTGACTGTGAATCAGTCCCACTGCTTGCTCTAGCCCTGACACAGCATCCCAATCACTCCCTTTGAGTGCTGCAAGACAAAACCAGAAACGGAGAAAGAGAGAGAGAGAGAGAGAGAGAGAGAGACAGATTTAGCATGGCACCCAAGACAAATGCAGGAATGCTCAAAGGAGGGCATGTCGTTGCAGCCATTGTGGCTACTTCAGTTCCCGAAGGCGATGTCTCACACCAGCGTTCTCCCCAGAGGCAGCCGAGTCTTTGTTGCGCTGCCTCCTGAAAACAGGAGCTGTTAATGACTACAGGAGGACGATACAAAGCAGCCACCTGGGCCAGTTGGCTTAGAATCCAGACAAACGCACAAATTGTGCTATGGAACAGGACAGTTGCAATAGCCATACTGTTGGGCCCTGTTTCTCAAACCATTGCAGCAGCAGAGCAGGAATGCTTTAGTGCCGTTTTTCCAGTCCTGGGAGCTTGTTCCGTCAAAGCGCTGTACAATATGTGATGTCACTGTCACAGCACCCAACCTGTTTTGTGGGTACATGCATTTTCACTGTGGGTAATTCATCCACAACCAATGGCAGGCAGAGAATCATAGCCTCCTACAAACGTGGCACATAGATGATGGGATTCCCTCACCTGCTCAATTAGATGTTCTTCATCTACCATGTGGGTTTGGGTGAATGTCACCTGACCATTCAGTGCTGTGCTTGGGCAACACACAATCTCAAGTTTGCTGCTTCGTTTCAGGCACATAATCGGCACATCATACAATTTCTTACTACTGCCATCTGGTGGACCGTGAGGGACTCCATCTCACTGCACATTGCAGTCCACGATGAGGTCACTAGGTATGTCACAGGCACCTCCTTTCCATACATAGCAGAGCATGAGTCCACCCCTAGCTTCCTGGACTGGGAATACTTTCATGCATGGGCTCTCAGGTGGCGTGTCCAGCTAAAGACCTCATTCTCAGTGCAGTGATACACCACAGAATACAAACACAGACCAGAATCAAATTCTGGAAATCTCACTGGGCAATGCATAATTGGCCACATCATCGCCCAAAGAAGGGATGGTTTTAATCCACAGGGCGTTCTCTGCCTCATGGTGCTTTAGCAACTCCGTTGGTCTGTCAGGGGCCAGCAGTCTGACTATGTAAGCGACGTCGGCTGACGGACTACACAGTGACAAGAAGAGGCGGCTGGAGGCTGCGCGTGCTAGCCTGTGCCCTCCCGAATCGATGGAGGATGTTAAAGTGATGGCAGGGGCTTACAATTATCAGGTATTATAATTCTAATTGTATTACATAATGCATATAATATCATTATTTCAAATTATGGGAATTAAGAATAATGGAAAGTTGTTAAAAAAAAGATATATTAATAGCTGAATTGGTAGGTCCAATTAAAACAATGTGACACTGAATATAATTTTCTCAAATACTGTGATTAAATGAGAGGACTCTGTGCCCTTGTAAGTATAAAAATAACTGATATATATATATATATATTCATAATGTCTTAAGTATCAGGGAGTTATCTTCCATGCATGCTAAGGTGGCTGTCAATACTGACAGTATCTGCAGTGCCCGTGTATCACAATGAGTTCAAATGTTTGTGTGAAATATCTTTAATCCTCTACACCTGAGAGTGGTTATGGATGTGAGCTGAATGAGTAATAGACGCAAAGTAATATCGATAGTAACAGCTGCTCAGAGTGCATCTGGACAGGGGAGAGTAAAAGGTTAGCCGTGATTGAATTTGTCCTTCCACCAAGGAGTTCAGTAACTTTGCAGTTGTGACAATACATTACACTAAGCATGACAGGACAAAATAAACTTCAAGGAATAACTGTAAAATATGATCTCTCGCAGTAGTGTACAAGGCAATATACCAATAAAATGGCCCCTCAGTAAAAGCAAATGATCAGAGTGCTGAAAACCTTCCCTTTGCTTGAGCGGGGAGTACGGTGGACATTGTTCTTGGCAAAAGACTGCCATTCCTGTAACTTCACCTCCTAATTAACGAGACATCAGAGGAGTCCCAAGCCGCCAGCTCTTCATCCGAATTCCCCGCTTTCCGCTTTCGACACGGGCACCGGGCGTTGGGCTAATCTCTCCTCTGAACCACCGCAACCTGTCTCCAATCCCACAACCCCCTGTGCCCCTGCACTGTGCTCCACCCGCCCCACTAGCAGCCACTCCAGCGTCTGTTGTCACCTTTGATGTGCTAATTGGCCTCCCTGGAAATCAGCATAACTCAGAGCAGGAAGCAATTCGTGGGATCAAACCAAATCGGCTTCATGAATAATTAACGGCGAGCAGGATTGCTCAGCTCCAGTGTCTTCTTATTTGCATTGCTGATTATTTACACTGACACTTCGACGATAAACAGAGCGAGCGGGCGGCCAGGTTAACTCGCCGCATAATCACCATTCCTTAACCGGGAAGGCCGTTGTTCCGTATTTTTTTACTGTTATTAACTGCGCTTGCAGCGTTTCAGGAACAGAAACTGGAACCCCTTGTTGCCAACGAATCCGAGCTCGGTCGCTGGTTGAAAACAAAAAAAGGATTGTCGAATAGGTCAAAAGGCACGGCAACTTATCGTTTTTTTTATTTATTTTTTTTTTTTTTTGCTGCACGTATGCAATGTGTTGAATTCTGAACGGGCGAGGCGTCATAGGAAAGCTCATAATCTTCTTTGTCTAGGGGAAAAAGCCGGAGCGCAAAAGGCGCCGCGACCGCCCGCGTTATCTGAGCAGCTCCGGTGGCTGGATGAGAGGAGGGCGCTGGAGCAGCCGACGGAACAGCGCAACAGCCTGCCCTGCGTTCTCCCGCACGCAAACCCTCAAAGCCAAGATGACAGCTTTCTCCCACCGACAAACACCCACTTAATCGTTTCTTTTCACCCGGTGGGGGAAACAAGCCAGTCAGGCTATGATGTGGCCCCTTTCTGTCACACGGAGCGCGCTCGGCGGAGGACAGATGAGGTGGGAGGGGCCGACGCGAGAAGGGGCCGGCCACATCAAACGCTCCTGAAGGAGACTGGCAGAGTTGGCGATGTCCTTGCAAACGGCGAGAGTTCCGCTTGTCAGAACAGATACAGCGCGTTGCTTAACAACTGCATTATCCGACCCTGGTAACTGTCACTGCTATTGACACCCTCGTGTCAATGACAGCGTTTCCACTGGCATTCTCTCGCTTTGGCAGCCTGCCAGTCGAGGAAACGCCGCCGCCAGGTTTGAGCCTCCGCTTTCTGCTTGATAAGGATTCAAGGATTGTATATATATTTTATTATAATTTTTTATAATTTAATCATTTTAATACATTATCGTTGTGCCACGAATAAATGTTATAAGGGTAATGATTTTGTGACAAAGTGCAAAATCGGTAGTAACTGCCCATCTGTACGAAATGCTAAGTGCACACTCTTGATAACATCGGTACTGAATGGAGCACCACAGGGACAGCTTTTAAGAATGGCTGGCTAGTGAGCTAATGACCAAGTTATATATATCCAAGTACCTGTCGGCCCATAATTAGGCTAGTCGAGTCCTTTATGAAAGAAAAACACATATTTATTAAAAACAGCTCAGGTAAGGGCTCTTATTGAAACAGTATACATTTAGCTACATACTGAGCTAATGAGCTATTCGGAGCTTTTCAAATTTCATTAAGATCACGGTGCTAACCCACAGATCTCTCCGTGTTTCCCTCTGTGCCGGTATGAACGTGGCTCTAACTGACAGACCTCCCAGTTAGTTTCCCATGCTGCTACAACACTAGGCTCCCGTGTGCGGGCCCACCTAATGGACCGGTATCAAATCCTGACCATTCTGACTGTGGCTAGCAGCCCCGCAGGACGGTGCACATTTAGTAGCGTAGCGTCGCCCAGGGAGGGGGTTTCAGTTTGTGCGATTGTCCTCGTCTCACCGAACATCGGCGTTTGCCTGCACCGGCTGCGCACGATGTGTAGGCTACTCCTCTGACGCAAAGACTGTGCAGCTCTGCTGGTGGTGTTCGGAGCGAAAAAGAAGCACTGTCTAGCAGCGCACACTGCGCCGTCCCAAATCGATGGAGGTTAAAAACCGCTTTGACAGATGGTTTGAGGTTCAAAGAAGAAACCTTATTGCCAATATAAGAGGGTAGCCAGCAAAATAGTGCTAACTTCCCAAACCTAATTCTGTAGCTGCACCGTTTATGAATTGTCATTTTGGATTTTGGTGTGTTGTTGGATTATGCAAGCAACAACTAAATTTGATTAAATGGATATTTGTGCCTCAGGAATGCAATGCAGGGAATATTGCTTTTTATTCATATTAGTAATTACATAACCAAACAGCCTTTTAAAGTAAGAAGATAAAGGGGGGTAACACAATTTGCTTTTTATGAAGCCATTATTTTACACGGGCACACCGTTCGCGGCGAAGCGCCGTGATTCAGCGCAGAGAGCGATATCTTAGTTTCAGCTTGTGAAATTGCTTTACAGAAAAATCCACCACAAGCTGTACATGTCTACTATTACTGCTGACTCGTATTTGTCATTTTCGCAGGTCTATCAGCCTAAGTCATGTTTAAGGAGTTTGTGAGGGTGCGTGAATGGTGTTTTGGCTGTCATGTTAGGGGGAAGCACAGGCACATTTTGGGAGCAATGCCTGAGATGAAGACTCTGGGAGAAAGCGCATAGACGGGGATTTGAACAAAAAGACATAAAATCGGATTTTCACAAGCATAATCCTGGCCCAGATTCTCAGGTGAGCTCCCACCACAGGCGTCACCTTCATGGCCTGCACTGCACAAAGCTTATCACTAGATTGGAAAAATATGCACAAAGGAATTTGGCGGACTGGAATGAGCAACCTTCTCTGTGGCAGGCTTAATATCCCACGTTCTCTATCGATTGCTTCTTAGTGTTGGCCTAATTAGAAGAGGCTTTTGAAATGAATTTAGCTTCTAACCAATGGCAAATGCACCACTTTTTACTGTAAAATTCCACAAATTCAGCTGCACATCGCATACAGTTCCTTGAGATATCTTCAGTGACCAGAAAAAAACCCGGAAATAAAGACAACCTTGTGTGCTTCAGACATTATGGATAAGGTGAGGTAGCTTGGTGGTGACGTGATATTACTATGCAATTTAATGTAGTTCGTTGGTTGTCGTCATTGTTTTTCATGAGCCCCAACAACAAACAGCACAGATGCAACCTCCAGACCCCTGACATGAACCCTCCTGCTATCCCACTACCAAGACCAGACACTGATTCACCGCTTCTCTCAAAGCTAAAAAGGATATTTTTATATCTAGGTTAATGTCCCCTTCGGGGGAAGCCACACTTTCTGAGCGCAAGTGAATAAAATTATTCAGAAATGTCTGTCTAAGTTTAGATCCAATTTCTCAAGCCCTACATTTCAGAAATAATGACTAATAGCTGGTCATTGGCAGACACTATACTTCACAGATATACTGTGCCACAAAGAACATTCTCTCAACTAATCAGTCTTTACTTTAGAACTATGCCATTTGCCAAAGATATATACGATTGCTATTTTTGCCCATACGTTTTGCCAGTGCCCTGCCCTGCCCTTTGCTTGGCACTTGGAATTCTCTGTGAATTAAGCACAGCACCTTGAGTCTCGGTAGATAATAATGCATTTATTTCACTAACTGCACTATTAGGTTACAAATTTACACTCAACCTATTATTAGGGATGAATGCATAGTTACTTGATCGCTGTATTATCATTAACCCTTTCACTACTGTGGGCCCTTGTCACTATCAGAAATCTATCAGAAATCTGCTGGCACCAATTAAATGGCAGGAAGTCTAGGCCAGAAAAGTTAACAAAGTTGTATAGATGCACTATCAGATATTTTGCATTTGGAGTCAAGACAATATCAATAGTAAGTTGTTTTAAGTTGTTAGTTAGAAGCATTTTTTCAATGGAAAATGATCAAAATAGTTAACTATGTAATATACATGTATATACTGTATATATTGTAGTGTCCCTTGGGGTGGGGCAACACTCAAGGACCTTGGTAGAGGGCGTTGGCAGTTGAATAACCCAGAGGAGGCAGTATTCAAACAAAATGAGGATTTTATTAAAGGGAATCTTGACAAAACACAAAAGGGTGGGGTCAACGAAAAAATGAACACATAACGTCCAGAATCCTTATCTCTGCCAAATCCGTAATCCAGGGTTGAAGTCCATACAGTTCCTCAACAGTCCAAGTGAATACAGAAACAAGTTTCTCAAAACAATCCAATCCATGCCAAACAGCAGCCCAAACAGTAATCCAACACAATTCTCTTTCTCACCCATTACTCCAAAACACCAACCTACTCCTTCCCCAATGTGACACAAAACAGTCCTTTAAATACATTCCCAAATTGACTTCAGCTGCATGCAGTACTCGTTTCTTGACTTGGTTTATGTGTGGGACTGCAGGCTGTACTGAACTGTAGTCTTCTTGGCTAGAGTGGCTCCCATGAGTTAAAGAGGCAGGCAGCCATTTCCTCAACCTGCCCCTCAGGATGCCACCACCCTCCTCCTCAGCTCTGACTTAGGGAGGGCTGAGTGGCCTCCAGCGGTCACCAGGAGAGCCACCATCTCCAGGTCCACTCAGGAAGTATCCCCCCTGGATCAAACATCTGTATTCCATCGCCACCATTCTCCTCCTGCAAAAGCATCTGGAAGGCATTAGGGAATGGTGCAGGTTGCCACCACCAAAGCCATATGTGGGTACTGGATCTGGGCTCCATGGACAGAACAATCACCCCTTGGGCTCTGGGCTTCACCAGTTTTCCATGGCTCCTCCAGCAAACTTTGTGCCATTTCAGAATCAGTGCTCCTCTTTTTGGCCTTTTCTGCCACTTCCATTTTGCTTCCAGGTGGTCAGGTGTGGTAACCAGGAAAAACATGCTCTTCACAACACAGTTAGCGTTTTCCTTGTATCTCTTTGGCACATTTAAGTCACCTCTCCATAGACGTTTCCTACGGTCATTCCATTTCAACGTCAGCCTGTTTGGTTTCCTGTTTCTCTTCAGATGAGACCTTCTAAACTCTTCTTCTCTTCTCTGTCTTTTTAACTTTATTGGTGGAGATGGACTCACCATGTCAGGAGCTGGTCGGATGTTCAACCAGGCCTCAGCCATAGTTAAGAGCCTCTCTTCCACACTATGGTCCCGCCATAGCTTATCCTCAGCATGTTGCCCCACAAGTCCCCTTGTAAGGTCACGCAGGCTGAGTGGGATTGAGGAACATTGTCCACACTCCATCTCCAACATCTGGTCATCGTCTCCTGCCGGCTCCACTGGCAGTGAGATCTCCACCTGGGTCCTAGAATCGTGTACAACAGGCATAAGCCTTTCACATTCCAGGTCCTCACTCACCGTTTCCAGTTGATTTTGTAGATCAAGTAGCGTTTCGGTCTGGATTTTTAAGACCTCACAAAAAGAGTTCTTTGTGGCCTGGTGCTGGGCTTCTTTTTGGTCCAGCCTCTCACTCAAGAAATGCAGTTTCTCTCTCAGCACCGTGAGCTCTTCACTTTTTCCTTGCTCTAGCAGGAGTGCTGCAGAGGTGGTTTTGTGGATTTCCTGCAAAGCCTGAATCTTTTATTCTTGTTCTAGGGAACAGATCTTCAGATTCAAAAATCCTCTTGGACTCCATGTAGCTCTCCAAGCTGCCTTGCTTGTGCTCCTAGTTGAGTTCTCATCTCTTCCAGCTTTGCCTCCAGCTCCCGCCCTCCCTCGCTCTCCTACTCCGCTCGGCTCCGGAGTTGCTCTGCCTCAGACACGTGTGTCTCTGCTGCTTTCCTGTACATCCCACAACGCCCTGGCCCACTCCTCTTTGGCCTTGTCTTGGGATCTCTAGATGTCCAGACACTGCAGACGCTCTTCCTCCAACCTTTTGGTTAGGTTCCTCACCACTTCCTCCAGTTCCAAGCTGTGGGCTTCCACACGTCTCACCTCATTGACAAGAGAGGTTTTTTTCGCTCTCCAGCTCCACAGCCATGTTCCCAATTTTCTTCAGGGAGTCAGTGTGCTCCTTCAGCAATTTACCAATGGCCTCCAGGTGGCGCTCCTCCAGGAGCTTTCAATTCGGCAGAGTGTAGACAAGCACACGCTCTCCTCTGAAACATGTGATGTCAGTCCTCACTTCTTTTCACACCGCAGTTAAGCTTACGCATGACATGAGTCACAGGAGGACACTTCATGTGCAGCTTTATACCGGCAGAGTGTGGGTGCCCATTTGACCAGTGGGGGTAGCTGGTGTGCGACAAGACACGGATAACATTGTTGACTGAATCCCTCCCTCCACAGGAAATTATGCATCGCCCCACAGGGCTCCTGGCCACAGTCGGCACTGGCACAGTCTGGATTCAATACCGGACCGTGGGAACCACTCATCCACACACTAGAACAGTGCCTTAACACGATGAGCCACCCAGGAGCTCTGGCTAAATTTTTCTGTATAAATGTGTCTATTCAGTCTGCGGGGATGGGTGTGCTATTATTATCATGAGTGTGGAGGAGCCTTAATGATAACTATGACAGAAGACTGTCTCTCCTCATCGCAGCATGAGGAGGTGGCTGAAGGCAGAGATGTGATTTTATGTAAAGTTTGTTCCCCAATAGGGGGCAATTTACTGCTTCTGACAACACAATACTGCCATGTGCTTAAATAGGTCTTCAGATCGATGACAGTCCCAGAATACTGACTATATTAGCTTCTTCCAAAATATTCAAGCAGTTTGCATAGAGAAGGCAATATTTCAGTCCAGGTTTTCACACAAGACAAATCGGTCCTCCAATATAAGCAGTCGGAAATGCTGATAATAAAGAGCGAGGAATCTGAAATAAATAGACTTTTGGACCTTGAGACCCAGCGAAAGGTCATACATGCATCCTGTCTCTGATAAGGGCACCTGCTAAGCAAATAAACCATGATAAGTGTTCGGAGTCTGCGTGCATGGGAACCACTCAGCTTGACACTGCCAAATTTATCAGGGTGCGAATTCTGCAGAAGTGCCTCAAGGTACTGTAGCATGCCTAACTAGTACTAAAATGAAACGGGAATGTATGTAATTGCATTTATAGAAAGTCAAGGTCTATCTAGAATTTACATTTTTAACATGCAAACTGAAGCATAAATGCACAAAAAAAAGTGAAAATATTAGATGCCTTCATAAATTAGCTGTACAAAACAAAACAGAGGGAAAGAGAATACATGAAAAATAGTCATCTATTTCATCCATATGCAATATATTTAAGTTTGAAAGAATCCCCCAAATTGAGGATGAAAAATACTCAAAATTGGCTTGGTGGAAGGGGAAGGGGTAATATCTTGTCACCACTGTTACTGCTGTTTGGACATTCTCCACAAAAAGCAGCACAGCCAGGCGACTTAGCAGGGTATGAAATCAGACTTCAGGTGGTTGCAAGACTGAGACACAAAATTGGCAATGGAAACTATTTGCAAAATGCTGCAAAAGCCTTATTCATATATGCATTTTACGCAAAAAGACCTGGTATTCCTGTTTAGACTACATAGATTAAAAATGACTTAAACAAATGCTTTACATTTCTAGGATTATTTACAAAGGTAGGAAAATACTGTATACTTTGGGGGGGGGAGCAATAAATTGGATGAACGTAAGTGGGCTGCTGCCAAAACGCAAGCTTAATCCTCATAAATCATCTGCTGCTAACTGGAAGTCAGTGCCAGGGAAGGCTTGGGAAGGAAGCGTGTGATGTTCATTGTTAGTCTGGCTTCTTCTGAATGTCCTCCGTGACAAAGGCAAGACGGTAACTGCGGGCCTGTGGCCGCTGCTCCGGCTCGACGCCAAAGTCCCCATCGGCCGAGGGTTAGGCGAGCCACCTTTCACAAGTCACCAGGCTGCCTCCGCGAGACAAACGCGTCGTCGCCTTTGTCAACCCTCACCATCTGCATCTAGATACGGCTCCCCTCTCCCCGCCATTGCCGCGCTGCGAATGCACCGCACATCGTGCATATTAATAGGAGGAGAGGTAGAGGACACTGGTGGAATACAGAAGGGTTGTGACAGAGGCAGACATCGAGTGTAGATGCCATCGCTCTAAAGGATTCAAACATCGACAATGGCCGGATGAGGATGTACCCAAACGGATTGCCGACACCTTTTTTCATTTTTGTGCCTGTTCAATAAATAATACATAAGGTTGGGAAATTAAGGATGGAAATTTGTCCGCCGCACATTTATAAAATTAGCAATAACATCAAAGCGCAGGGTAAATCAAAAACCGAAGCGTGGCTCGGTGGTAAGTGGCCCATAAACATCTCAAACAAACGCTGAATTTGAAAGAATCGCACCGGTAAAGGCGCTTTTTCCTCTTGTGAGAGCCGTTGTAATTTAACTTTCATTGCGGTGGAGACGGCTACGCCAACACTTTATTATATTAGACAGCCGAGCAAGTAAATGTGTTGTACAGTGCGCCTGCACTTCAAATCGCTGGTATCTAGGTCACTGTGGCTCTCAATCTGTTCTTTGCTTTAACAGCTTTGATTGTCTTCTCTAATTTAGGTCAAAGCTAATAAACGCCGCTCGTTCCGCCGACTCCAAAGAACGACGGAATCCGGCCTATAAAGGCCCCAGCATTTGAGCCTAATAAGCTTGAGCCTCATTTTCATCCTGCACGCCGCCCCCCCCCCCCCCTCCCCACAGATCCATCTGCACTCTGCCTGGTGATAGCCTCTCTGATCCCCACAGAAAAGAAAGGGTGCCTTCGTTCTATTTTAACTTCAGTAGCCTGCTTCAGATATTTTGTTTTACATGTACCCCATCTAGCATGCTGCATTACGGATAAAAGCGCTCTCTCTAACCATGAGCAGCAGGGACTAAATTCTAAATTCTAACAGTATAAAAACTGGAATGAGTATAGTACAATCTTAATGTCCATCGAGTTGTTTGCTCTTCCGTAGGCCCACTCTGTAAGCCTAATACTGCGATCCAATAAACAGGGTATCCTATTTTCGATGCTAGCTCAGACAGTTGTGCAATATCAAGTGAAGACAATATTAAGAGCTCTGTTGATTCACATTTACTGCTTGGGATACACACCTGATCAATGGTGACTGTACAGTCCAGGGGATGATGAGTCATGAAGGAGCCAATAAAATACATCTTTGGCTGAGAGAGCAACATCATGCTGCGGGTTGAATAAAAAGCACAGTGGTGTGAAAGTGCCAGAAGAAGTATGTAAAGTGAGCAGACTGTGAAACGCCAAAGTGTGTTGTTAAGTGTTATGTCACGTGTCAATAGCAGATGTTCCTAATAAATGAATAAAAAAGACCAGCAGCCAATGTTGACGAATCAGTGCTATTCACGCAACATGAAAAATGTCAGATACCGATGTTTGAGCTATGATGACGGTTGGTTTTGGTCTGCTTCTGCTTTCACATAATACTTGTGTAACAGGGAGTTAACTAAGTATGCATTTGAAGGCATAGTGAACTGTAAGCATATCATAACCAGCTATTAACAAACTAATAATAGCACATGAGCTAGCTAGCCAGTTTTTCGAGCGGAAGCTCGAACGGCGACGGTGACTGGGTGTGAGCGGGGTTAGGTGGGCTGCAGGTCAGTACTGTTTGATGAACCGGTCAGCACAATTTACTATCAGCTTGAGCTTGAACTTGACCTGTGCCAAGACGAGACGATCCAGTGTCTTTCAGCCGGTGTGAAAAGCCCACATGACGTCTGCTCTGGGAAGGTAGCCGGAGGAGCGGTGTGGATTTCCCTTCCACATTGTAGGGCGAGCCGTCCCATTACTTTCCTCTCTCAATAGAACACGTCGCGCGACGTTCCATCTCTGGTACTCCCCGAGGTCAAGGCTTTCCAACACAAATCCATACGCGGCAGCTCAATACGTGGAGTGCGGTACGCAGCGTTGAAAAATGACACCATCACCATTCTTTCATTGGAAAGCCAATGAATGCATAAATCAGGTCCCTCTCCCCAGGTAACGGCCGCACCTCTAATAATCCACAAACTACTGACGCATTTCCCCCCGCAGCCCATCAATCACAGGGACCGCTGATCAAAAGCACCGCTGTAATACACCGTTCCTCACTAATTCCTCCAGCTGTCTGACGCATACGTGCCAATCTGCACGTTTTTTGTTTGTTTCTCTCCTGACTGGCAGTTTGCTGTTCCCGAAAGGCGCGTTTGCCTGGGATTAGGCAGTGGGGTGGACTCGGGCAGACGGAGCGACAGGGAGGGACCAGGAGTGCAGCTGTGACTGACAGCGCAGAGCCTCGCACGGATCCAGGATGGGAACGCGAACGTGACAGAAGTGGGCTCACGCATTACCATTACCAAGCCTGGCACCACCACCACGGGCCTCCCCGCACAGCACGGCTCTCCTGTGTACATTAGCAAACGAGTCCATCCCGTGTGCTTCGATGCACAGTGAATGTTGGGATGGGTTCTGCGACACAGACCAACCGCGCGGTTGCCTGAGGACTGCACACCCCGTAACTTCCTTAACAAGCTTCAGAAAGCCACGCCCATTTCATTGCTAAAGATGACCTCCGTACAGAAGTGACTATCACAGACGGCTTGGGGAATCGATAGTTCTGCCAATCATGCTTCGCTCTCAATTATTCTCAGTCATGAGTGATTTTAAGTAATCTAGCATTTATTTGGGGAAATGATTCTGGTGGGAATCCAAATCTTGAAAAATGCTGAAAAGCTCTTTGACCTGTGTAGTTCCCATTCGCCAACTACAATTACTAGCATGAGCAAAACTAAAACTAATATGAATGTTTTGCTGTTTTGCCATTGTTGTTTTTTTGTTTTTGTTTTGGTGAAGACCTCCTTCATTAGAATTTCAAAGCACGCATTGTGAAGTGAATACGTTCACAGTGAACTTGTTGCAGCCCTGACCTCTTGTATGGGCTCAGCAGGTGGGCGTTCTGAACTAAAGATAACTGTTGAGCCCTGGGGCAAGCATGAGCCCAGCCACCCTGCAGCTAAACAACAGCTACCCAGTCAACAAAGGTGTTCAAACTCATCTCCGGTGGGAAGGTGGAATGAGCCCTGACCGTGGCTCCTTGCCCCTGGCGATGGGGTCCAGCCACAACTGAGGTGACCAGAGGTGGGAGCTGGATGGATGCGAGTTGGCACCTGGCGCTGACCCTCTTGTTACGGAAGCGCTATCAGCTCCGTGGCGCAGATGGCACTGTCACAGCGTAAGTCACCCCGGCGCCCAGCAACTCCAGCTGCTGCAGTGTCACCTCGGAGCGCTTGGAAACGGATGGATGTCACTTTGCACACAATCTCCATTAAGAGAACAGAAGGGCTATGGAGAGGGATGATTCAGAGGCTTGGAAATGGAAAAAAAATGCAAGAAATTATTTGTTTAGGGTCTGTAAAGACATATTGTGTTGTAGTGCCTAAAATAGTACAGCACACTTTATGTAGAGACTGGAGGCAGTTGAAGCTCTTCCTCTTGATGCAGTATTTACCCTCTGAGTTGTATGAGCCGACTTATAAATTATTCCTATTTTGGAGACAAAAATGCAGACCCCCTGATGAATAATTCATGAATATCCCCGATCTGAGCACGGCGTTCCCCGTAGTTTGGTCAGGCGCTGCACTGGTGAGTGACAGGCCGTACTCATTAAGCCAAATTGAGTGACATTCTACTTAAATCTGCCATATTCATTTACAACTCAATTCGGCCCAATCGGAAATCCATTTGCCCTTTAAATGTAAGACAAACTGTGAACTGTTCCAGGCGCCAAATCATAGCTGCACCATCAAAGGCTGTCATAGAAACACTTGATAACCTATAAACCACTCCCAGCTGGGCATGGAGCTTTGCAAGGACATCGTTCGATTGTACTGATCCAAGCGGACATCTTTTTTCAGAGACGTTTGTTTTTTTACTCACCATTTCTCTTGTCTGTTGGCCATCCTCCTTATAGTTAGTATTGATTTGTACCCAGCTAAACATACTCCAGTTGACTAAACTAGGATTTATTCCAAGTGTGTTTGTTAGAATTGTGTTTTCATTAGCTATGGGAATAGGAGCAGTAAGTGACTTTGACGCGAGATTTCCCTCGAACACATTCATTTAATGGAGAAGTATTGATGTCCCTTGCTGGGTGCGAGAAACCCGAACCCAACAATCAAACGTAGCTAATACAAAAGACAGAGAAGGCAATGATTCCTCAAGTTGATGTGTTCTGCCTGTTAATTTCAGTTTACTGCCACCTGCTACCAGCATACTGTAAACAGAGGGGTGAAAATGATATTTGCCACAGTAGCACTTAGCTAATTGACCAGCCTTATGGTGTTTACAGCACCTGTGTAGGTCTAATCTCTAATTCCTATCAGATCTTCAGATGAAGATCCAGAGATAGAGGGATAGCCAGAGCTTTAGCACACCTTCACAGTTTTGCTCTCGGTGCAGTTTTGTAAGAAAAATAAATAAACACAAAGTAATTGGCAGGAAGGGGCCCGTAATTTAATCAGATTCTTTTGGAGTGCTGCCTTCCCATTTCGCTTCATTGCAAATAAGTATTTGTTTTAATTGAAGCGGTGCACCCTAGCTAAGTTTACTTTTACAGTTTGAGGAGTGCACCTTCACCCCAATTAAGAGAAAACAGCACTCCTGCAATGGTCTAAGCAATCTCAGCGGAATATCAGGACTGCGTACGACATGATCTCTGCTGATTTCAACAACAGTCCTGTAGTAAAAATTCTAAAAGTCTAAACATTTACAGTCGGCTTATCCTAAATAGATTTTATCCCAGTCAAGTATCAATACAATGTCAATTTGATCAACACAGACTGTATATAGATTGTACTATTTAAAAATACATGTTCAAATCCATTGATGACAACTCTTTTTCACTGTGCAAACCCTCCGCTTCACCCAGCATGCATATATACTGCTATACTGTAGATATATATTTTAATTGGTGACAGAAACATCACTTAAGTATTATTAATTGTGGAAATACAGAACTTTACAACTGTGACAGTATTAGTAGCTCCAGTCAGGAAATATATTGAATACATTACAACAGTGTTTAAAATACCTGTTTGTGTTGCTGCTGATAAAACAGTTGTCATCCTTTCAGGAGAATGCAGCAGGTAATTCACATTAGCACCGTGGCACAGTTGCTTTTCAGTTCAAATTCATGTCAAAATAAAACGTCAACACTGTACTAACACCGCTTTGTTGTTCCCCTTACATTACCTGGTGGCTTCTGTCTGGCCTTCAAGGAAAATATGGAAATATATCCCCAAGAGTTAGAGCTTCACTTCTCTGCAGAGTTGGAGGACAAACTTGAAAGCTTCGATAAAGAGAGACAGAGCAAAGTTCAAGGCACGGCCTCTAAATGAGTCTGCAGATGGGGCTTACTAACTGCAGGGCAGAGAGGGTGCAACGCCGCCTGAGAAGCGAGTGCACCTCATTTGAATAACAGCGCAGATCTCAGCGCCCTTTGCTAGCAAGGTCATGTGATCGTTGGCGGCACCAAAGGATTTTTTACTTCTTCAGTGACACGTAACTCGGTGCCGCTGCGCTGTTCACACTCGGCGTAAAGTGCACACAGAGCAACGACAGAAATTCTGACATTTAAGAGAAACTGCTACACGTTTCTCTGCAGGATTAGGGCCCAGCAAGATTTCGGCACCTCACAAAATGACCCTTTCAGCAGTGTTAAGGAACATTTCGTTTTGGGGTTTTTCTGTTTTTTTTTTTTTTTTTGCGATCATGAGAAGGTGAGAAGGTTCTAGAACTACTCTGAAATAACCCATATATAATATACAGTGTTATTTAACGGATTTGAAGACAGAAGAGGCAGAACAAGGGTTATGTAGATTTGTTTGAATACTATTCAAATATGCCTGTCACAGACCTCATTTTCATTAAAAACCTCTTATTTCCCAGAAAAGTTGATTTAAAGTGTAAGAAAAGCTAGTTCGCGTGAGCATTGGCTCAGGTCCAAATACAACAAGTTCTGTATTATAACTACAGCGGGTATAAAAATTATTCACCCCCCTTTGGTATTTCAACAGCTTCAATCCTGCAAGATGTTATACAAGTTTTTAACTGTTTGTAGTGGGATATTAGACCATTCTTCAAGAAGGAAAGCCTCCAGTTCTTTGAGAGATGAAGGTGGTGGAAATCTATTGTGCACTCTACGTTCCAGGACTTTGCATAAAGGTTCAGTGTTTAGGTCTGGTGATTGGGGAGGCCATGGATGGTGTTTGACCTGGTGTTCATGAAACCATTCTTCAATCCATTTAGCAGTGTGTATGGGGACGCAATTATCTTGGAATATGGGAACATCTTTATGAAACACTGTACCATAGGGTGCACCTGGTCGCCCAGAATGGCTTTGTATTCATTGTAATCTACTACGCAGAGTATAATAATCGGACCTAATAACTGTGATGATATGGCTACCCATAGCATATCATGTCCACCACCATGTTTAACATTTGGGAACAGGCAATGTGGGTTGAAGGCTTCCTTTGGCTTTCTCCAAACATAAATCCATCCAGATGTAGGAAAAACAGTAAAGGACAACTCATCAGACCATATTGCTTTCTTCTACTGCTCAGAAGTCCAGGTTTTGTGCTCATTACACCAGGTTATGCGTTGTTGCACATTGGCCTCGGTTACAAGCAGTTTCCAAATGGCAGCCCTAACATAAATGTCAGCTTTGTGAAGCTCACGACATACAGTTTTTGTTGAGACTGGGTCACGGAGGTCTAGATTCAGTTCTGTGGTCATTTTTTAAGCTATCGTATCCCTGTCAATAAGCTTCAACTTGCAATCACTGTTCCTGGTACAGTTTTTCCTTGTTTGACCTATACCATCATGATTTTCAACACTATTCCCCTTGAGACATTAAATCATTTTGACGTTTCTGTGACCGAGGCACCTGCAATTCAAGCACCAACTATTTGACCTCTTTCCAAATCTGTGAGAATTTTCATGTTGCTTTAGGAACTCACATGTTTAAGTGTTGATTTGAAAATGTATTTTACAGCAGAAACATATCAGTAATTAGTATTGATAATAATGTGAAATGTGACTCCTTTTTAAGTGCTATTTAGTGACTTCAAAATCTTACAGTTCAAGCAAAAAGACTCCAGATAAAAATGCCACTTCCACATTGTCACATGTCTAGGCAATTTGTTTGTAGCTTATCAAGAAAAGGCTAATGCTGTTTAAACATTATTTTACATCTTCAGAGTAAGAAGATCTGCCAGTACCACCCCCACCTTCTGAAGGAAAAAGAGACAGCAAGAAATCCGACGCACTGCCTTATTCCTTGGGGGACTGCATATGCTCATGTTTTAAGGAGAAAAAAGAAGTCATGAAAATGTATTGTGCTCTCTTGTGACTTCCCCTTGCGCCTTGTTACTCCTGCAAAAATGTAAATTGGACTTCTCTCACCCCCTTATTTTCCCATTTCCATCATGCAGAGAAAGGATCAGCCTTTTTGTCACAGTGCCAACAGATGCCTTAATTAGTATTATCTCCTGCTCTGCTGAATTTTATTTTAAATACCGCCATTCCAAACTGACTGGCATGCCCTTGTCTCCAGACTGAGAAAAAGAGGGCAGGTTTGTGCCGGTGGTCTGTGTTTTTCACTTCATGTCTCAGGGCTCAGTAATACCTATTTTATAGATAACATCATATTGAAGAGATATTGGTCGAGATAAAAACCCACTTTG
Organism: Aldrovandia affinis; assembly: GCA_029706075.1. Classification (NCBI taxonomy): domain Eukaryota; kingdom Metazoa; phylum Chordata; class Actinopteri; order Notacanthiformes; family Halosauridae; genus Aldrovandia; species Aldrovandia affinis. The sequence goes on along the minus strand of JAINUG010000194.1, from coordinate 1,273,979 downwards.
CCTTAAAAACGCTGTTCAACGACCCCTCCCAAATGCACTTGCCCGGAGTGCAGGTTGCCCACTGCAGCCGGGGTTCAGCTTGACAAGTTCAGTCTCAAAGGAGATGGTTCATCGCCATCATCACTGCCATCAGGCAGTGGGCTCGTGGGGGGGGGGGAATTGAATCAGGGTACAAATTATGTACAATTGGCCACATAATTGGGATAAAAAAGGCTGTTTCAACCTATGAATACATTGTAAACTGGCTACAATGCAAATATATATATATAAAAATAAAACACCTTCAAATCCAATTACCAAATACAGAAATACAAATCGTCAGAGCAGAAAATTCAGATTTAATGAGAGAATCTATCATCAATTATTCCAAACAATTAATCATCTTGTTGTATGCCCCCCGTTGAGAATTCTCCTGACAAAACAATCTTCCTGGCCATTGTTCTGGGGCAAAATATAATGCTGGGATTCCACAGATGTATCCACAGTTTCATACTGCAATAGGGCTCTGCCCGTCTCTGACTAACCCCGAATGCTCCCGATAAAAGATGGAAATCTAAAACAGTGCTCCAGGGTCTACGCCATACAGAAACATAGTAAGACATGTCTCGTTTTGAGCTTTCTCAAATGCCTTTAAACTGTGCTAATCAGCCAGGGAAGTGATACGGCCGCCACTCCCAGCGTGCAGTGGCCTGTTATCTGCAGGTATATTACTGTGTAATTTCACTTCACCCTTAAACTTTGCCTGGGGAAAAGAGCAACCATGACAAATACCAGTTGGTGTATCTTTGCTGTGTCAGCATTTCGTCATGAAAAAAGTGAACGTAAAGCTTAACGATGTTTACAGCGGCCTGCGTGACCTGACACTCTCAACGAACATTAACCAATGGAATCCTCCAGGCTAGTGCCGGTGGCATAATGTCGGATTTAAGGCGGTGTCCATTTTCTTTGCTGAACCATCACCAATAATCTGTAGTGCCAAAAATGTAACTCGTGATCTAAGTTAACAGTTGTGCTGCTGTTCAGAGGGACAGGGTCAGGCCAACATTTGGAACCGTTGAAACGCCGACAAGCAGTCCATGCTCCTCCCCGCTGCCTGCAGAGCACAGACCTCACTCTCTCTGTGCGGCACAACAAACCAGTGAAATAGACTGCAGTGTTCCCCAATCTGCCTCAGCTTCAAATCCTTTTACGGGTAATAAAGAGATCTTTGGGATTCCAGTGCACTGAGAAAACCTCTAATCTGAAGTCAATATCAGATGGTTAAATATTTTATAGAGCCCCAAGCAAAGCTAATTGGTTAGCTTAAAGAACCTTTTATTACTCCTAGTTGTGAAATGTTTAGCCTTTGCCTCAGAGCATGCGACTAATCATTAAATAGAAGGCAAGCTTTGACTGGGATCAATCATCCGCCTCTTTCAGGACTTAAAGATTCATTTTCAATTTTCATGGTCCTAGTGACAAATACCAGCTCTGAATTTCTATGCGAGAACAAAGGTTTGCACACTGTTGGCATCCACTGGTTTGCCACAGCAATGACAAGCTTTTCTTTGCTCACTGGGTGGTGATATGAGGGGGAAAAACAGTTTTATTGGACATAACAAGCGTTTATTATGGATTGAGCTGTAATTATTGGTAATCTTTTCAGAGAACATCCCAAAATACACTCAGTCCTTGGTGATGACAGCTTAAAGGACAATTTTACCCATATTCAATTTTTTGTCCTTATTATAGCCTTACACGTTTATTACACATAATTTTTGCAGATATAATAATTATTCAAGCTAAAACAAAAGACGCATCTCCCTGTAATTTGTAGAAAGCTAGAATTTCTCATAATGCATTCATGTATCGTTCTCATTGTCCTCGGGCTCTCTGAATCTGCTGCAGAGAAGGTGAAAGTAGAATGGCCCATTCAAATTCCTCTCTTTACTGGCATGAAAGGGAACGATGATGTGTTCCTTCATTAAACCAGAAACTTGATGATACCATACGTAGAAAAGTTGTGTGGTGTATAATGTGATTTTTGCACACACACACATCTGTAAATCTACCCAATTGTCATCACCACTGCCTACTTGCTCAACACTATCTATCCCTGCCTACTCATTTAATATACAGTACCAGTCAAAAGTTTGAGTACACCTGCTGGAAACTAGGTTTATCTCATAATTGACAATGTTTTACACCATATAAGTTTCTTTAAATACTTGAAAATGACAAAAAAAACACATAAACGATAAACAAAAGGAACATCAAAGCAATGTTCAATCAAATGTAATTGAAAATTGAATCTTGGATTCCTCAAAATAGCCACCCTTTGCTGTGATAACAGCCTCACAAACACGGGCCATTTGGTTAATAAGTTTCAGCAGGAAATCACCCGATATGTCTTCCCAGCTCTCCTGCAGCAATTCCCAGAGGCACTTGTGGGTTGCTTTGCTTTGACTGTTCTGTCCAGTTCATTCCATACAAGTTCTATGGGATTGAAGTCTGGACACTGGGCAGGCCAGGTCCTTAGTTTGTGTTGTCCTTCACATTCTCCCTTCACCAGATAGTTCTTGCACAACTTCAAGGTGTGTTTCGGGTCGTTATCTTGCTCAAGAATGAAGGAGTGCCTGCTTAGCCATAGTCCAGATGGAAGGTGTACTCAAACTTTTGACTGGTACTGTATATATATTTTTTAATGTACTAACCTTTTCCTTCCCAGTGTTACAGGTACGGTATGCAGCTGCCTACAACGATATCTATCGCTGTATTACTGCACTGATCTCTTGCGCAAACTGTGGCCAAAAGTCAGTGGACACCCCTACTAATTATTGAGTTCAGGTGTTTCAGCCACACCCATTGCCAACAGGTGCATAAAATCTAGCACATAGCCATGCAATCTCCACAGACAAACATTTAGAATTCAGAATGGTTCGTAAAGAGCTCAGTGACTTTAAACGCGGCACTGTCATAGGATGCCACCTTTGCCACAAGTGAAATTTCTGCCCTACTAGATGTGCCCCGGTCAACTGTAAGTGCTATTATTGTGAAGTGGAAGCGCCTAGGAGCAACAACAGCTCGCCCACGAAGTGGTAGACCACGCAAACTCACAGAGCGGGGTCGACGAGTGCTGAAGCGCGCAAAAATCGTCTATCATCTGCTGCATCACTCACTACAGAGTACCAAACTGCCTCTGGAAGCACCATCAGCACAAGAACTGTGTGTCGGGAGCTTCATGGAATGGGTTTCCATGGCCGAGCAGCTGCACACAAGCCTCACATCACCATGTGCAATGCCAAGCATTGGCTGGAGTGGTGTAAAGCATGCCGCAACTGGACTTTGGAGCAGTGGAAACGTGTTATTTGGAGTGATGAATCACGCTTAAGTATCTGGCAGTCTGATGGATGAATCTGGGTTTGGCGGATGCCAGGTGAACGCTACCTTCCGGAATGCATAGTGCCTACTGTAAAGTTTGGTGGAGGGAGGATAATGGTCTGGGGCTGTTTCTCAGGTTTGGGATAGGCCCCTTAGTTCCAGTGAAGGGTATTCTTAATGCTACAGGATATGAAGACATCCTAGCCAATTGGGCGCTTCCAACTTTGTGGCAACAGTTTGGGTAAGGCCCTTTGCTGTTCCAGCATGACTGTGCCCCTGTACACAAAGCGAGGTCCATAAAGACATGGTTAGACGATTGGCTTGCAAAGAGCCCTGACCTCAACCCCATTGAACACCTTTGGGAGGAATTAGAACGCCGATTGCGAGCCAGGCCTTCTCGTCCAACATCAGTGCCTGACCTCACAGATGCTCTTTTGGCTGAATGGGCACAAATTCCCACAGACATACTCCAAAATCTTGTGGACAGCCTTCTCAGAAGAGTGGCAGCTGTCATAGCCGCAAAGGGGGGTCCAACTCCATATTAATGCCCATGGTTTTAGAATGGGATGTCCAACAAGCTCATATAGGTGTGATGGTCAGGTGTCCACTGACTTTTGGCCATATAGTGTATATCATGGGTTGAAAAATATATATAAAAATGCGATTTCTGGGCAAACTTACCCTTTAAGTTAGAGACTGCATCCTGGAGCACCAGAGTGCTCCACAAATGGGTGATTGGTCCTCCTACTGAAATGATAAGAAACCAAAGAGAGCACCGCTCGTTCAGTCTGTGACTCGCCACTTTAATATCGCTTATTAAAGTGGCAGTGTAGTGTAATGGTTAGGGAGCTGGGTTTGTAACTCAGAGGTTGCATGTTCAATTCCCAGGTGGGGCACTGCTGTTTTACCCTTGAGCAAGGTACTTAACCTGAATTGCTTCAGTAAAATATCCAGCTGTATAAATGGATTGTATGTAAAGAAATGTCAAACTGTGTAAGTCGCTCTGGATAAGAGCATCTGATAAATGGCCAAAATGTAGTTATATGGCCATTTTTAATTCACCGTGGCTGCAAGAACTACGATATGCGCAAAGACTAATGCAAAATTAAAATGCCTTAAATGAATATGCATTATTAATTATTGTATGTACGCGAGGCCTAATATCTATAACAAAATTAATAACAGCACTAATTTGAAATGGGGTCAGCAAAGGCAGTGTTCAGAGCAATTACTGCTGCCTAATGAAAGAGCCTTGGTGCTGCAATGGTGAGTCAGGACCATTCTACAGAGAATATACAAAACATAATATTAGAACACTCTGTGTATGTGTGTGTGTGTGTGTGTGGGGGGAGAGAGAGAATCCTGTGTGCTCATGTGCATAATGTATTCATGTGAGCACGCACGCATGTGTACATACATACATACATGTATGTGTGTGTAGGGGTGGGAGCCTGTATGTTCATATGCGTGCAAGCCTGCATGCATACATGTGTATGTGTGCCTATGTGTGGCAGATGTTAGGCTGAGACAGAACTTATTTTCCCCCCAACTCCAAAGCCTATCTCCCGAACTTAGGAAAGGCAGAAGCGACCGGCCTCTGTATTTGCGCCTCAGTCGATTCAGCGTTCCCTCACCGAGTCTGGCAGGAGTCTCGCCAGCTACACCAACGCGTTCCGTGAAATCCGCCTACGACTCACGTCGCCCCATCAGGGAGACCCGGTGACAGCAGTGGCTGCCATTTAAGCGCACTCTTCCTAATTGCGCTTTCGAGAAACGCGCTGACAGTCAGCCGCCGTTGCGAGATCGCTAAACGCGCATGAAAAGCCGCCGTCTTATCCGTCCCCATCTCGGCGAAAATTGCATTTGGTCGCGAAAATGCTATGCAAATATTATGATTGCAGTGCTATCTGGGCAAAACATTAGAATCCCCAGGTCCCATATTATCATAAACTGCACCATTATAACAATGTTTCCACATCCATTACGGACGCCGCCTCTGACTGAAGAAAAGGCATCCCGCTGTTCCCTCCGTCTCTCTGACCCTTAATTGTCACCAAAACTAAACGTGCGGCTTTAGCAGCTTCCGCGTTCCTCCAGACACATCACAGGCACCTGCGCTGATCAAAAGGCCCCTGCACTTCACTTTACCCCAATGCATCACGTCGCGAAAACCCGGCAGCTAAGTACATCTGTCAAGGAACGAATCCCACGGTAATGCCACCTGAGGTTCGGTTTCCTCATGGGTTGGGCCCTTGTGCCGTGCTGTTATATTAAATGTAGGTAGAGGGCAAACTGACTTGAATCCTGACATATCTTTTTTCATAGCGTTCCATGTAATGCAAACAGTGCTCTCACACATTGATAAAGAATGGCTAGGCTATACGGCGTGCGTCGTGGAAAGTGTCGGCGAGTATAGCTGTCAGTTCCTCAGAGGCGATACTGCACACTGTCTGGATGACTTGAAATGCATGTAGCCAGATATTAAATATTGGGGGGAAGATAACAAAAGGGCATGATTATGGTATTAATATATGATATATTATGATTATGTGAGAACATTTCCACTCCCCCCCACTCCTTATGATTATGATGTGAGAACATTTCGAGCCAGCCCTATTTCTGGAGAGGGTCACAAAAGTCATCCGGTTCATATCAATTGTTTTATTAACCTTTACGACGACGCTCTAAATGTGTCACAACCAAAAGGCCAGAGCAATACTGTATCAGCCCTGATAATCCACTCTGGTTTAAGACTTGAAGGGTGGGGGCAGGAACTTCACCTCTTTGATTGGACGATAATGAGTCCATTCTAATTGGGTCATGACAAAGATTGCAAACTGGAGTCTGAAAATCCCTGGTCTGGGGTTATGATTAAGTTGTTATTCCTGGTGTGAGATATCAAAGCCTGCTTTATGTTGTGCGCGCGCACACAAACAAACACACACACACACAGTTGGGGCAGCAATGCATGCAATGGTCAGGGAACGGTGGATGGAAATAGCATTCTAACCATGGTTTTGACTTTCTATAAACTCTAGACTTAGCAGCTGTAGATGTGATTCTTCATTGAATAATACTGAATGATCATAGACTCCTTCCTCCATAACAGGGCATGCTGTCAGTGTAGCTTGATGCAATCCGATGATATGTTTGCACATATCAAAAAGAATGAATGTTTAAAAATTGTGTAGTGTAGTTTACTATTCCTCCCTACCAGGTGAACACTGCTCATTCCATAGCGCGCTCTAGTGGGTGGCTGCAAGCAATATGCAGTTATTATTTTTTTAAAGGCTGACTGCCGGGTTCCTCCCTGTTCCTTACCGCAAGTGTGTTTATTTGGAGGCAATTATGGATGGCGTTTACCGTTTCGAATATTGCTGGAATAGATGTTATATCCAGTATTTGTTCCATTCTGTTGTGATGAAAACAACAACTTAGCCAAGGTAATGAGAAAAATCCAACAAGCTTTGCCCATTGTTTCCACTGAGCATTTTCTCAGGTGGTGTTATAGAAAAACGCTAGTCCTAATAAATGTGCCAACTTTACAATGACGTCCCTAATTTTGGGCGCACCGTACGGCGATGGGGATCGTGAATATTGAATACTAACAGCAGTGCTTATGTAGTTGGGGACAGTAGGCTACAGTTTTTCCTATTCATCTTTTTGCTTTGTGCATTATTTTTAAACAATTCAGCTCGTAGGCAATCTGACTTATAATGAGGTTTTCAGGAAGCCTCGGGACACAGCGCAGAGCATTGGGTCTGCACTCCTTTTCCTGCCTCTTCTCACCTAGCAACGTGTATTGCGCTAACAGCAAGTATTTTAATGCATAGGGTACAGCCCATTCTCCATGGCTGGCATTTCTTCAAAGAAAATTGATGTCTAGTCCGGCAGAGGTTAAAAATAATGAATGTAAATCTCTCCCAAATGTTATTCCTCTAGATTCACTAGATTAACAGAGTATGCTAAATGTCAATGTTTTTCTCTCCTACCACAGAGATCATTTCTGAGCCGGAGGTGGTGGCAGCACTGGTGTACAGTTAACTTGCACTTGGCAGCAATAGGAGCTGCATCAGGGAACACAATCTGATTTGTCTAGCTAAAGCTCAGACATTTGGTCCTTATGTTAGAGAATTCCACGAACAAAGCATTTTATTATTAAACACAAATACCTAGCAAAATGTTTTATTAATAATAATAATAATAATACTGGTACTGGTCACATTCCCTACAAAACACATTCCTGCAGTGTAGGATTCTTTGTACGTGTGAAACATAACCATTTCCATAGATTTAAAATGCCATGGGATAAACGTTATTGAGGTCACAGATAAAATAGTAATGCACATACCAGCTAAACGTAGCTCAAATGAACTCTTAAAGGCAGAGCCCTTATAAAATGGAGCATTTTGCAGTGGTGTGCATTAGAGTGGTTCAGCACTGGGCTACACCGGGTGATTTTGCTTCAGGTTTTCAAAATTAATTTAATCAGGTCTTATTATGAGCAGAGTGCACTGTAATTGCTTGTGAAATTGAGGAAAAACATATGTTAACACGCTAATTTCTTCAATCAGTATATTCTCAAATAACCAATCATAAATGAATACTCAAATGGCTCAAATAACCACGCAAAATGTATACAAGTCTGATCTGGCCTCAATAATGTCTGCAATGTGTTCAAAAGGCAGATGGAGCCCTGTTGGTTGACATGTTTTACTATTATTACATTGAAGAGGAATGTTTCTGTAAGCTGATAGAAGTGTCCAATGTGGTATCCGTCTGGTTGGCTCTCTGTGACAGTCTCACAGATAAAGGGATTCAACACCAGAATTGACTGGGCTCCAACATTTTAGATGGGGAAAATGTGTCCACTGTACACCACCCAAGATTAGGCATCGCGTGCAGAGAAAATACATATTTTCTTACTCCTTGCTCTTCGCCCGTGATTTAAAAAACACTGGAAACCTTACCACCGTGCTATAGCGCCGGTCCCTTCGACAAAGCATGACAGTGCCTTTAAAAATGCTCTCGCCCCAAACGACACCCTGGCCCAAAACCAGCAAGGAAGCCAGCATCAGATGTTCTATTAATATTCCGCTGTGGTCTGTAATGATGGTGTGCATGCCAGCCCAGCCCTCCACTAAAGCAGCATTTCCCACCTTGTGAGGGAAGGGCCACCCCAACCCATCAATCATGCTTTGTGTGCTAATGATGGACTCATGCATAAGAGCCAGCGTACGCAATGAGAGGCAGTGAGCATGAAAAGGAGTGAATCAACTGTCAGCAGCAGGGATGTGAAGGAGTGCGGCTCTGTGACTGGAATCGCCAATCACGCTCTCCCGGTCTGCACTGCTGCTGGCTGTGCACAGTGGGCTCGAGGAGGAGGGTCTGCAGCCAGCTTGACACCACAAACACTGGAGCCCCAACAAACAAACACTGGAGCCACAATATAGCCCCAAGGCACAAACACTGTAGCCCCAACAAACAAACACTGCAGCCCCAACACACAAACACTGCAGCCCCAACACACTAACACTGCAGCCACAACACACAAACACTGCCCCCAACACAAAAACACTGCCCCCCAACACACAAACACTGCAGTGCCAACACACAAACACTACAGCCCCAACACAGAAAAACACTGCAGCCACAAAACACAAACACTGGAGCCCCAACACACAGAATCTGCAGCCCCAACACACTAACACTTCAGCCCCAACACACAAACACTGCAGCTCACTTATATGCTAACACTGCAACCCCTGAGCAAAGTGCCTACTGGTACATTCTATTTTTATTACTTTTACAATTGAATGCTAATAAATACACCATACTCCAGAGACAAATTAAAATACAAAGCATTTTTTCTCAAAGTAAGTCCTACATATATTTTTTCTTGTGCTTGAAATGCTATTATTCCATGAATAAAGTGTTCCCTGCCACAGGTATTTAATGTATTCAATGTATTTACCTAGAAACACAGACAGGATCTTTATACATTCTAAATTACTAAAATAACTTGGTTTTTAATAACAAATATTAACAATTCTCTGTTGAGAAAGGAAAAATTACAAAATGTAGGTGGGTTTGAGCAGTTGGCTCCAACCTTTTTAGAAAAATCAATTTTTCAAATGGATTCCTCATAAAAAAATACTTTTATCATTAGTGTTGGATACGAAAGCCAGCTCTTAAAAATATTGACAAATCAACATTCTCTGCCAAAAAACATTGGTAGCTCTGACTGAATTTATGTAAAGGCTCTATAAAGTACATGAATTGATAATGTGTAACATGAAAACAAAAACACGAGGTGCTGCTTTCGTGTGTGGATGAGGCCCACGGTCTGGTATCGAGTCCAGACCGCGTCAGTGCCGACTGTGGCCGGCAGTCTCACGAGACGACACTTCGTTTCCAATAGTGTCGCCCAGGGAGGGAGGGACACGGTCAGCAGGATGACCGTGTCTCGTCACGCACCAGAGGCCCCCGCCGGTCGACCGGGCGCCCGCGGCGTGCCTGAATAAAGATGCGCACGGAGTGTCTTCCTCCGACTCATGCCTATGCAAGCTTTTGAAACGCGGCATGAGACGAAGTGGTGGCTGACGTCGCATGTATCAGAGGAGAGCGTCTGTGCTTGTGCTCCCGCTCTTCCACATTGGCAGCGGAGGTTGCAGCGAGCGCAGCTTGAGAATGCAATCGGGCATTCCAAATTGGGAGAAAAGGGGGAAAAGCATAAAAAATTTAAACAAAAAAATTATATAATATAATTTAAAATAAAATAAAAATTTTAATAAAAATGTATAGCTGACCCAACACCCCAAAAGTAACAATAGCTTGATTGGAGAAAGCAATCATAGCTACTTTGCACTTTATCATAGCTACTTCAACTGACTAGTCTTGAATAAACAGTTTTCCAATGTTTTTTAGATAGCACTGTTTTCAGCTAAATGCGTCGATTTGTCTTCGAATGCGTGTTACGCACCACAACAACATGCTACATGGTAATGCCACAAGTAATAACACATTTGTCTTTCCATTCTCGAATAGTAGCATTTCTGAACCCCTGCATTGTTGAACCTAAACAGTTCTGGCAAAGGCAGACGCTTATGAATATTCATTGTCAGTGAGACCATCACTCGTTTGGTTGTGACTCTAATCACTATCTATATGCGTGGAGTTGTCGCCGCTACCAGCCATTTATAATGAAATTCGTTCAAAGCATGCCTTCTCATGAATATGCATGCTATAGTCAACAGCCATAGCTGGAAGTCTTTATGGCACAGCCACAACTGTAGCACGGAAAGGAGGGAATGCAAAGTGCTCACGAGTGATTAAGGGTCTCTGATAGATTAACACTGTTTGCTAACATGTGGCCTTTACCCCCTACACTCACTTTGAAGAGCCTATTCAGTGCCGTTCCTTCTGACAGAGAAGCCCTTGGGTGTCAGGTACAGGCTCTTTTCAACATGAGTGTTCTTCCCCCGATGGAAAAAAAACCACCGCTGGTGTGCATGACCAAGAAGCTCAATTTTTGGTCTCATCTGACCATAACACCCGGTTCGGCATTGGATGATGAACTCCCTGGAATGCCTCAAGATCCCAAGAATACCTCAAAATCAACCAAGAAATGGTTAACTGACCACAAAATTACTGTTTTACAATGGCCATCTCAGTCTCCAGACTTGAACTCGATCTAAGATTTGAGGTTTGATTTGAAAAGGGACCTGAAGGAAACTGAAATTGTATTGAATGTTATTTTATTTCAAGTAATTATTAGGGGTCTTGTAAGCTAACTTTGATTGTTCTCACCTTGTATTAATGCACATCTTGTAAGTGTGAATAATTGCTGAAAATGTAAAATGTAAATCATAATTTTTATGAATCATCTTTTTCTCTGAGCAATTGTATTTGTATAAAATTTTAAACATTTTGGAGCACACAATATAACTTGTTACTTGTAATGTTTATTTTAAACAGCCATTTTTGCTCATCTTCATTTTGGAGTTGACTGTATACAGTATTTGCTAATAGCATTAATCTTTTAATGCGATAAGAAAGTTTGAAAAATCCAGAAGGCAACCGATATATTTAAATATAGCCTATAGCCTAACTGCAAACTATAAATATAAAGCTGACAATGATGGTATGTGCAGAAAAGGTATTCGCATATAAACTGATCAGCTTCACTAAGCCAGTCAGTATCTGCTCACATACAATTTCTTGAAAGGATCAAAAGGAAAGCAGTCCCAATTAAATCAATTTTGACTCCGACTCCAACTAAGAGAATAAAATGTGAAAAATGCCAACGAGGGTGAATACTTTTTACACCCACTGTATATATGAATTAATCTGATATTCCTGAGTATATGCTGATACTCATGCTGGCTGTCTGTTTCACAGGCTTCAGCACAGGAAGCAGAGGGTATAACCGAAGCAGCAGTGACCCACAGCCTCTCTGCACAGAGAGTAGAGCGCACTGCTGGATCCTACACTACCGGAATCATCACAGCCAAGCCCCTGTCCAATACTCCAGCAAGGGGATCAAAGTGTTTGGAAAGCCCGCTGACTCTATTATGAACAAAATTTCCTAGAGCGTGTTCTGATTTACAAAGGAAAGAGTGGAGGGAGTATAAAAAAATACGCCAATATCAGATTTTATATCTCCGCGTGTTTAAATATTGCTACGATATGGTAATCGAGCAAAGGAAGGATTAAGATATGGGCCTTGCAGGCAAAACAGATAAGGGCAGGCTTCCTGTGCGTTAGGACTAATTAAAGAGTTAAATAAATTCTAATCTCCGAATTCTCTTCTGCCCTCCACGTCAGGGAACATGAAAGGGAACAGGAACTTTGAGCACGATCTCGGGGTTAGATTTATCCCTGCCCCTGGGTGGGTTTAAAACCCACTTCCACACTGGAGTCTGACACAAACCCCTCTTCTATTGCTCAGCGCAGTGTGACTCTGGGCTCTGGTTGCTGAGATTCATCGGCCCTTTAACACGCAGGCTGCCGTAATCCTCAGCGCACACAGGGCAGATCAGGAAGCTATTTTCACCACCACAGTGCTGTACCATCCACCCCGCCACTGCCACCGCCGTCAGCCCCACCGGCCCCTCCACCCACATAAAGACGCAGCGATTCTGAAACAACGTCCTCACGGCTCGGTGGTTTGTTTGAAAAACATCTGGACCCCGCCGTGTTTGCTGAAAGCCGGCGAGGGCACACGCTACCCTCGAAAGAGATGCCAAGCGGGCTGAGGTGGCCTCCCATTGTAGGTAACAGGATTTAGCTTGAAAGGCGATAGGACTCTGGCAAGACCTATCAGCTACCGATCCACAATAGACCACAAATCAAAGGGAAAGGATTACACTTGAAACGCGAAATAAAATGACGCAATGATTGCAGGTTCTCTTTGACTTTTAGCTTGAGGATATGGCAGAGAGTGCAGTCAGAGACCTGGGCAAGGTCACCGAGCCAGAGAGGAGCCAAGTTTCCCGATCTCCACGGTGCCCTAAAACTCTAACCTGCCTCTGAGGACTCTGATTCGTTCTCAATTTGGTAGTTTCCGCAGTCAGACTGTTAGTTGAATGAGGCCATTTACCACAGACTGTTAAAAAGCCTGGACTCAATCCAGGAGCGGGGATCTGAGGCGAGTCTGACTCATTCTAAAGCCAAGAGCTCTCCTCCTCTCCACAGGGATGGACAGCATTGGCTGCTTTGTCCTGGCGGGGTGTTTGGGCAGGGATGGACAGCATTTGGCTGCTTTTTAATTCTGTCCTCATTGTGTGTATATAACTGGGTACGGGGATGTGTTTGGGCTTTATACTGCTTGTAAAAATGCCAGCCGACATGACAGGCATTTGAGCACATCCTCAGGTCACCCATTTGAGAAAACTTTTAAAGATTTTGTTTCTGATTATATCCCATTTTTCACTCATTGTGTGGATATAACTGGAGACGGCACTGACCAGACATAACCCAGTACTACAGGGCACAGGATGTCCTGTGGTAAGAATAGCCGTGAAAACTATGGGGAATTGAACTTTATACTGCTTTGTGAGTTTGTTGCTGTATGTACTAACATTACAACGTGCAGAATAGAGCTAGCTAGAGTCCTTCTATTGCTAGTCCTTCAATCTAGCTGACAGAATTAACCTAGCTACCAAGTACAAATTTTGTTAGGGCCGTCACATTATATTTGAATATCGAATCTAATTTCAAATCTGCATTCCAACACCTATTTCGAAGATAAATGGGGAGATTCAATAGGACTTAGCTAGGGATCAGTTATTAAGGCCAGGGTTTGAGCCTGATTATGGTGTTATGTTTGCCACAGCACAGGTTCATGGCAAATAAGTTCTTCACATTAGAGTTATCAAAAGGGCAAGGATCTGCAATCTCAGAGAGCTCCCTCAGAGAATTTTTAATTTGTCATTGAGCCTGAGTAATTGAGTTATCAAAAGCTCTGCAATCTCAGAGAGCTCCCGTTTTTAATTTGTCACTGTGAGTAATTGTAGCTTGCTCCTTACACCAGTCAATGTTGACCATCGTGCAAATATTAAATCACTCAGTGAGTAGCTGCTGGTTTATTAGTACTGCATCTCAAAAGTGAACACTTTTACACATTGGCACAGGTTGGCAGGCCTCTTCCTTCCGCTCGCCATTTTATGTACCCACCGTCTCTGGAACTGGGTGGGTCTTTCAGCTGTTTCCTTCACCACCTTCCTTATTCATAACATATGGTTGTGTTTTTCAGCCAAAAACTCCATCCAATGCATGATCACACTTAGCTCACTGATCACTGACGATCGCATAGTTCATCATCATCAGCACTGTCATAAAACATGTATAGCAATATAAAAGGCATGGTATTACACATTTATAACACATTCATAAACAATGGTTTTATAGCTACTGACAGATATAATATGTTACGTTGAAGAATTTCTATGACAATAAAATTATGTATTATTAATTAATGAATAAAGTAGATAATGTCATGCTTCTGAAGGTAATGTGTTTGCTTTATGAAGCCTGTATTAAGGTACTTTAGATGTAAAGCTTGAGCCAGTAATAGCAATACATTTGCAAAACCTAGCAATCCTTCCACCTTGCCTTATCTGTTCACACTGGAGACAGACAGGGTACAGAAAATGTATTTTACCATAGGTCCACTTGTGTTTTGGGGCCTTCTGATCACCTCTCCCAATAACAGCTCTCACAGCAGCGTATCTGAGAAAAAGCCTGAGGCAGCAGCAGCTGATGAGCCGCGCTAGCACACCAGCTATGGAAGAACAGCCTTCGGGAAGGCTGGAAACGAGCCAGGTTTCACCTGTGAAACCCAGCTCCATGACTGGGGGTGACGGTTTCCCCCGCAGGACTCCAGCACGCCGGTGCTTCAGCACTTCTCAAGAGTCTGCCGTGTTCTCTCGTTTTTGTCGCTCATCCCTCTTTATCTCCCCATCCTCCTGCCATCTGGATGGCAACAGTTGTGCCTAAAGAATGGAGGGTTACCTGTAGCATCGCCCGCAGCCAGTGCGCGGGGATGGTTATGGATCGTGCAACCGCAGAGCAGCCCTGTCACTGCCACTTGTAAGTGAGTGGATCCAATCCAGAGTGATGCATTGCCTTCAGCAGAAAGTTAACACACAAAACAATCCCGTGCACTATTCCATTAAAAGCCTTCCCCTATTGGTATATCGTGGTGTTTTCTACCTTTAAAAGCATAGTACAAACGGGGTGTGAGAAGGTGAAAGGACTATTTGTGATTAATTGGGGAGCCCTGCGTGTTGTGGGAGGCAGGCTGTGAGAGCTCGCTCCACCAGTCACACCAGGGCTCGGCTGCGAAGGTAATTAGTCCCACCTGAGTGTCTCCTCTGTGCAGTTTGTCTAGTTAATCTCACGTGTGAGTAATTAAAGTCGCTGCTACACCTGGAACCGCGCTCAATGAGGAGCTGCCGCTCGGATCCCTGTCATCTCAATTTGCACAGCGCCCCAGAGAACTGTGGGGTTGTTATGCGCTAAATAACACTGCAGCCTAACAGCATTTGCGCACAGAGAACTAATCACGTTGATCAGTCTCCGCCGACGATTAATACAATACCGTCCCGCGGATATGCATTATGCAACATGATGAAATTAAAAACTCTTCGAATCGATTTTTGCCTTTAAAATCTCTTCGGTGGAATTATTCATATCTCTAATACACTCCCAGTAATGTAGCCGCATTGAATCAGCTGTGAAGAGATTGACTCCATTTTGTGCATTAGACTGCAGGTGAGGGCCATTTATTTTCCCCTATTGCCCAGTGTTTATCATGCAAATGGACGTGAGTTGAATTTAATCTGTAATTAGGCTCATTCAGGATCCCCTGGGAAGGCCCTGTCATTTAGGTCATCCAGACAATTTAAAGTCAATTTTACAGGGCCACAGTTCTCCTAAATCTACCCCAGACTGGATGCCAACAGATTGCTCAAATGGTGGAATGCTTTGTTTTCGCCGTTTATTTTTCTGTGTGTCCGATGCAGAAATTGAAGCCAATCTGTTTTCTTGATTAAAACACAACAGAAAGCTATTAATCCTCATCGAGTTCAATGGCTTTCACTCTGTCGTTTTTAATGACCCTTTTTAGTAAACGCACTCTCGGGAAAAGGTATTGGATTCAGGTGTCTAGGTAATTGTGCTTGCTTTACACAAGGTCGTAAATTCAGGTTGCGCCAAAGTTCCCAAATTCGGCACCCTGTTATTAATTTACTTAATTAATATTCTTTACACAATTTGCCCTCCCAACAAGCCGGTGCTGTACAAAAAAAGTCTCCCATAGAAAATTTAAATCACCTTCTGTAATTGAGAATGACCATTTTTGAAATCGAACAGTGAGTGAAAGGCTGGTGGAAGTTGTAGTGTAATGGTTAGGGAACTGGACTTGTAATTCAGAGGTCGCTGGTTCAATTCCCAGGTGGAGCACTGCCGTTGTACCCTTGAGCAAGGTACTTAACCTGAATTGCTTCAGTAAAAAAATATCCAGCTGTATAAATGGATTGTATGTAAAGAAATGTCAAACTGTGTAAGTCGCTCAGGAGAAGAGCATCTGCTAAATGCCCAAAATGTAAAATGTAAATGCGGAAGTTGAAATGCAAGGGCACAGACCGAAAGTTAAAAAAAACAAACGACTCAAATCAATCAGGATATATAACTTCCATTACTTTCCTGTCTGGAACTCAGACCCAATACACTGAATATTGATCTGCATCACTTTGGTTAACAATGCACTACAAAGCTATATCAACACGAGACAAGCCATGGTAATACTGCCACATTCAAGGTCTCTCAAAAGATTGAGCAACTGCCGGGACATTTAATGAGGCATAAATCCCGAATCTTTGCCGAAATCCGGAAACACAATCACAGTTAAACTTTTACTGTCTTCGTTGTGCATGCTGTCCGGAGGACACCTGGCGCACTCAATGACCCATCTCTTTCCGCTATAATCACATCCTGTAAGATATTTTTCCAACCTGCTTTTAATGTTTTAACAACATACTCTGTAACACATTAACTTCCTTCTCGGGTGCACAGAGGCCAGGATTCAACTACCATTTGTACCTTGACCTTCAAAGAAATGTAAGAGTTTGTCTTTTTCTTCACAAACGCAGTTTGGCGTTAATATGGGTGATTGCTGAATTCTCCAAATTGTGTTTGTGGAGAAAAAAAACTTGCACGTACTCATGTCAAACCTAAGGACGAATGTTAACTGAATCCACACCAAAGTGTTTTTTTTATAATTGTAAGCTTGACTGCTCCAAACACAAGTGTGGAGATGTGTGCTCCACCCAACAACACCCACCAGCACCTTGTGTTTAGTACGACATTCTTAGAGTATACAGACTGAACGAAATGCTCCAGGGCCACTTTACACTATCCAAGGGGCAGAGAGAATCAATTGTCTCCTTTTGATCTGCAGACCAGGCAACAGAGTTTATCCACACCAAAGATAGGAGGGCTGGGTCAGGCTCTGCTTGGCACTTCAAAAGGACTCCACTTGAGGAATGGGGATGCCAGACAGCATGTTTCCACTAAGCAGAAAAAATGGGAAACCCCTCTTCTAACTGCTGAGGGGAATCCACCAATCAGGTGTAACATCAGCACACCTGATTCAAATCAACCAACAGGTGTGAACCTGCAATAGACTCCATATTCCAACTCAGCCAATCAGCACATGTTGGTGAAGGTGATCAATTCCCACACATGAGAAGAAGACCTTTGGAATGCTAAACACTAGCCTTTGCGAACAGGGAGCATTGGTCTTGTAGGCTACAGGACCCTTCTCTGCACCAAAGCACAATTCATTTATATTTCTTTCTCAGCAAAGGGGCTTTTAAACATTTAGTATGCAAAATTCTAAGACATAAACCTGCTCATTGAGTTAACCCATGTGGGAAAACTAAAGATTAAGTTCAGCACAAGGTTAACTCCTTACTTAAGCACAATGCTTATAATAGAAAACATTAAAGATTAAAAGTCAATTTCCATGTCGAGACGTAAGTTTCAGTGGAAATATGAACTATCAGGAGGCTCACGCTACTGCGGACCTGTGAACCTTTGGAAATCCTTATGAGTAACACTACAGATTGGAAGGGTGCGTGGGGTTGTTCGTGAATGGATTGTTGACTGTGTACATATTTTGGTTAAAACAGGTTTTTTTTGAAGGGGAGGAGCATTCTATTAGTAAGTTGAGCCTTCGGCAGCTCAGTTAATGTATTTGTAAAAGTGTGTATTTGTATTATTATATATGCATATATAATATATAGCCATTACGATTAACAGTCATCATAAAATATTGATTGATTAAAAGTCTGTTCCCTGTAAATAGTCATTTGTTAACAAATGGCGTCTGTATGGAATTATGACCAACAGCTCTATGTATGCCTATGTATCCTGCAATACTTTCCCTGGCCTAAATGGGTCACAACAGGCTGGGTACTGGAGAAGCCATGTATCCCTGGCAAGAGAAAGAATGAGCCTATTTCCAAGGGGGGCTAGGACAGACACCGTGAAAAGAAACAGGATAAATCCACCCCCCCCTTTGCAACGGTAGGAGGTCTCTGCGACAAACATTCCAATCAGCCCTCACCAGGGGCAGCCAAGTGTCCCATTAGTATTCATCGCAGCACCTGTCTGTTGTATTATTGCTTTAAATTGCATTACAGTTGGTATAAAAACAAGCAAACAGAGAGTAGGTGGGAGGGTGTGTGTGTGTGTGCGTGCGTGTGTGTGTGTGCATGCATGCATGTGTGCGCGTGTGTGCACATTTGTGTGCATGTGAGAGAGAGAGAGAGAGCGGGGGCGACAAGAGAGCAGAAGGAACACAATGCTACGGCTTTCTCTGACTGAGGGAGAGGCACACACCATCCAGTTTGTATACACTGAGTGGTGTCAGAATCAGATTTATTTAAAGAGCACTTGTGCCCAGGGGGCTTGGTGACCTAAACCAAATTTTCTCCCCCAGCACACTGGCTGTTGTGCTTCTATTGATTTACTCAGACACCAATGTGCTAAGGCCCCTTATCTGGACCCTTTTTTTATTAATGCTGTTACTGCTTTGACTCTCGGTGTGCCAGTGTGGTTTACAGAGGGCTCCCCAGAGTGGTGGCAGGAGGGAGGCTTGCCCTGCCCACATGGCACTGCCATGCACATCTACACTCAAACCGCCACCGCTCTCACAGGCCACGTTTTACATTAACCCCAACATTAGAGCACCTGCTGTGATTTCAGCTCTCCTGTCTTGGGGGTTGAATTGAAGGCAGATCATTTTCTGTTCTATAAAAACTGTGGGTAATTTACATAATGTACCCTATTACTCATTTCAATATTTCACAACATGTATGGTAACTGTCGAAATAAAGGAAACGCTTGAGTAAATGAAGGGTTCTGGCGGCTCTGTTATGATGTGGGGTGCATTTCCCTGGCATGGTTTAGGTCCATTCAACCCATCACAGGGCCAGGTAAACACCATTCTGAGTGATCACTTTCATCCTATGGTGAAGCATTTCTATCCTGAAGGGAGCAGTCCGTAACAGGATGACAATGCCCCATCCACAGGGCACGAGTGGTCACTGAATGGTTTGATGAGCATGACAACAGTGTAAATCATATGCCATGGCCGCCTCAGTCACCAGATCTCTTCCGAATTGAACACTTCTGGGAGATTCTGGAGCAGCGTATTCCATCACCAGGGGTTACAATGTCCGACGTTGGCCACTGGGACCGGGGTTTGATTCCACCGGCCGCGCCAGTTTCGGCTCTGGCTGGGAGTGCCACTGTGCGGCGGCGATTAGCTGTCCACCCCAGGGAGGGGGGAGGGAAGCCGACATGACTTCGCTGCGTATAGGAGTGGCTCCGATGTACCGGAAAAACAGTTGACAGCTCTGCGAATGCCGACTCGAGGAGGCGGCACATCGCTTGATCACGGCCTTGGGTCAGCCTTGGTCTCGGGGCTACGGCAGCGAACTCACAATACGAGGGGGGGTGATTGACATGAAAAAGAAAGGGTGTAATTGGCTACTAAATTGGGAGAAAAATGGGGAAGAAATAACAGAAACAATACAAAACCCCCCCCAAAAACACCATGATGGAATTTCTCGTGGAAGAATGGTGTTGCTTTCCTGCAATAGAATTCCAGACACTTGTAGAATCTATACCAAGGGGCATTTAAGCTGTTTTGGTGGTTCATGGTGGTCCAACACCCTTTTATGTTGGTGTTTCCTTTATCTTGGCACTTACCTGTATATATACTGTATATAATTATTATATATATTTTTAACAAACTCGAATAGCACCTTTTATTTTTTCCACTTGGGGTATAATTCATAAAGTACAAATCCCACATCGCTGGAAAAGGCAAAGGGCTCGCCTCAAACCAATTTTCACACAATAGTAATCAAATTTAACAATTTGGCTCCATGTCACATGCCTAAATGGGATTTCTCCATGCGTTCACTGCAGAGGATAGGGAAAAGTAAATCTATAGATCAGTCAGACGGTTGACTAATAATTCAACAGAATTTACTGTGGCAGTCGATGACAATCAGAGCTATTTTTCACCTCAGCTCACTGGCATTACGATCGCCACATTGTTCCATCTCAGCACCTTCCAGAAGGGCTCAGGCTCTGTGAAATAGCAGTGCTTTATGGGTCGGAAACCCTCTTGTGATTGGAACTTAAGGAGCTTTCACAGCTAAATGTGCCGAGAGCTAGCCCCCAAATTTATGAATTAATCCAAGCAGTTAACTTTAAGCTTCCCAGGTCAATGGCGGATGGGCAGGCTCCTTGTCCACACTTTCTCTACCTCGGTGGACCTGCAGGCTGCCTGTACGCTGCCACTGTCCCGCCCCAAGGAGGGGAACGCATGAGATATCCTCCTACGTGGAGGACCAAGAACAGCGTGTCCCAGGACCACTACTGCTTTGGCAGGGCTCCTTATTCGAGCCTACTCGCCATCTAGTGGTAAAAAGAAGGAACTCCCACCACTATGGGGGACCCGATCGATTTAGTCACTGTGTGGGTCGGGGGAAACTTACGTTTCCATCTCTCCCTCGGCCCCGGCCAATCGGAGACTGCCTCTGCTGGAGGAGAGAGGAGTCTGCGGTAACAGAGAAGCCTGTGAGCAGTGGCGAGGGTTACCCCGCAGCTCTCCTGCCCCGCCATCTCTGCTGGGTCCTGGGGGGGGTAGCAGTGTACAGAGCTACTCCCTCTAAATCATGCATGCAGTTGGATGAATTAATTTCCCTGCAGAGGAGATAATTGCAGCCATTCCGCCACCTACAGCCGCGCCAATGACACAAACACATGTTCGGTGGGTTATCTTCCAGGACCACCTTTCAGGGGGCTGCTCATTGCTCCACGTGACACGCGCGCCCCAATCTGCGGCTCTTCATTACGGGCGAGGGGCCGAAATCATTTTCGCTCCCATTCGATCCTGATGGTCTTCGGATTTGCTCAGTCCTCCCATTAATCCCACTTTATAGCGCCGCGATGTTGTCTGTGGCACGTCGGGACCGCCACTTCAGCGCCAGCTGATGAAAGGTTGAAACCATCGGCTGAGACGTCTGCATCTCGTTCCCACGTGAGCCGCAGCTGCGCGCGCGTCCTAATCTTCACGTCTTATTAGCACGTTACTGAACGCAGCTATCGAGGCATATCAATGCACTACTTTATTGAAGCACAATTATCTGAAATGCACTAATAGCATTAACGGACAAGGCTAATTGAAGGCACTATCTACATCGTGATCACAATATGAGGGGGGCTGCTTATGGTCCGTGTGGCTGGGAGGTCTTTCTAAAGAGGCTGCGCTTCAACGCGTCCAACCAAGTGTGTCTAGAAGATGCACCGCTCGCTCGTCTACTTGAACGCACCTGTGAGAGAAAAAAAGTAAAGGGGCCATTACTAAGTGGGTCACTCAAGTGTGGCCTTCTGGGAGGCGAACTGAAACTGGATCGAGGAGCACAATTACCAGCGTGCCGATGATTGAAACCTCTATTTCTGAAAGGTGCTGCTTCATTCCTTAGCTCTGTAATTCCCCGCAGCTGTCTCTCTGAGCTCATGTGATCTCCAGACCTAATTACAGAGCACCCCCCCACCAGCATCGCTATCGCTTATCTCTGTTTTTGTGCTCAGAATCAGAGTGTCTGATCTCTCCGAGCTGGATATACATCCACACAGGACAATGAACACGGAGGAAGAGAAAATGACCTGGGCTCGTTGAGATCGTTTTATTGAGACGCCAGTCCATGGAGCCGTGACAAGGTCCGAACAGGCCCTGGGACAGACCCGAGGCACCTCCTTCCGCCATTAAGCACAGTGAACCACAATAATTGCAAAGCCTGGCTGTAACAAAGGGTGGCTTTAGGAACTCAAAGCATGTTGCAGTGAGGATGTCAAAGGGAGGAAGCACACACACCATTTCACCTAAAACCAATACTGTGCTTAGCGCCCACCATTGGCAAGGATCACAGGCAATTAAAAATGAAGGATTAGCTGGCATTAGGGAATCTAACCAAGACAACATGGTTAACCAGGGGATCTATATTAGCAACAACGGCGAGTCAGGACTTAATGTCATCTGAATGATGGTTCCTCCGACAACAGAATATAACTCCCCCCCAACCCCCAACCCCCAACCTCCATGGGGTTGGGGTTTCTCTTGTTATCGCCCCTACAAGTCCATGAATACCACATCCAATGTTGTCTCATTCTCACCCACAGCTGGACTGGCATAAATTCTCCTGGGCCCTGTGCAAAAACTCTTAAGCTGTTAAAATTCACCTACTGATCAAAAAGGTTTGTTACAGGAGATCAGAAGGCGTAAGGAGAAACAAACACAAGGAGAGCTCCTGATTGCAAAGCGCTGGCAGATTGAATAAAGGACGTTTACAGAGGCCGTCGTCCCATTCAATTTGTAAGACGTGATGCTGACAGTCATGTACACTGGCTGTCACCTTCAGGGAGCTGCTGACAATCCACAAAAGCAAAATTACAAATAAAATCTATAACAGGAACGGAGATGAGTTTCAGCTCAATCGAATGCGGTCCCGCATGTGGCTGAAGGTAGAAATACAGCAGACATCAGTCACCGGCCTCAACCGAAGTGCAAAGATCCTGCAGATTAGCTTTGAACCGAGATTCTCTAGCACCACCTTGCACTGTTATCAATATCCTCCCTGCTTCAGACAGGCTCTGAGACTGGCCTATTTATCCTAGGAGGATGCAGCGAGCCACCGTGGTCAAGATGGCAGTTTAATACACTGGATCTTTGAATGACTGATAAAGATGTTTGGCAGGGTGGCAGTGTCGTATAACGGTTGGGGAACTGGGCTTGTAGCGCAAAGGTTGTAGGTTGGATTCCCAGGTGGGGCACTGCCGTTGTACCCTTGAGCAAGGTACTTAACCTGAATTGCTTCAGTAAATATCCAGCTGTATAGGTGGTTTATGCGTGAAAGGGGAAAGAAATGTAAAAACTGTGAGTCTGCTAGATGTTTGTAGGCTAGATGTAGGTGTAGGCTAGATGTTTTTCTTCCAGACCCATGTCTGGAAAAGGTGCAGCTGGCATTGAGACCAAGCTAAAGTGGAGGACTTCATCAAGGGGTGTCTGCACCTGAGAGATTTAACTCTTATGCAAGGTCACCTGCTATCTCTGAACAAATGCAGGTACTGAAATATTGGCCACTCCCTCCAAAGTTAATTTTTTCCACAATTCTGGTGAGTGGAATTTTTTCAAGGCATTGATAAGAACAAAAGATTTGTGCAAAAAGGATATCACATCTAAAATATTCGGGGAAATGGAGGAGAAAAACAATCTTTCTTGGAAGATATACCTAGACTTTTTACCGCGATAACCCCTCAAAAATATGACCCTCATTTGGCACTTTCTGAAGTGAGGAGATACAGACGGCGTTAATGTTGTATTGCAAAGTGACTCTTATTTCCTTGTTCTATTTATGAGAAGGAAATTGGAAGATGAATAGATGTGTGGTGAAAGGATATGTTTAAGTCTGTGAATATCCTACTGTGTCTTTGTGAAATTCCATTTCAGCATACATAAAGATGGCCAAAGAGGGGTAATTATCAGGACAAAGTGTCACATTTTTCTGTCAGCAAGTCCACAGTGCCCCTGTGGAGGTCCTTTCATTGTGCGCATTGTAATTTAATTCACTTAATCATATGGTATCTCGGTGTCCTTTTCTTACCCATTCATTTATGATAAATCCTCTACAGTTACACAGAACATGGACGTGTGAAAGGGTGTACTGTGGTGTGCTCAAAGCCGGCATGTCTGGCCGGACACCTCTTTTGTTCACCCGGTGAACCTGGACACCAGATGTTCTCAGCATTGCCATCTCTACTTTGCCAAGGGGGAAAAGCAACGGGCTGCCTCACTTCGCCAGATGTTTCTGACACTGAGAAACCCCTGGCATAACACACGGCGAGGCCACCGCCTAGACTGCGCTTCCATCAGTTACCCATTCCGGCCAGCACTGCAGATGGCATTAATCACCAGGGCGATTATGTGCTACGTGCAGGAATTCCACTGATGGAACTGCTCGTTCAATAACGGCAGGTACAACATTTTCAGCAGGGAGTAGTCTCGAAAACAGTAGATTTCCACAGAGCAGTGTGGGGTCCCAAACCCTGAGGCATCCTTAATGGCATTGCATGTGGTCCTTAGCAACAATCCATAAAAATCCAGGGAGCCCATTAATAATCAGGTACGGAATAACATCCCAGTTGTCATGTTTTTCATGAAATGTGCAACAGACAGCAAAAAATACCAGAATGATATTTTGAAAGTAAACTGGCGTCACATGGTTTTCTGCCACCAATTTATTTTACTTGAAAAGCGGTGAATGTCATCCTCAGCCTTCGCAGGCACAGATTCTGCTTTAATATTTTTGCTGTAATAGTGTTATATTCACTCACACCTAAAGTACATGTAGAATCGATTATATTAAACTGTTATATCTTTACAGTAGTACAATTTGGCATTTCACCAGTTCATGTATCATTTCAGATTGCTTGGTTGAATACACCTTGCAGCTACATGATATCCATTGCTTTAATTACATATTCAGTATCTGCTCCAAAAAAATATCTGTAGGCAGCTGCCCATGATCTTGGCTATTTTGTATGAAAACTACAGTGTTGTTTACATTACGCTTGCGTTATCATGCAAAAATGTATTTGCAACATGCAACATGGAATTTATATATATAAATGGCTGTATAAAATACAAAATAAAATATTAAAAATTTGTATAAAATAAAATATACAAAAAAGGCTGTATAAAATAAACACTACAGGTAATGAGCAACAGTGTGTTTGATCAAAGAAATTGGAAAATTATATTATTTAATCCTAATACAATTGCTCAGAGAAAAATATATTTTTTTTAACAAGTAATATTTTATTCACACCCCTAATAATTATTTAAAATAAAATAAAACTAAATAAATCTGTATTGCATGTAACCCTCCATAGTGTTTTATGAGATTAGTGAACATATTGTGGGGGATCTATGACCATTCCTCCATACAGAATCTTTCAAGATCCTTCAGGTGAGATCCTTCAGATCCTTCGGACTGCGCTTGTGGACAACCCTCTTCAATTCAAATCAGTCCGGAGGCTGAGATGGCCATTGGAATATGGTAGTCAGTTAATCATTTCGTGGTTGATTCTGAGGTACGACTTGGCTGCAAATTGATCTTTCAGCAAGACAATCATCCCAAGTGTCAGCCTCCTGGCAGAGGGAGACAGGTTTTTGGCCAAAATGTCTTGGTACTTGCTGGAGTTCATAATTTCACTGACCTTTAATAAGAGCCCGAGGGCCAGTAGATGAAAAGCAAGCCCATAACATCAAAGATCCATCACCATATTCCACCGTAGCTATAGGCTATTTTCATCATAAGCATCCTCATTCCTATGCAAAAACCCATCACTGGTGTGTATGGCCAATGAGGTCAATTTTGGTCTCAAATTACCAATAACACCCAGTTCCGGTGGGAGTTCCAATGCCAAACTGATTGGAACTGAGCGTTATGGTCAGACGAGACCAAAATTACACCAACAGCACACAGATCATTTCTGTGTATAGACCTTCATCTTGCTGCACTCAGTAAGTACTTCATTATAGGATAAGTGCCGCCATGCACAATAGTCTTTCTGATCCTTGTCTATGCAGGTGCACATGTAAATAAATTAGGTTTCTGTTGGACAATTGATTCCTAATGGAGACTCCTCAAGCATATTTGATAACAGCTGTTCAGAATGTAAATTACTGGTGAGCTTTTACCACAGAAAGAGGGATTGGATTTATGTCCAATACTGCGATGCACTGGATATATAAAAGACCATGTTTTTCGATATTATTATGCTTTATTTGCTACAAGCTATTCAAGGCCGAGCAAAGGTTTAAATAAACCTAGCTACACATTTCTTCAATCATGGCACTTCAATCGTGATATAAAATGTAACAATTTGCCAATTCCAGGGGAGAAGAAAATTATAATGTGAACTAATGACAGCCAGGCTGATGTGACATTACTAGGGCCCTGTGTTTTCAGAGGTTTTGCCTGTAATTCAGTCCTCCAGTAGTAAGATGCCAAAATAGCCACCCCATAAAGCCACCTGTTGAGCATTCAGTAACAAATGTAATGTACTTAGTATATGATGGTTATTATTGCATGTCCAGTCATGGAGCAGTACTCATGACTACTGATATTTAGGTGCATATTTTATTCAGCACTGTTCACGGTAATGCCTCAATAATACATTAACGCCTACCACTCACAGAATATGATTTGCGAACTGGCGAATTGTATCTTTACATATTATTAAGAGAAAAGAAATACTAAATCAGAAATTTCCACTGTTGACACTGAAATAATATGCAAGGATATCTCCTGGAATAACTATAGAACACTGAAAGATTTAAATATTATGAGCACTGAGCTCATCAAGAACGCAATTGACAAATTAATATAATACAATAGAATTGAATTGAATTGAATATCAAATGATGTTTGATCCCCTTGATGCACTTCCCTGTCAATGGCTGTTCATATTTCTCATTAAACTCTTTTTTTTTTTTTACTTCCCCAAAGTGCTAAGCTGCATGATGCCTTTACAATGTAAAGAGGAACCATGAATAATTCAGCTACGGTATGGCCGCCATTAAGACATATAGCAGATTTGAACTGAATTACAGGCAATGAAACCCGGCTGCTGAAGACGCATGGCCCTAGGCATTTCACATTTGCAGCGTATCTATTCATTAGTTCGTTTATCTAGTTTGGGTCGGTACAACATACTAGGCCTGCATTGTGATTATTCAGAAAGGTCCATAAAAACCTAAAGTTTGGGGAACCCCAGCTACAGATATTCTTTAATCACTGTGCCTGCATTGCTGATTTTCAACAAATCTTACTTCCTCGCCCATTCAAAATGGACCTAACTAAATCATGAATTTTTCCAGCTGCAAAAATAATATGTGCAAACCAATGCTTGCTAGTGCAATTATAATGGACTCTCTGAGGGTTACCACCAATCCAGTGGAAGCCATTTTCTCAGTTTAACCTGGTCATTTTTTTATTTGGCTAGTAATCATCCCAGTCAGACATCCCCTCCTCGTGCACTCCACAAGACTGATAGTAAGATCACAAGTAGGCACAGCACAGCAAAAGCAGTCCGGAGAGCAGGAACCCTGATACTCGTTTTCCAAAGAACATGATGGTGGTATCCAGACATAATAGCTTTTTGCAATGGCCTCAGTGAGACTGGTTCTGCTGTGTGGGGAGAGAATAATGGCAGAGTGTACGAAGCACTGATGGCAGTGAACTGTGAAGTAATTTCATTCAAGACACAGTCACACAGCGCATCAATGGGTCTGTTTCCCACGGCAGCAAAACAGAATTATTTTTGCAAGCAGAAGGTAGTTGACCGCTGAAAGTTTGTTTCGGCCTAGCGGTCTGTCAGATTCCGTTATGCGTTACCTGAGCGGAGCAACGCGTTCGGTGCATTCCATCAGTTAAAATTAGGGGTGTTAGTGATTAATCGATGATCGATTAATCGCTGTTAAGAATTTGATCGATCAACCATATCAAATTAACGATTATGTATCACAGCACTGCACGGAGTTGTTCAATAGCACAAACTCTAGTGAGAGTAATAAAATTGCTTTGAAACAACAGTTAAAACCTTATTGACAAAATAAACAATTTACAACGACAAAACTTTTTTAGCCTAACTTTACCTCAGCCGACAAAAGCGTGGTCTCTTGAATTCACTAAGCACAACGTTACTTCTGCATTTCTCCGAGTTTTTGGTGAATACCTTTTTTTTTTTGCCAGGACAGTATTTATGCATCATCGGTTTCGTCAGAACGGGTTTTCTCAGCGGCTGGTCTTACTGTAAATAGGCTGCGCACACGGCTCACCCCTGAACACGTGGATATGCTTATATTCTTAAATAAAAACCAGTAAGGGGACGAGTTAGTTCGTTTTTCAAGTTGCCAAGCCTCTGCTGTCGGACAGCCCTTTTAATTTCAAAAGGAATATTGTTTTCATTGTTAGGCCTACTGAATGGTATTTCATTTAATTTCCTTCATAATTCTTATTGTTTTATGCTGTTAAAATAGGCTCGTGTCTCAAAAGTTTGAGTAAAGCTTTGATTGAGGGGAAAAAGCGCATTTTGTATTCTCGGTCATACGCTACATTTTGCTGTTTTTTTTTATTTTTCGATTAATCAATTGTTTTGTTAACGTAGACGACGATCGATCAAGTACATTTCTTAAAATTAGCATCCCTAGTTAAAATTCAGCTCTTTAAGCCACAAAAAGGACCGTTCCAGAATAAGTACGAGCTGACCATGGTCGCGAGGCCAACGAGTGCGTTCAGATATGCAGCATTGTTTTTGAAAAGAGAAATGATTGGGCTGTTCTTAATGCAAACTAACATGTAAGTGAATGCGAAAACCAAAAAGCGCAACTAATTGAAGGATTCCAAAAGCACAAAAGACGCACAAGTGCTGAAATCTTATGGGACACGTCCTCTTGCCTTCTTCAGTCTTGGCTTCAGAGGTTTCTGGTAATTCTGAAGGAATAAAAGATGTCAACAAAGGGCCTGATAAGTGTTCCGCTCAGCCAAAAGAAGTACACTACTGGGAAATGTAAAACAACAACCCCCCTACCCAAGCGTATAACACCCGGCCGCATTAATTTCCTTTTGTGCTAACAGAATAAAGTGGCAACACAAAAAGAGATAAATGTGGCTCTTTTTACAACAATTTTAAAGGGGGAAACCCATAAATTAAAATGTAATTTATTATGCTTTGTTTCGTTCCCATCCCTGGTATTGCCGTAAAATGTCAAAAGGAATGCGGAATACCACCGGGGCCTTACAGAGAGCAGCGCGCATCAGAAGTGAATGCTTTTCAAAATGCAGTGCACTACCTCTGTAAGAGCCAGTCCCCCAAGAGAAGGCAGGGTACTCTGTGCAGCCTCCTCTGTTCAGGCAATAAGGAACGTAAGGCAACGCTAATTAATTGAAGCGTTAATACGCTGCGACTCCTGCGTATTCTACATTTCAGCATACATTTCTAATGCTTTCGTTTTCTGGGCAACGCCAACACTGACACGTTTAAGGACGTACACTCCTGTGGCCTAACGCATCACCCTTGGTAGAATGGCCATAAGCCCTTCACAACAGATTGATTTGCAACATAATTTGTGCAAAAATAAATTGGAAAATAACTGGAGAATGCTAGGGGGGGGAAACTGATCATTTAAAAAGCTTTGCACTTGCATGTGCATACTATGACAGAGTAATTGCAGTTAAGAGCATAGACAGTGAGGGTAAAGAGCCGGATAAAATATCAGGCATACACAAATGAAGTGCGTAAGTGGTTAAGTCCCAGTGCGGTGGTCTTTGCCTGTTTTAAGCTGATGGGGACCCACTCTGTCCAGCCCTGATGCCAGTCCTGCTGCTGCTGCTGCTCCACCCCAGGCCGAGGTCCAGAGACCACAGACAGACTGTCAGTGTTTTAAGAAGATTATCAGAGCATACCCCAGCATGCTTTTACCCACGTGCCACTGCTCACCCCCGGCCCCCAGCCCCACAGATGCACCACTGCACACACAGCCATGGACTCGCATCTAATATAATAATAATATATGCCATTTATTAGACGCTTTTATCCAAAGCGACTTACAGTAGTGAATGCATTCATTTTTCAGTACATGTGGTCCCAGCGGGAATCAAACCCACAACCTAAGCGTTGTCAGTGCCATGCTCTACCTACTGAGCCACACAGAACCACGTATCTCCCACCATTGTTATATTTGTAATGAATGGTAAAGTTGCAGACAGTTCACAGGCACCTGCCTCCTACAGATCACATGGAATGTGGCGTCGATCCGAAGTACACCACTGATGGATGTTTGTCGTGTTTTTTGTATTGTGTTTCTTTCTTGTTTGTGAACACAGATTGCTCCAATTTAGCAAGCCTCAAATTCTGACCCCCAAAAATAAATGAATACAATATTTCTGATGGACCTGCTCTTGCCCAGAGAGAGACACACCTATGGCAAGCCTTCCTTGTAATCTTAGTGCAGGAAAAATATCACACAAGCTCTTCCACAGGTTTTTTGTATGTTTTATTTCTCAGTAGAGGCATTCCTGACATCCAATTAAGGTTCCTGATAATGTCACACAAAGCTGAGAAATCGATGGGGAGGACAGTGAGTACACTGGTCAAGGCTCCCCCCACCAGTGAGATGTGTTTGCAGAAATTCTCTTGCTCTCTATTTGGCTTGGCACTCTTTTGGACTTTTTGAGTCCAGAGGCCAACTGATATACGATTGCTGATGAAAATCTATTCTACAATAAATACAGTACTAGCAATCTACAGGATAAACTCATTATCATAGTAATTCCACGGCTGCTGGTGTTCAAACAGACTACTTGCTCTGGCTTTTAAATCAATACAGAAATGCACATGACTTCACATGAGTTCAAAATGGCTGCCATCCTTTCCAGCGTAATGATTGAGCAAAATAAACAAGTAGCAACTTCATTCTGGGATCACAACAAAGGCTACATTATTTTGATGATTATAATGTGTCTACCTTGAATAAAATTGCACTGCATCATTATATTTCTGGTATAACCATTATGAGCTGTGATTATGTTTTAGCAGTTGTGAATGGTAATACTATTCACTCCACGGTCTTTAATTTGCATTGAATTGTACTCGTGCACGTGCAGCTTCTGAAGCTCTTGAAGTCACCATAGATAAGAATGTCTGTCATATAAATAATAAGAGTCATTCACCTTTTTCTCATCAGATATTGCTCACGTTTCATAGCCTTTGGTAGCATGTGAAAAGAGGGTGTGATCATTCAAATAGCACCCATCAGTTACACCAATCTGTTCAGCTCTCCCTCTGCAGTCAGAGGAAAGCCAGACGCTGCTGGGTTTTACAACGTGACACAGCTGAGATGTAACGGGCCTGATGACTCACTACAGCTAACAGGTAGCACACAGTAGGAACATGCGTACCAGGGGGCTATTTTGTGTACAATGGATAGTATCTTGTGTCGAATCGATGCATGTTCCTTAGCAGGAAGGGAAAAGTGCACAACTCACAGGATGCAGGAGAAATACAGACAAATTGCTCCTACTGCTGAAATTCACACTCACGTCGTGTGATGAAAAGCACGCATACTGCTGACATCATCAGGTATCCCAACGGAGCAGGTCACACAGAACGACACCTCACTTTAAAATGATCTGGTATTTTTATGATGGTGGCTGCCCTAATTTGAGATCATCTGATTGATTATGGTACAATAGTACAACAGAGCAATAATAGCGATTGCGCAGGAATCATTTTGAGCAGGATTCGTGATTAGCAAAGGTGGCAGGTTTCCATGACCCATGTCAACACAGCTGCTTTGTGTCCTGACAGAGATTTTGTGGGCTACAACTCTGATCCCTCTCATGTGAAGGATGTCAGTCGCTTACAATACTTGGTTGGAGTTGCCATTTTGTGGAACTAAGG
The DNA here is from genome assembly GCA_029706075.1 of Aldrovandia affinis. Classification (NCBI taxonomy): domain Eukaryota; kingdom Metazoa; phylum Chordata; class Actinopteri; order Notacanthiformes; family Halosauridae; genus Aldrovandia; species Aldrovandia affinis. The sequence goes on along the minus strand of JAINUG010000194.1, from coordinate 1,242,008 downwards.
GCTATGAGACCATTTTCCCCATACAGAAGCTTCCTCCCCACTGCTACATTTTCCAAATCAAAGTACAAAAACCAAAATGAATAAGTGAGTAAGTGAAAGAGCAAAACAATGTTGCCTTTGTGGGTTTACACACAATGCGAGAGGTTTCTATGGAGACACATTGTCGCGTGCTGGGCTCATACAAGCTGAAGTGAATGGCCTTTCCTCAGCTAAAAATGAAAACTCGGGAGACGACACATGGACTCAATATGGCAACCCTGTGGCACTGGTTCAACATAGATGGTATGCCAATCAGACTGTGGCAGTGGCCAAAATAAAAGAAAAAAACAAATGCTAATGATCAGGGAAACCAATGGCGATATTTTTTCTCTTTTTTTTCCATAGTGATAATGTTTTCCTGTTTTGCCGGTAAGATCAAATATATGGATCTGAAACACCTCAACATGGCATGAATTGATATAATACACAGGCAACAGACAAAGAGAGCGTGGGACTGTAAATCAGAAAACATAATGTGAAACGGCCTCCAAAGTGGTACACAGACAGATTGCGAATGAGGTGATTACTCATGTGGAAATGTGCAGATAGCTATGTGTCATAATTTATGAGATTACTCATTATAAGAATATACATTACATTCTTCTTCCACTATTAGCTAAAAGAACCACCTGAACCTCCAGGAACCATTTTGATGTGCAACAAGTATGTGGTGTAGTGGTTAGAGCAACAGACATTGGATTTCAGGGCTGTGGGTTCATACCCCATTGAGACAATATTATTTATAAATTTTTACTCACAGTGCTTGTACACTATTGCTGTACCTTTCACCCGTACCAAAATTACCAAAACATGCACATAGTATAAACGAGATACAGAACACCACACAAAAATCATTGATAAGGTGTATGTTGTGTAAGTAAATAATATAGAAGATGACCACCTGTAGTTGCAGCACATGTTAAGTGGGTAACTGAGGTTCTGGACCTGCGGCCTAAAAGATTCATACTCTGAGCAGCGTTTGACTGGAAAAAAAATCCAAACTGGGGAAGTAATCCGAGTGCCACTATAAAACACAAAAACGTTTTTTTATGTAGTAAATGTTAAGAGGTCACTGTTTCATATCGAAAAGGGTTAGTAACTTTAAAAAAATCATCATTTTGATTTATTGATCTGAGCAAAAGGAAATCAAAGTAGGCCAATAATATACATTTAGTACACCAGTACATAACTTAGTACGGACTTAGTACAAAACAGCAATAATTTGTGTTTATCTCTATATTATTAAGGCCTACACTGGGGGGAAAAAGATCGTTCGCATAAAGGTCATTTTTTAAAATAATGAACGTTTTTTTGGTGGAATAATCAAGCGCAAACTGGCTATGCCGGGGTATCACATGCCGAACCCTGATTTTTACAGGTCAGTGACGTCATGAAAAGTTTTCCAGTTGACTGTCCAATGTGGTTTACGTTATAAAAAAATCGAATTCAAAGTCATATATTTATAGATTCAAATACGATTTTACTTTTCAGTGCAATCAACATATGACCGTGAACTGTACACTCGCAGCACCCGGCGATTCACATAGGCTAATGCTGCTGTGATCTCATTGTCTTCCCATGCGCGCGCTCGACCGATTCTCACGAAGTTCAAACGCCGACTACAGCCACTTGGCAGTCACACACCAGGACCTCGGTTCTGCCCGCTCATTTAGCGCCAGGGTTTATTTCCACCGCAATTAGAGCACGGTCCTTACAATTCTCAACTCCCCCGACCCCCCGATCATAATCCAGATCTCACAGAAAAAAATTGAATGCCTGATGTCACATCAAATCATTCTTACGCACTCTTATCTTTGCCAAATGAGGCATTGTGTACAACTGCTCCAAAAACTCTTCGTCAAAAATCGCTATACAGCAGTCGCTATACATTTTTACAATTATTTCCCCTGATTTTACAGCAGCCCGCATCGTAGAGCGATTCAACCGCGCAGCGCAGCTTAATGATTTATGCAGGTCTAAAATGCAGCGGAGCTCCAAGCAAACTGATGAATCCACTGAAGAGTCCGTTAGCGTTTCTGCGGAACCATTGCCCACCGAATTGTGATTTATGCATAATATGAGCCAGTGCGTACAATCCTTTCATTCTAATCAAATGATTTAGTCACAGCAGAGGAAGAAATGCAAAATATCCTTTCCCGTGCAGCGGTGGAGCATAGCATCAATCGAAAGAAGGTATTCGGCACAGCATTTGAAACGAAAAAGAAATAACTCCCAAAACAAAATGGGGAAAAAATAGCGATCACAGTCATTTGCCGTCACGCTGTAAAATAATCAATTCAAAGTACTGAATATTATAATAGAGTAAGTAGAGCGACATAGCTTTCGTCCGTATATTTAAGCAAGGTGGAAACATGGCATAAGATGTCAATGCAGCAGGCAACTGCTGATGCCATTCAGATACCTTGTAAAATCTTATTCAAGTTTGAGTGGTAAAACTGTGTGGGAGCGTTACATTTACTCTAAAAATTCCAAATCATTTTCAAAATGTCCACATTGCAGTGTTATGGTTTGCTATTCTTGGTAGCCTGTGGCAACTTAAATTTGCAGGCAAGGTGAACCCTACACCCTCGCCAAATCGCAATACTTAGATGTTGCAAATATTTCGACATGCTAAATTACTCTTTCGTTAATATTACCAAAGCTTTAAGTCAGGTGCTGCACCTGTTTCGTTTCTTACCTTTTTACTGAAGTGCGATTGTGCTGTTCCCATACTTCTCATTGTTAAAACCCAATTATCTCCCGTTGGCGATGTCTACAGAGGTCCATACTGTTTCTAAAAGAAAGGTAATCCCGTTTCCCATCCCAGGGACATTCAGTGAAAACTGGACTACATCCTTCCCATCATCGCTAAACTGTGTCGGGATTTGAGCGCTTCTTTTTTTCCCTTCTCTCTTTTTCGCTGCTCGCGCTGAAGTTGCCTAGTTACCTCTCTCTTAGGGTGGCTCAAACCACCGATTCGCCAGCCAATCACAGGACCAGCTACGGATTAACTCCTTCCTGGCCCCCTTGTCCTGATTTCTCGGTTTCAAGGGAGAGCGAGAAGGGTGGGCGGGGAAAGTGAGAGTCCCACGCCAAAAACCAAGATGCGCAGGGACAGATCGAGGGAGGGAGGGGATCTGTATGGAGGAGGGAAAGATGGGGGAGGTGAAAAAAGAAAAGAAAGCGTGAGAAAAAATGACTATAGGCCTTATGCAAATATAAATGTGACTACAGAGGGGAAGACGTGGACATTAGTTTGCCAGATCAGTAAATTTGGAACATCAATGGCTGATTAATAGGTAAAGTGATTAACTTTTTGATAGGAAACATCACAGAGGCATTTTTAAATCTTTGATGCAATTACCCAAAAAAGCCTCCGCTCCTTAACCCTCTATCACAGACTGACTTTTTATTTTAACCCTGTGAGTCACCCCATCGTGCAACATATTGATTTCAATTACACCCGCAACACCTCGAAAGCCCTTGTCAGTTTCAATCATTGTCACGCGGTGAGTAATGTCCCCCACAACACCTTTCCCATTGTTCCGTCCTGAAAATGGGAAATGGAAGGGGGTGACCTTCTTCTCCCATTGCTAGCCTCTAAACCCCAGCAGGAACCTGCAGAGTGGGGCTCTAGCCCAACTGAACAGCCACATCAGGTGCCTGACAGCTACGGGTCCCCGTGCTTCTCTGCCCACGTCGTGTCAGGGGTTAAATACTGTATGGTATCAATCGCTCCATTTCCCAGCTGACGCCACAGATCTCTGAGATTTCAGCAGAAAATAAAATCAACTCTTCTTTTTCCTCAAGGGGTGCTCATGCTGTTTTAAATGCCAGCTTGGAAGGGGGCTGGATCAAAGGGGCAAGTCTGACCTGCAGCAATAGATTGACAGGATATTGAGCCATTTCCGTGAGCCTTGGCCATGCAACAGCTGAGTGCAACGGACGGGTTGCACCAGGCGAGTCTCAGATGAAAGCGAACATGCAGGATCTCAGTCATAGAAGACCCGCCCGTGGAGGAGGAGAGAAGAAGAACGGTTGAGACCTAGAAGCAAGCACACTCTTTATTTGCTGTACCCCACTGCTGGTCTGGTATGGTCCAGCATCTGAGAGATTTGGTTGCGCTGAGCACGTACTCAATCTGAACAAAGAGATGCCAGGGAATCAGCTATCCCTCCCCAGATCCTCCCTTTGTGTGTCCAAATCTCGCTTCTGTAAGCTTGGCGGCACAGATAACATGCAGATCCACGCACTGCCATGTGGCCCTGCCTTGCAGTACAGTAATCCCAGTGGCTCCACAGATGGACATGCTCCGCATCTCTGCGGTTCCCAGCAGAAACATCATGTTTAGCTCCCGCACTTTGTTTACGCAGAGCTGTTTTTCCCCTAGATTTTAATCCCCCTAACTCCCGCCCCCTCCCCCCAAGCATAATCTCCCTCCCCACTGTACCTCTTTCAAATATATAGATATTAAAAAATAGGTCAGTCCTGTTTAAAGGATCACGTGTGCCCTCTGATTTGTGGCAAGATTTCCTGTAACGTGAGATTACGCAGCCTCGAAAAAACATACAGATAGGAATCAGAGGAGATATATGAGGGCTTTATGACATTTCCCATGTTTATGCCCAAAAAGCCTGAAGTCACAGATAGCCCTCTCTGGCTGAAAGTGTATCACTCAATCCGACAGACCCAAAGAGAGGTTTGAGTCTTCACTCATGCATTACAGAGGTCATTGAGGGTTCATGCGTTCTTAAAATCAGACTCAAATCTGATGTATTGGCATGAAAGTAAAAAGGGCCAAGCTGCCCAAAGGTATCATAATGGCAAAGTAATTGTGAAAACTTTGTGTTTTGAAACAATAACAGCATAAACCTCACTCTACTTATTTTCCATCTCATACTTGTATACATTAATACCAATATAATAAATACACTGAACAGATATCTCTCAGCTTGTTTTTTTCAGTGGACTTTGTCCAGCAATGACCTCAAAGTATCAAAGTCACAGAATACATTTTAGTTTATTGCACAATATATCATTTCTGATTCATTTGTTGTCTGAGCAATCACATTTTGCACTTTTCACTTCTCAGTTCATCAGGCATTATGCATTGCAATTGCAAACAAATTGAAGTTCTTTTTGGCAAATCTACTTGCTGTTACATGCTGACCGGAATGATTGGTTACACTTTATAAGTTTTCAATTGCGCTGGGTTTGCTTGGCATTCACCAGCAATGGAAGTTTCATGTTCTTGTTTTTCCTGTGTTGTTGGTGCCTTCTCCAATGAACTGCAATAAAAACTATGCACACTGTTCAGTTCAGTGCTGTGTCTGTCTGTTGAAGACACTGTCCTCTTGGAAAACAATTCACAAGCGACATCTGGAGAGGAGGAGACACTGAAGAAAAGGCAAATAGTCAATGTCACCTCCATGGTTTGGTTCCCTTTTGGGTGTTTTATTTCCCAATTAAACTTGAATATGTTTGTTTTACTATTGCACAAACCTTTCCTGGACCAACTGATAAACGGTCCATGACAACCCCACCAGTTCGTTTGCTTTAATTCCCATCCCAGTGCATTAGCATTACCATCAGAGGTTTCACATATACAGTAGCTGGATGATGTTCAGAATGATGAGCAGTAGGATGATGTCCTAAAATGCATTCTGTACTAAATACCTGAGGGAGTGAATTAACTGTTGACAACCACCGCCCATCTTGAACAGTAATACCATCTCTGAATTGGGTATACCCGCTTACCTTGTTACAAATCAACCAGGAAATGTTGATCTGTTAACGGGAGACATTTTCTGTATATTATATTAGCAGTGTGTTTAACCCTGACCCCTATACGACTCAATGCAACGTGTGGATCAGAAGTGACAGTCCTCCCTTGAGATGCTCATTTGTCATAGTAAATACATGACCACTGTGAAGGCGAAACCTGTGGTGAACTCTGGTGGGGAACTCATTAACTGAAATAATCATTGCAAATGCTATCTGTGTGATTATTTCAGTTAATGGAACTAAACATAGTTATTTTCTCTGGAAGACATTGAATCTTCCTGTACGGACCATTTATTGTTTGTAAATTGCTGAGATACATATGTAAATAATATTTCTAATATTGCTGACCAAAGGGTAATGTTGGTCTCTACTATATGCTGTATGTACTGACTGATGTTAAAGTAGATAAGGCTAATTTTGGTGGATGACAAAGGGACTTTAATGGCAGCTATCGAGCATACAGTTTCACCCTTCTATCTACACACTGAATATTTCAGTTGTGTCAGGCATCCAAGATATGTAGAAAATGCACATCCCTGAAGGAAGGTATGGAGTGGAATGTCTCAAAAAAGTGAAGTTGGACAAGCGTCAAATAGGCAGCCAATGCAAGCACCCCTACTTATATCCTACCCGATCTTTGTGTGGTGGTATAAATTGTCCGTTTCCATTGTCATTATACGTACAAAGCATTCTGGTCAAGGTTTATAGTGGCTTGTTTTTAGTCGATGGCACATACTGTATGACAGTGGTAGGCGATGTACACGATGTGCATATATTATCATGTAAGGGATTCATGCTACACAGAAACATTCTCCTGATACAAGGTGTAATAGTGAGCAGGAGAGGGTGAGAATAAAGGCTTGAGGGCTATCTCAATGAATGCAATAATCTCACTGACATCTTTCTTGTCTCCTCAGGTTTTCTCATGTGGGCACCATCTTTTATAGATGCGCATTGTCCGTGAGTGTGTTTTTCAGGGCTTTTTGAAAACGTGCAGAAAGTTGGAACACCTGAAGCTACAATGAAGAATTTCATCAGTTATTTGTTCAGAATGCGTGTCCCTGTGTGTGTTTGAATGTGTTTGCGAATGTGCATGTGTGCATAAGCAATTGTATAACCAGCCTTACTTCCACACAAACAGAGAGGAGTTTTTGCGATGAATCCAGACCTGAATGGTCAGGGCCACTCATAACACCATCAAACTCAGTGAAAAATAGTTTACAATATTCCATACAATGCTCACTTTATTGCTGCCCGTACAATCAAAATGCTTTATCGTTTTAAAAATGTAGCTGCACTGTGGCATACAGAGGGAGAAAAAACCATGTGGAAGTTCACGACTAGAATATAGCATAGACGACAGGTTGGTGCATGTAGATGAGACAAGGCTCCACGCAAATGAAAACGCGGCGCACTAAAATGTCATACATGTTTATCGTTTTATCGAGATATAGTCATGCGGTTAATGCCCTGGAGATAGTCGATCTAGTTTCATTAAAACAATGTGTCGACATCTCCTCTCTCGGCCTACACAGCTGCAGCTGCCAGCTGAATGTACAATTGCATGCACCTTCTGTACCGCAGAGAAGCCCCTCTAGCTGTGCTTTGCACGGCAAACCAGGGCGAACAAATCAACTCTACCCGAGTGACTAACTTAGAAGATTTCCAGCGATGGAAATCGCATTAATGGCAATCAATATTTTATTCTGCACCTTCACCCTGACCTTTAAATCAACCTATTGTCATAATATTCTCTGGCTTTCCACTCTCAAGAACATGTTTTAGAGAAAACATAATGTAAGGCTTGACAACACAATTGCAGTTTTAGGATGAATTATTCAGCAAAGCATTTTTTATGCATTCTCATTCATTTTTTAACTTTGGTGATTATATGCTACTTCACCTTTTCTGATGACCTGAACCTTTGCTTTCCATAATAAGATTTAGATTGCACACTTGCTACTGTACTTGACCTCAGGGCATCCTAACCCGCACACCGCCTCTGATGTGAACACAAGAATGTGAACAGAGACCTTTTCTTGTGGAAATAATCTTCATCAACAGGGTTGGGTTGTAACGGAATACATGTAACGGCGTTACGTAATCAGAATACAAAAATCAAGTAACTGTATTCAGCTCGCGTTACATTTGAAAAACGAGTAATCTGAATACAGTTACTTTAATAAACCTGAAGTGAATACATTTTGGATTACTTCTTGGAATTCTTGGTGGAAAGTTTTCCTTACAAACATTAATGAGCTGATATTCATTACTAAAGTTACAGCATGAAATTATCACGCCTACATGATTATCATCACACAGCTCACGAAAACTACAGCCGCTGCACGCTGCACAGAACCAAAAAAATGTGTTTAAAAAAAAGCGCGCGCCCACGCTCAGACAAACATTGATAGGGACAAGATGGAAAAAAAGTCAGCTTTTAGTTTGTGGCGTTATCGACACAATTTCCAGTTTAAAGAAGGAAAAATCTGTCGGCCCAGTGTACCTTGTGTCTTCCAGGAATAAAGATACTGTCGGCATCAAAGGACTCGACTTCGAATCTTAAAAAGCACTTGGAGTAAGTCGACGTTAGCTAACCTTCAGTTTAATGAACACAGTTCTGCAGTAATTTGCTGTTACCTGACCTTAGCCTACGGTTTGAGGCATCGCATTAACTGCTCTGCTAATTTTATACTGCTTTCTTTATTGTTGAAACGATGACATTTTATTTTATTTTTTTTATTTTTCCCAGTTTTCTCCCAATTTGGTAGACAATTGTACTCTACTATACGTCAATTACGTTATGCACTGCCGAGCATTCGCCGCTACATATCCCTTACAAGTCGCTGTTATTCCAGTGCCAAAAAAGTTTCAAAAGTTATTACATTGTTTTAGATGCTGTGTTTGAGTTATGCTAATGATGAGCCATCAAAACAGTAAAAGAACTTGCCTTTCAATATCCCTTTACTTTTTATTATGATTAATTTTGAATCTGTCCATTCTAATTCCATAACATGTTAATGACGACGACTACAACAAAAAATGCAGATACAATGTTGCATATATTTAGCTAAATTGACATCTCAAATTTATTAGTATTTATTATTAAATGAACAGAAGCTGACCTGACCTCAACACAGTGGAAAGTTGAACATAACATCCTTTTTCAAAGTGTAATGCATAATAACTATTTAAATGTATTACTGATCAAATTAAAAAGTGAACATGGCGTGTGCAAAAGTTTGAGCACCCTTTTAGTACTAAGTAGCACCACCTTTGGCTATATAACAGCTTCCCAATGTCTCCTGTACCCCAAAACATACCCATCTGTGATAGAAAAAGTAAGTAATCCAAAAGTATTCTAAAAGTAATCTGATTACGTTACTTTTTTGAGACATGTAACTGTATTAGTATCGGATTACTTTCAGAGCCGTGTAATCAGTAATCAGGCACTAATTACATTTACAAAGTAACCCTCCCAACCCTGTTCATCAATGAGATATTATTGAATTTTAGATCATTTTCAAAACCAGCATCTTACAGCAGTAGGTGTGGATTTTCCAGCACCTGTGCACCACCAGTGAGTGTGTGTGTTTTGCCATTGTTCGTCTAAAAAAGCAAACACTGACACATAGTAACTACCTAGAAATACATCAAATACGAAAATATCAAACTTACCTTGGCTTCGCCACAGCTGGTTTCCATATCAATGCTTCTTTCGCTGCAGGAAATTACCTAGGGAAATAAGCAGAAGTGCACTGAGTATCCAGCTTGTAAAGGTCCATTCCCAAACCTGTGAATCCTCTCTGAGTCTCTCATTAACTCACAAATCGCTGCTGTTTAGGATTTGTCTGTTTCATTAGCCATGTGCGAAGAAATATGATCGCCATGTCAAATCCATGCAAATTGAACGTTCAGCAAAGCCATGGATAAATCACTGTTCGTCATCAGAGGGCAGTCCAGGTATGGCGACCACTCATTAAGTTCAATCCAGACACAGGTATTCAGGGACCGGACCCCAGACGATTTCCCTCAGTGTTATCTAGCACATAATATTCTGTCGTTAAAATGCGATCCAAGTTGGTTGTAGTTTTGTCACAGTATAATTAACATCAAAAAAGTACAATAAGCCGATTTATAGCATAACATAGCGCATGTTATAAATCGGTTTATTGTCCTTTTTTGATTTATGACTTCACAGTTTCGAGGAAGGCGCATCAGATACATCGACAAATGCATGACCAAAGCAAAGGAAAATATAAAAACAATGCGTTTGTGTTTGTGTGAGGACTTGTGGTTGTGGACCTCAGAGTACGGTACGCTCATTAAATATACTGTTAGGGAAAGGAACGCAGCGGAACTGGGTCAAAGCAGCCACAAAGCAATCTGTTTGCCCCTAATTAACTTTTCAAAGCACTCTGAACAATTCACTGCTGAATGAGTAAATACAACAGCCATAATGAAATGTTCTGAGTGCCATGCTTGACGATATAGGTTAATCTCACATTGTAAACTATCATATGGATGAGAATCAGGGCTGATGGGGACTTTCTTAAAGCTTGTCGAGCTGCAAATTTGAGGCAAAATCGAGATTTCCTCATGATTATATCCTTGGCAACAGAAAATTAATTTATCCTGCTAACAATATTTTCCTTGAAATTAATTAAATAATAGTTTTATTTAATGCCTCATTGTTTGAAAGACGATTATCCTTTTGTACGTGCATTGTTTCTACATGTCAGTCGGCCTTAAGAAAATTGAATAAAATAGCCCAATTCGGTGCAGATAAAAAAACTAGGAATTTACTGCATATAATTTATATTTTATAGAAAAAAGTAGAATTGTCTTTTTTGCCTTTTAATATATGCTTATGTAATCAATTAGCACATAAGAGTAATTTTGCAACAGAGGATTATATACATTTTCATAATATCTTGACATAATATCTGGAATTTTATGAACATTAGTTTGTATGTTTCCATATACAGCTAGCAGAAATACAATTGTGCAAAAGGACTTCATATTAAATATTAATCAGATATTCTTTCCAGGCTGGCAGCATATGAAATTAATAAATCATTGTGTACAAGTTCCAAAGATTGTTAGGATTCGTGTGACTATGCAACAGATTTTTTAATGTCTGTGTCCTATTGTGTGAAATTGTGATGCAATCATCCAAACATGGAGAAATTCCTATGGTACCATGTTCCCTAAAGCACAACTGACAACCAGTATGTAACTGAGCTATGGCATGCTATAGCGCATCATTCCAGTCAACTTACAACAGTGTTCTAAGCTTTTTCTTCCATGAGATCAGCACAGGTACCACTGAAGGGCACGAAGCTCATGAATATCGCATATCAGCACTCTGACTTGAGAATTGGGATTAAAATGGGCCTTTCTGCATACAGTATAAGATTTTAGGAAACTGTTGGTCAGGGTCACCATAGAGTCCTATGCCATGTTTTGTGTCCCACACCATCTCAAGCTACCACTCTCAATAGCAGCTTGAGGAAGGTTTCTGGTCTCAGTTAACTGTCCTTAAAGTTCCAAAATAGTGTACACAAGAATGGGTAGGTCATCAGGATCCTGGTGACAGAAGCCAGCATGCAGGTTTAGGGAATACATTTCTACTAAGTTAAAAGAAAGGCCAACTGGTGACTCCAGAAATCACATTAGTTACATTAGTTGCATTAGTTGCATGCTGTAAGCTCAAACACACAAAGAATATGTGCATTATCACAGGCAGTGCACGAACACAGCTGTCTCGCGTTACATGCCTTACTACAGAGGAGACGCGTGGAGACATGAGCTTTTTACATGCCATGTGTACATCTCACAATACAAGGGCCCCAGTTTTGAATGACAACAACAAGACCGCTTCCCGTTCTGTCAGCTCCCCCAGGCGATGGGGGCGAACCTGAACACAAACGGCTTAGCACAGCTAAAAATACTGAAGAGCAGCACTACGACAGCATTGCGCTAGTCACCGGCCTTCAGGATTTCCAACACTGCGCAGTGTTTAGGATTCTGCTCGTGCTGCGAAGTTTTCCCTCACTGTCTGGCAAACAACCTTGAGGTGACGGTGAGTGAGAGGCACAATCTCCGCTCATCTGTCTAAAACCACGCTGAGATCCTGCTGCTAATATGTCTGAATTGACACTCGCGGTGAACGCAGCCACCGCCACAACTGTCTTTCCCACATACATCCACATCATTTCATTTGAAACTGAGATGTCCGAAATCTCCCGGGAGATGCCGTACCCGCTTCCACCCAGAGTTTATTTTCCTATACACCGCAGAGCGCTTGGAAGGAGTAGGACTGTCATTTCAGTATTTGGTATTCAGTCCAACGCCTGTTAAAAAACTGTACACCTGTCAAAAAATCTCCTTCACAGTTGGGTCAGACTTCTAGACACATACTAGGTAGCAAACAAATAAATTGTCACAAAGTGAAATGGCACCAAATGAGATGAGCCGTTTCCAAAACTGTAATGAAACGAAGCAATTGCAGAGTAATGATTATTTGTCTCCTTGATATCTAATTGAAATAATTATAGGTGGTTCGTTAAAACAGTGCAATGAGATGGAGACTAGGCAACTAGGCAGCATTTTTATGTAATGTTTGCAAATGCATCTGACAAACAAAATAGGAATAGAAGAACAAGTACCTCCAGGAGTCATAAACAAGACACACTATTCGTGATATAACCAAAATGGGGAATAGCTGTGCTTTCAATCATTTGAGAAATATTTGTATCTTGAATTTTGCTTTTGACAAGACCAGTATCCAAGAGCAATCACTTTTTGCAGGGAAATATGAGTTCTTGAATAACTTGAATATATTTTCATCAGAAAATGTAGCCTCGTTGTGGTAAATAAAAAGGTCTGCCCAGTCTAGTTGAAAATAAATAATAACAATTATATACACTCAAAGAGCATGCATCTTTCTGTGGCTGTCATTCATCTCATTCAGAATATTGAATAACGATAAAATGGTTAACCCAGGCAATTATATGATATGTGTTTTTATGTTTACAGTACATAAAACCATGACATCGATTTTGTTGGACCATAGTCTATTTAAAGATATTCCACTACAGGGCTCATAAAATCTGGGGCTCTGTTGCTTTTGTGAACACAAATTAAACATTTTCACAGCTCCTGAAAAAGAAAGTTCCTTTCTATGGATCCATGTGAATCATTTTTTAAAGGACTTCATGCATTATCAATTTTCTTGCAATAGCTCTGGCAACACTCCTCCTTACCGCCTGTCATTGAGATCCTGCTGGGTAGGCAAACTGGCATCTCTTGTGTCTGGAGACTTCCCATTGGAAAAAAAGATTTTCAATAAATAGGAAGATGAGTGATGTGCAACAAAACAGGCATCCTAGACCTATCAGTCAAAAGACGCATCGCACTGCTGTTGTCTACTAGGCTTCAATGTGGAACGCAGCTAACTCCTGTCCACACTGTACAGCTCCACAGCCCTGAATGTGCAGACAGCAAAAACTCAAAGGCTTAAGTGAGCCAGTCATTAAAGTGGGTGGCTCATGAAAATCAACAATTTTCTGTTATCATGTTCAATCAAAATACATGGAAAACAGAAACTTCACTAAAGAGGAAATACTTAAATTGTCGTGCCAAACATTTTCAACGCTCCCGGCTGTGCCAGGCCGGCTATGGCCAGGAGTCCCGTTCGGGGCGGCAATTGGCTGTCCGCCCTGTGGGAGGGGGGAGGGAAGCTGGCATGAGCTCGCTGTGTACAAGAGTGGCTCTGTTTGTAGCAGAGTTACAGTTGACAGCTTAGCGAGTTCTGTCTCGGAGGAAGCGGTTCATGGCCTTTGTTGCTGCCGGTCCCAGAGCTATGGCAGCGAGCTCACAGTGCAAGGGGGGATAGTTGACATAAATGTAAAAAATTGGGAGGAAAATGGGGAAAAATCCCAAACTACATTTAACAAAATAAGTTTAAAAAAAAGAAATTTTCACCTCAAATGTCTCTCTGAGAAAAATTATTTTAAACATCCAAATCTCTTCTGGTGTTTAGTTAAATCATTAAACATCAAATTTGAATAGACATCCATGATTTGTCCTGTGCTACAGTTATTACCATAACAGATCTTGCAATGTACATCTGCAATCTTGGAAATGTGCTATAAATGGTTGCACTAACAGAGTCTTTGCACTGCTTACAGTATATAGTATACATGTTAATTATATGTAATATTTTGGTTGTACTGTAAACAGTTTCTTCCTATTGCAAGAAAACGACACTTTGTAAATGTATTACTAATGAGTTCTGTATGACATTATTGCCACATGTGATTAAAAAAAAAAATTGCAACGTTAGTGAAACCAGTTAGTATCTTAATAAAACATTTTTGTTTGTACACCAAGTGAACCCCACGGTTTGTGTTCATTACCAATGTAATATTATCCACTACTGTTTAAAGACATGGATGAGCAGGTTGATGAAGAAATATGAACAGGAGGGAAATGACCACTCTAACTCTAATGATGAGCTGTCCAAATTTTGCTACACATCAAAGCAGGTTGCTGATCACTTAATTGACTTAAAAAAATTAAATAATAATATGATTGTTTTATTGCAGCTTTATAGGCTATATAACTAAAAACGAAGTCTGAGGTGCAAGAACTACCAACGAACCCCTCCTAACAAATCTTCCAGGTGGCTTATTTAGAAACAAAGGATGCAAACAGAAACGAAATAAAACTAACTCAATGAACTGACGATGGCTCCTCCAGGAGATAGATATTTGGCAGCTGTCGTGTTTCCAGTGTCCTCCTCACAGCTCCACCTCCTCTCCCAGCAGGCTAATTGAGTTGATCGGTGCCAGTGTAGCCGAAGTGCCCTCCTGACCAACCCAAATGAGGCTCACTAGACTGTGCCACCATGGCATTAGACTATAAATGAGCTAACGCTGTTAAACGAACATGGAGTGAAAATAAGCTCTTTGCTGTACCAACTGTTTGTACCTGGAGTCTGGGCTGTCAAAAAACACCAAGCTGCAAGTCTGACTGATGGGACAGCTAAATGGGTGAGACTTGTGGTATCACATTCATTTACATCAGAATAAAATATTCCCTGGGTTTCGCCCTAAAAACGAAATCTAGATATCAAATACCACTTAAATAAAGCTCTGAGATTAGACCATTTCTTTGGAATATATTTCACACAGTTGGCAGATGTGTGTACTGTTTAACATTAATATGGAATGGCAAGCAATTGATATATGGATATGAATTGAGCAGAATTCATAAATAATATATAATTTTGTGATGTTGAACATACAGAACATACAAATTTTAACGTAATACAAACTGGCATACAAGCCTGATAGGTTATTATTATTATTATTATCATTATTATTATTATTATTATTATTATTATTATTATTAATAATAATAATAATAATAATACAATTTGTTAAAGAGCATATCCACAAACATTATTTGATATTTTAAAATTATTTATACAACATACTTGACCACTTAAGTTCCAATGTAATGTGACCAAAGTTAAGGGAAAGCACATAGCTTGAACCTGGTCCTTGATTCTGCATGGCTTAAGCATTCTGAAATTCATACTGTAAAACATATTCAGAAAACTGCTGGAATGAAAACTTTTAATTATTTAAACAAACAATCCTTACGTTTTTTTTTTATTGCTACCATGATAAATGTGTTATGATATCCTCATCTCATGAATCTAGGTCATTATTGCTACCAAAATGAATACAGACAGTCAGAAGGGAAAACCTCTTGAGTGGATCATGAAACTTTATGTCAGATGAATGTGTCAATCCAATCTGCTGAAGATCTGCGGGTGCCATCAAGGACATTTCCTTTCTTTCCATCTACTGTATGCCCCCTGCACACTATCTGCGATTGGAGAGACTGAATTGATTAAAAGAAATAGGGCAAACCTGCTGGGAATGATAACAGTGAGGCACAACTCAACTCCTGCACCACCCTCCTTTGTAAAATGGAACAAGGGAAACTAGAAAATGCGTGCATTGATCTAACATGTTACTAGACAAAACTATTTTTGAACATGAAAACTGCATAATTAACCTGTAAACTGAAAACATTCTTGAAGAACTGGCTTTCAATTCAAACATCACTTTTTTCAACTTGAATAATTTATTTGTGCAAGATACGTTGTCTTGTATTTTCAAGGCAGAGTAAACTATTATTGACCCAAAGGTCTAACGTTACAAAGCAAAACTATGAACTACTGATAACTGCCAAAATAAAGGAAACACAAGTAACACAAGTAAATGAAGGGTTCTGGCAGCTCTGTTATGGTGTGTGGTGCATTTCCATGGCATGTTTTAGTTGCACTCATTCCCTTAGAGGGCAAGGTAAACACCAATAAATACAAAGCCATTCTGAGTGATTACCTTCATCCTATGGTGAACCTATTTCTACCCTGATGAAAGTGGTCTCTTACAGGATGACAATGCCCCATCCACAGGGCATGAGTGGTCACTGAATGGTTTGATGAGCATGACAACAATGTAAACCATATGTCATGCCTATCTCAGTCACCAGATCTCAACCGAATGTAACACTTCTGGGAGATTCAGGAGCAACAACTGAGAGAACATTTTCCACCACCATCAACAAAATGCGAAATTATGGAATTTCTTGTAGAGGAAATCATCTAGACACTCTATCTAGAATCTATGTCAAGGTGCACTGAATCTGTTCTGGCAGCTCGTGGTGGCCCAACGCCCTATTAATTCACTTTATATTGGTGTTTCCTTTATGTTGACAGTTACCTGTATATGGTATGTATACGTACACAGTACCCTCCAAAATTATTCACACCCTTTTTTTTTTTTTTACCTTTATTTAACCAGGCAAGCCATTAAGAACAAGTTCTTATTTACAATGGTGGCCTGGATACATACCTGGCTGGGTACATACACCATTCACTCACACACTCACACCTACAGGGCAATTTTAGACTTTCCAATTAACCTAACGTGCATGTCTTTGGACTGTGGGAGGAAACCGGAGGAAACCCACGCGGACACGGGGAGAACATGCAAACTCCACACAGAAAGGCCCTGGCCGGGATTCGAACCCGGGACCTTCTTGCTGTGAGGCGACAGTGCTATCCACTGCACCACCATGCTCACCTTGATAAAGATGAGCAAAGAAGGCTGTATAAATAACCAATACATGCAATGAGCTTATTGTATGCTCATCATTGTCTTGCTGAATGACCCATTTGAGGCCAACTTTCAGATTCCTGGCAGAGGGAACCAGGTTTTTGTCCAAAATGTCTTAATACTTGGTGGAGTTCATGATTACATTGATCTTAATAAGAGCCACAGGACCAGCAGATATCTTTAGTTTTTTAGTTATTTGTAACTATGTCTTGTTGAAGTTCAACAACCCTTGTTTCTCCTGCCTTTCCCGATGGTGACAAATGGATTTTACATGTATGTTACCTCATTTGAACCTCTTGACTGCTATATCATGTAACATGCTCTTAAATATCATGGTTAAATGTACTGAAAATATGAAAATGTATTATATGTACAGATTGGGTGGAATCTCTTTTCAGCAGTGGAGGCCAAATCACGTCAACCAGGACGTCACAAAAAAATCCAGTCCTGATTCAAGGCAGGGCACGCTAGGAAAATAGCTGCTCCTTACCTTCGGTGAAGTCTGGAAGTTCCAAAATATGACAGCTCATCATTAATTATGTGGGTATCCTGAACTAAGGGTCTACCAATCAAATGTAGTGTACCTGTTTTGGAGAGTTCCACTGTTTACTTGGCACTTTGTATCACCAATAACAGCAAAGATGTCATTCTCCTGGGTCTACGAGATATGTGAGTATGTTTTACATAGAAACGTTTTGTATCCTTGTTATGGTGAATCTCTGCTAATCCTGTCATTCTCTGATAAGTATTGACTAAAAACCTCCCCTGAATGTACAATCAGTGTCAGTAATATGATCATGTGGCATGATTGATACTGCTTATATATGCTACTCCATATATGCTGTAGTTGGTTTAGGGTTCTAGCCAATGGGATACCCTTTACAATGACATACGATTTGCTTTGATTTGCATTTATCACAGTGGCACACACGATTGAAGAGAGTGCATGCACTTCAGAGTTTTGGAAACTCTTTATACTTTTCTCTTAGTTTATTTGGATTTATTATTTGATTTTAATGCCAAAAGACCCAAATAAGACCCGGTTCACTGAACCTGTGATTAAATACAACGCGATAGCAATGAAACGCGACCTATGTCTATGAGTGAGAGTGAGGTCAACAGCATCAACTCAATGAAAAGATGTTTATCGATGGCTAGCTACCGGTCAGCTGGTAGGTGAAAGTGCCAGCTCTGCCACCAGAAGACACCAACCATGTGCAAGTCATGTGACATGCCTTTATGCTTTGTAACAAAGCGGGACTGCTTCAATGACTGGCACAACCAAAATAACCCTTTAGCTTTTCCTGTGTTGCCTGACTAAAGAACAGCATACACCGTAAATGCTTTTGTGCAATGAGGGCAGACAATTGCCAGAAGTGCAATTTTGTCTTGGCTGAAAAATATTTGTTATATTAGTTATATATGATATATTATTATAATTATTATTGTATTTTTGTATACTATTCTATTGTATATTATTTCTTCATATTATTTTTGTCTTGGTGCAATATTTGTATATATTTAATTTATTTAGCTAATGTTTTTTTTTTAATTGACAATGGTGAATGCCTGTTGGTTACTTTTTTACCACTGGAAAAAAAAACTTGTTTATAAGCATAGGTCATCGAATCCTATCTCAAGTTTCAAATGTCTGGGCTTGAGTTCCTCTGATAATGTTAAATGCTCATTAGTCCTTGCGCTCTTACACATACAGAATGCTGGCAGGAAATAGTGCCATTTAATAAATTGTAATGAGACTGTGCCGACTGTGCCAAATAATTGTGAGATTATCCGTAAATAGCGCGACATATGAATAATGAACATTCGAGTCATATGTTAGGGCATAACCTTTGAGCCTGTGGGGAGTGAGGCAGCCTAGCAGGACTGGGAAAATGACAGCCCTTAAGACCACAATCACTCACGCTGGATGCTTAACCAGCCTTCCAACTCCACTGGTCACCTAGCCTCTAGAGGCAGGGAGGGTGGAGGGGACAAATTAAATGATAGAGGTGAGGAAGGGGGAAGTGGGGGTTGGTGGGGGGGGAGAAATACCACACAAGAGAAGCTCCATCTCTTTTTCGAAAAGAGCTCCAGGTGCCATAGAAAGCCCTGGCTGTGAATAGGCCCTCATTCCCCACCCTGTTTCCCCCTCCCCCTTCCCCCCTCCCTCCTCACTCGCTGACAAGATTTATGCCCTGATCTCCTCTCCTGCCGGGGATCCGCACTCGCTCACATTTACCTCTTTATCAATACAGCATAGAAAACAGCATCAGATGCCACATGATTCATTCCGGGACTACAGGCAACGATAAACCCACCCCCAGACCCATCTGTCCCACAAACCCTCCCTCCCCCTGAGTCCCATGTGTTTTGGCTATTAAGGCCAAGCAAGTGTAATGACTATCATTAAACTGGGCTTTGTGTGCAGGGGGCGACGGAGAGACTGGCGAATGCATCTGTTCCATTCCACTTGGCCTGCGCTGGCAAGCCCAGTGCCCAGAGATGCTCTAAGCCTCATTAAAGGCACCTGTGAACAATTCATTACTACAATTTAACTGCGGGGGATGGAGCTGGGTTGGGGGTGGGGGCGGGGGCGGGCTTATGAAAAGTGGGTTACCAAACAGGTCTGCCTGATGGGGTGGCTCCCATTCCTCGGGGCCAACGAGGTGATGGATGAGAACGGAGGTGGAGCAATTGTTTGGGCTGGGGGCTGAGTGAGCACGGAGCATACCGGATTGGGTCAGCCTTGCCCATAAAAGGCACACTGTTGTCAAACAAACAGCTTGAGCACTTTACACAACGGCAACCTTTCCATTGAGCGCATTTGGCTCAAACTTAAATTATGCCAAGGCGCATTCATGTGTGCGTAATTTTTTGATATTCAGTTACAAATCACAAGGATCTACCTTCGACAGAAGGTGGGGCAGGGGGGGATGGGTGGGTGGAGGTGGGGTGAAGGGGGTGGGTGGTGGAATTCCAAGTCCTTTGGCTTGTGTTGTGATGAGCTTGCATGTTTCTCGATCCAATTTCACACTACACATGAACTCCTCCTCTTTCACACCCACATAATGAAGAAAACCGGGCTGGGGACGCAGTTATGCCACATTGAAATGTCTGATTATGATTAAATACTACAAGGGTGGGCTAATCTTCTTTGTCCGGCCATGAAGGGGTCCAGCCTTTCCTTAGAAATTGCCGCACGTTTCCTATAAAAGGTTTGCTAATGTCTTTTTGTGCGAGATTAGCTGCCCACAGCTCTCGCTCACTCAGTAAATACCTCCACACTGATATAGTGAAAAGGGGACGGGGCCTCGGGGCCATTCAGTCCTCTCAATTACACAATTGATATCCAAACACTGCACTGCCCTGGCCCCCTCCCTCCCTCCCTCCCCTGCTCGGCTAAGCATCGCCCACGGAGGGAGCAGACAGACACAGCCTGATAAAGGAGTGTTTTACAACTGCCAGGAGAGTCTGTGAGAGCGCCCCAGCGCCGTTCAGTTAAACACAATAAACATCCCATTGTGTTACACAGTAAACCCTGCGTTTCGATCCGAGCGAGTAGGTGAAAACAGTCCCTGGAAGTCATTACACACAGCCGTCGTCACGTTTACCAAGCACATAAACACGATAATGCACTACTACTCTATTGGCTATACATTCGCTTGAGGATTGTACTGCCAAATTCAAAGTAGTTCAATGAGAGTGTTAAATAAGCAAAGAGCCCTTCCTGATGATACCTTGAGAACGCATTTGGGTTCAGTTGAGATAAGTGACTAATAAACACTCAATGTGAATACTACAGCATGATGAATATGCGGATGATTGTGATTATGTATAATAATATGGCAGTAATATGAAGAAGAAGAATAACTATTGTTATTATTATTAATAGTAGTAATATAATTAGTTCTGTTTGGCAGACACCTTTATCCAGTTCAAAATACATAATGATATATCATACTGTAAGCTAAAAATTATTGTCAGGTTATGTTTAAAATAAATAAATAAATGAATAAATAAGTTTGGCTGCCACCTAGCATTGGAGCAGCACTGAACGTTCACTATTGTCCAGTCATAAGAAAAGAGGGGAAAACCCATAAGAAAAAGGGCAAAGAGAGAGGAGAAGAGGAGAAGGGGGAGAGAGATAGACCCTACAGCAACCCAAGGCAAATGCAGATGCAGAATCAAATACGAATTATAAGGTATAAAGTATTGACAACTTCTGTCATTCACAATTACATTACAATCTAACTATTACCTTTAAGAGTTGAACTTAATTGCAGAGACTAATAATAGACACTTCCAATATTGTTAAAGCAATTTACTAATTTGGTGACTACAGTTAAAGGGTTAAGGGCCTGTAAAGTGAATCAAATTCAATTTATTATTTTTTTCATGAACCGAGTGTGGTGTGTGTAATTCACTACCTGACACCCCACTCCCTTTCCTCCTGGGTGGGGAAATCACACAGAATGAGATTTAATGTCCTTGCTTACATCAATCTTCACGTACTAGATTCCTTCCTGCTGGCTTTTTGCTGAGGACTCTGGTATTCCAATTCCCATATACTATGCTGCAATAAAGCAACCTTACCACGAACTTGCAGAAGTGAACTTTAATAGATAATAACAGAAGCACGAAGCTTCCCAAAGCACACTCTACAAAACTATTGTAGCCCATGTTGACTGATTTCTTGTTTTCACTATGTATTTGCATGGGGGAGAGTGGAATCCAAGGCTAATAAATGCGATAGTGATATGTCTGTTTGATTTTAGCTTTAAATAAAGCTATCTGGATGCATGCCATTGTATAATGCACATGGCAAACATCTTAAAAAATACTAATTGTTTGAGTTTCTTGTTAATAAAAAATATAGGAATATTCATGAGGTTGCTTAACTACATTGGAATACACTTAAGTCTTAGAAATGGCATCACGAATAAAAATGTTAAGTTTGTAGTTTGCTTGAAGGGAGCAAAGCAGAAAAATGGTTTACATTGACAGGGATCATCA
Organism: Aldrovandia affinis; assembly: GCA_029706075.1. Lineage (NCBI taxonomy): Eukaryota > Metazoa > Chordata > Actinopteri > Notacanthiformes > Halosauridae > Aldrovandia > Aldrovandia affinis. Next base: position 1,219,971 of record JAINUG010000194.1, on the reverse strand, counting down.
CAGTTATCATCACATGATTATATTATATTATAGGCAGGCATTATTTTTGTTACATATAAGGCATCAATATACAGTAGCTACAGAACAGTATCAGGATAATATCCTAATTTCAGCAAGAGATAAGAACACAAATGTCTCACTGTCTTCATTGGAATGCACAGGCCAACTGTCCAAAAACACACATCTCATACAGGTAGTGAACAAAAAAATGGAAACTCCAATGTAAAGTAGGGTGTTGGGCCACCACCATTCTTAATTAAACTAGCCGCTCTTGCCCCAGGTGAAATTGATGAAATTTGCAGCTAACTAATATGTTGTTGCTTGCCTGTTTTGCTTTGCCCTTTGAATTAATGCATGAGCATCACGATTCTGGAGCATGTGCTTTCACCCAATGTCTTTCCCTCAGAGTTCCATGCCGATACAATCAAGCTAGCAAGCAAGTTTAATATATATATTCATCATCAAGTTGAGCTGTATCGGTCACTGAAGCTCTGGCCTAATGTGCCCCAAAAATCACCCCTCTTTCAAAGTCACTGAGCTCTCCTCTTGCAGCCATTCAAGCCGTAATTATAGGCAACCAGGCCTCATCTGTGTTTTTATACATCACCCTATGCATGCTCGGATATTAGTTGCTTAATTAGTGGAGCCACAAATGTGCAGTAGCCTCTGCTTTGTATATAATTGTCCCTCATTTACCTCGTTTTTCCATTTTGAATTTTTTTGTTCACTACCCGTACGTTTTAAAATAAAAAAACGTTAATTTGGGAATGACAGAATACGAGTACATCAAAAACATCCAGAGCTGCATCTGGACAACAGCAGACGTCAGAACCCCCCACATGAACGAACGTCAGTAGCGCAGACATTTGTCTCCTCGTACCCGACACAGCCCTCAGGATCCCCGCATGTTCACTGTGTGCTAATGAGAGGCCAGCATCTAAATGGCCCGTGCATTTCCCCAGTCGCACATTATAAAAGGCCTGTCCCCAGGCGCTCATGCCCCCGATGTTCTCCACGGGAGGAATACAAATCACGGGAGGGGTCCCTCCTGAATCCTGACCCTCGCCCCGTCCTTCCACCGCGCGGCGCTCCGACCCGTCCCCCGGGTGCCGCAGCGGAAGATCAATGTGTTTCATACACACCGCTAATTCAAGAGTGTTTTATCAAAAAACAATCAGAAATAACTAATGCAGCCTCTGCGCCATTTGTGGGGGAGGGCGGCTGCGTGTGAGGGGAGATGGAATGAGGGGGATCAGTGCGTGTGTCAGCTCCTGGCATTGGGATGGAGTATAATTGGTACGTTTGTAATTAAACCTGTTTAATAAGATTGAATAAGACCGGTCCAGTGGTACAAACCGCAGAGATTGATGTAATTTCACAAATTGATAAGCATATTATCATCTGTTTTAGAAAGATTTACCGTTGAATGGCAGTCACAATATTAGTAATCATTTTGCTATTTCCTATTAAGCTGCGTATACTGTACGCTGTAATTGAAATTGATTAAATCAGTGTCATTTGCATTCATACTTAAGCCATGGTTGCAATTGTAATTTATTAATTGTAATTGACCCACAGCCTCCTCATTACCCCCTTTCCTTCTTATCTTTATACTGCTAGACTGCGAGTACATCATTGAGCATTCCACTCAGATCTCACACAGATGCGTGGTGGAATCCAAACCATCCCTTCTGACATCCATTTGTGAAGCAATTTAAGAATAAAAAACTCAGTCATTCTGAACGAATGCTTTGAGAATCTAAATAATCGTAACTACCTTCACCGTCGCCACTGATGAATGTTTGACATTTATGAGAGCATGTAAATAAAAACCCTGCTTCCCGCTGACACACAGCACATACACAAACACAGAGTGACGGCATACATACAAATACTCACACACACAAACACACACACACACACACACACCCACAAAACACAAAAAAAGCCCATACTGCACTTCTGCAGCAGGCAGGCATAATTTAATTTAACCAGCCTGTAGCACTTCATTGTGATTTCATTTCAGCTGCAAAGATTCAAATTGATCTACATTGATTTCTGTGCATTCCTGGAGCGATTCATCACATGGCAAGGCTCACACATGCTGCAGTCGTGCAGTGACAGTCTCCTGTTATCTTCCAAGGTTTTAGATATGTTTTGCACGTGCCTGTGTATCTCCCACATAGACGCGCATTATGACAATGCTGAACTGCTCAACAGTTTGGCAGTATGTTCGCTTTGCTCAGTCAGCAACTCTGCAGTAGCCAGGCAGTTTGCTGCCATGGCAACCACTTCACTAATATCTGATTGGTTGAGGTAAATCTGACAGTATAGCACAAGAGGCAGTACTTACTTAGTGTGCAATGGAAACCCCGAAAAACAACGCAATATCAAAATTTGAGAACTTTTAATTCTGTGAAAATGTGGGTATTTTTAATGAGGGTTATTGTACCTTTTTTCCATCTTTGCTTTTTCTCTCCTCAAATGTGCTAAGATGGCTTTTGGAGCTAAAGGGAAAGTTACAACATAATGAATAAACATGTAACTCTGTGCTAACAAGTCAAGGACAAACATTAATTAATTACTGCCTAAATATAAGAAGTGATGAGTTATTTTAAATAATTTTGAAATTTAATTAAAAATATGCAAATGTTCATACAGCTTTCAGACCATTGAATGAACGAATTAGGGAAAATAATCTCGGACTACATTTCAATTATTTTCACACTGCACATTTATAACCCTATATAATGAAAGAAATAACTGGTTTAAATTGGGGGAAATTAAGTTTTCAACTACTGTAGTAAACTCTAGCTGGCTTCTAGTTCAAATAAAAAGTCAGATTACAAACTTTATTGATAATAATTGCAAACATAACCCAGCACAATGTGCCATGCCCATGAAACTGCCGGACAGCGTGGATCCTGAATCTGACCAACACCTCCCTGCAACTTTGTGGGTTTCGCGGCTCAATGTCTGCCACAAAAACTAGCAATATTGCTCGTGCTGACTTATGTGTGTGTGTTTGGGAGTACGTAGTTGGCGGACTGGATGTGACAACTACGTACATTTAATCAGCCCTAAATATAGTCAGTTAGCTGGATCACTCTGAAAGCAACGATCATCAGATTTCGACGTTTCAAAGCATTTCAGTGCAGCCATGTTGGCTAGCTACGTGTAACTGCAAGTGTGCTGCCTGTGAACTACACGTGTGTACTCTCCACTCATGGGGGACCTAATGTATCTGGTCACTGGCACGTACTTGATCTAATGGAAGAAAAAGGAAGACTGTGATTGGCAGAATGACGGCTAAGTATTTAGGTTATCGTCTTAGTCCACTACGTTAGAAAATGTAAACAGCCTGAGGCTCAGCTGTCAGTATGCATGCAGAGATACAGGGGGTAGACCAAATAAAGGAAACATCAAACCATATATGAACATTTATGAACTAATATGGAGTTAGGTTGCCCTTTGCCTTCTATCCTTCTTGGAATGTTGTTATACACTTTTAAACTGGTTCTAGTTTGATATTGGACCATTCTTCAAGAAGAGTATTTAAAAGCCTAGTAACTGGCGAAACTCATTACTAAAAGTTCAGTGAAGAACAACGCACCATAGCGGTCTCATTGAACGCTTCCCTAAGTTGATGGAGTGCCTATGTGTGGCAGTCCAAATCACTTCTGTCTTCTCAGTACAAACCAGCGTTCTCCAGCCTCACTGACAAGCGACAACCTCTCCTTGTTAGTGAAGAGAAGGCCTCTTTTTTGATATTTCAAGCACTGTACTGTATGATCACGACTCCAGAGTCGGGCCTGTGTGGTCTCCTCTGGAAAGCTTGGTGTGATCCATCCAGCTTGATTAGCACCTCAGGGACCTTACAGACAGCGTAAGAACATGTGCTGCAGAGTAGCAAAAAACATGGGCCAGAGTATGCTGGGTGCTCTTTTAACAGGTTCATATTGACGGGTTGTGGAGACCTTTCTAAAGCCCTTTTTTTTCTGAGCCATATGGTAGGCACCTGTTAGAATTGGCCTTTAATTATAGGCTGGATCACTTAGGTTCAACAAGTTGGATGCCCAAAAAGAAGTCGATTTGTCTTTAGTATTTGAATAATTTGATTGATTTCAGTACTTTCAGTATGTTTAAATGGTATGCATTCTATCAGTGTCATATGAGAGATGGGGGCTACAGCTTTTCAAGCAGTAAAGACAATACAATTAAGTCTGCTTTCCCTAGGTAGCTAGCTAGTCAACATACACTAACAACCACATCCCTGTTGATATTTGACAAAACCTTCTGCAAATCTTCTAATTTCCTATGATAACCATGTGAAATTGATTCCACTGAATGATAGTAGCTACTAGTATTGGCTAACTTTATCACTAGAAAGCTGGGCAGGACTGGCGTATGATGGCTAACTAGCAAACTAGATAGCAGTCTATCTAACTGTGATGATAATAATACATTTAAATGTATTTTAACTACCATCCAGCAACAACATAGCCAGCTAAACCTTTTTCAACGTACAAATGCAGTTACAGGCTACAGCACTTTCAAAGATATAATGCTCATATGCAGATTTAACAACATATTTCTCACTGTTATTAGGGCACATTGTAACACAAATACTATTAAGAATAACTTAACATCTGATGAATCATGATTTTCACTGAAGGGGGTCTTTAAATGCATTTCACGTGGTGCTGTTTACACCAAGTGAAATTCTTGCCCTAAGGGACATGGGTTTACATAAACAAACACTCTATCTGATTCTCCCTCTCTACTCTGTGACTCTCCTATGAAAAAAGACACCCATGATTAATTGACAGCCTTTCTTGCATCAGCAACTATTGACTCACAGAGTTCGTGTTTTTTTTTTTCCATGGCCATAGAAAAAGCATGTTACCCTGCCATTTTCCCGAGCGAGAATACATCTTCTGCATGATGGATCATCAAGATTTACAGGGCTTTAATGCTGTCAAAGGATATCTAGAAAAACAACTGAGAAAGAATCATATGTAGAGTGTTAAAAAGGTCAGACATGGCTTTATGACATTCAAGCCTTTTTACTTATTGTGCCCAACCATTTTATTTCTCAGTAATGTGATGATAAATCTATATTATTTTTCCATAACCTTGTGGATCTAACTGAGTTCGCTGTTTTTCTATGTGAGGCTTGCATTTGTTTCCTCACTATAAGAGGCAGTGATAATAGATTCAGAGCACCTGTTAACAAAAAATTTAAATCGAAAGTGTGGTATAGCCTCTCTCTTTGCAACCCTGCAGTGTATCCTGCTGCTCATTAAAAGAGCTTGCTTTGGTGTCATTGTTCCTTCTTTATCCTGTTCATGATATTGTCCATGTCGGTTCCCTGTAAAACAACAACAACATTCGTGACAGAATAAATTATAATCATATAGGCCACTGCAAGCCACAGAGCTATTGAGTTGCTGATCCCATTTTACATTTGACAGGATTATAGTGATTAAATTAAAAAGGCCGCAGTCCTCGTGTAGACTATTATTTTTCCTCTTCTCGAGTATGACACGATGATTTCAACAGCGTATGTTGAAATGCAACATTTCCAACCGCATCTTACAGTACGCCTCCTGACTACAGCTGTGGGTTATTTGGCAAAACATTTGCATACATTTAGCACAGGAATTAACTGCTTTGACTCACTCTGAACCTGCTTAATGTCCCCAGTCGGAACCAAAGCCCTAATGAGCTTTTTGAGCAAAGAACTCAGGGACAGGGGGGTAAATGTGTTTGATTTCCTCTCTTCTGCTCCTCCAAAATATGACTTCAAAGACTCACATCTTAGAGAATGAGAAAGACGATAAAAATGCAGTTTTTTAAAGAAGGTGGAAGGATTTAAATCTTCTTCAAGAGATAAAAACGAAGAAACTAAGTTCGTCTGGCACAAAGCCAACGAATATACACCCCGTTTCCGTAGAGCGTACACTGAAATTCCAGCACAGGATCAAATAATAAGCAAGTAAACTGCGACTGTGACTAGACAAAACCCCTCTGAAGATAAGATCAGTTTGACTTGAGGGGGAATCTAATCTTTTTTAAGATTATTATTATTCAAAAGTTCAAATACAAAAATCTTGAACAGTGGAGAAGCGGTACAGGAGAATTTACGATAAGAGACGTGAAGGAGGCTGTGTCCCTGGCTAAGGAGCGGAAGTGATTTCCTCATACGTGCGGTAGACGCTTAATGAAGTGGCTACGATGGGGGGGTTTGACTGGGATGGCTGACTGGTCTCTGTGCCGAGCAGTGGGCAGTCTGTGTCTGCGGTCCGCGCTCTTCCCCTCCCGGTACAGCTGCAGCCACAGAGGAGCCTTCCACCGTGCGTGTGGCCTGCTTTACATTTTTATGGGAGATCTATTTCCTTCGCGATGAAGCCTCGTAATTATCAGAGGCCCCCTTCATTTTTCATCGGGCGATGACGACGGGGTGAGGAACAGTCATGGGTGGTGAGTTTGATTCGTGCCGCGGATGAAGATCTATGCAAAACTGCACGGAGCCCGCTCATCTGTGGGAGCTATTATTTTTGAAGCCTCGGTTCCTTCAACAAGGAGCTTAATTGAGAAATACTTGTTTCCTCACACGACTGAGAGAAGTCGAGTGCGGTGGACAGAGAGGGGACTAGGAGGTCGGATTGGGGGAGTGGGGGGGTTGGAATTGTGGGTTTTCTTGATTTAAGATGAGGCAATACAGTAACCTGGCTTTTCTATCTAATTAATGCCAGAAAATGGTATTGTTTTCACAGCACATTTTCAAGGTCAAGGATATTCATGACTCACTGGAGTTCAATTTTCTGCAAATAGACTTGCAGAATTCCTATATACGGGTGCAACTTGTTCAAAATGAAAAATTCATATTAGAGGTCCCCATTGTTTATTGGGTACAGCAGCACTAAATGAAGTAATATACAGATGAGTTGAATGTTATATATTCACACAGTCTGAGTGTGAAACAAATGCATAATAATGGCAGTACTGTCAGCACTATGTACATGTTTCCTTTCCTTTGAACAATGGTTCAATATCCAATATCCCATTAGAAACAGTTCAAAACTTGTACAACAGCATTCCCAGAAGGATTTCAACCGTTCTTAAGGCAAAGGGTGGCCCAGCTCCGTATTAATTAAATAAATAAACATTCATACATTGTTTTCTATATATTCACATATATTTTATCTACCCCCTATATATACTGTATACAGTATATATATATTGTGGAACCCCAAGGGGCAGGACGAGGAAATTACGGCCTGTCTCTTTCATTCTTGGGAGCCACTGGAGAGGAAACCACTTCATTTCCCAGCAGCCTGCAGTCCCACACCTGAATGAAGTCAAGTGATTGGGACTATGGACAGCTGAAGGCCATTCGGAGGCCTATTTAAGGGATCAACTCCTATCACACTGGAGAGGAGTAGGTTGGTGAGTTGAAGGAGTAGGTTGGTGAGTTGAAGGAGTAGGTTGGTGAAAACTGTTTGGAAGACAATTGTTTGGATTGTGTTTTGAATTGGATTGTTTTGAGGACCGCGCTTGTGTACCGACTTTTGACCTGGATCAAGGAACTGGATTGGATTTTGACTATGGATTACGGACAACAACAACGAGTGAGGATTGTGGACTTCGTGTTTTGGATTCCCCGAATACCCCACCCTTTGTTTCGTGTTTGGTCAAGATTAATTTAATAAAGTGTAATTTGTTTTGTAATACTGCCTCCTCCGGGTTATTTAACTTGCCTACGCCCTCTGCAAGGGTCGTGAGTGTCGCCCAACCCCAAGGGACACCACAATATCCAGGGGGTAGACAAATATATGTATATAACTAATAAACTGTGTGTCATATCAGAGCTAGTAGAAATGTACAGCTGGAATTGGAGTTCATGCCATAACACAAATGCAAAACAATACAATTTGGGAAGGTCAAGAGAGTTTAATACAACATCAAACAGTTTGCAAGAGAAAAGTATCGAAAAGCGTTCGGAAACCCAAAGCAGAAAAAAAATATGACTGTTATAATGACATCCCAATTACCACTGTTTGATTATTGGTTATTAACTTCAAGATTATAGCTACAAAAAAGAGTATTTAAAAAATAAGGCTACCACAATGTAAATATACAATTCCAACCAATACAGGATTCAAATGCTTAAAATTTGTGTATTTTCATGGCACTTTTTTCATGGCACAGTTACGAACATATCAGTGTTCTGAATGACCTAATTTCCCATGCATTCTTATCTCAAAGGTTCTACTGTATGGTATGGTACAAACCTTGCTGTAACCTTCAGAGATTGTAGTTCCCTTTCGTTTGGTCAGATCAACATCACCACTATAGGAATACACCCACACGGGGGCGGATAGGCTGAAGTCCCTATACAACAGGGCTGAATGGCCAGAGTGCATGTCAGTCATCATGGAGGCACTGCCTTCCAGAGGGTATAAATAACACTGATTGAAACCGCCATTAAACCTCACTTCACGCTTGGAATAGGCTGTCACTTTTTGTCCCTTATCCTGCTATTTTGCTCTCGACGACTTAACGGCTCTCCGTTGCTGGCATTTTGCCCCTCCCGAGCCTCACTGAGTCTAACTGTTCTTTGTAAGCATTTCTGAAGTTATTTTTTCCCCAAAACAGGAAAGAAGGAATAATAACCCACCGTCGCCTCAGCACTGAGCGAACTGTGCTCCCTCCCAGACTGTTTTCCCAGTTGTTGCAAGACTGTTGCATGCTAGAGATCAGATTCATTGGGCCCATGTCCTCTCTGTCTCATGCCTGGGTTATGCCCACGCAGACACAGCTCTCACCGGTGGCCCGTGTTTGGACTGGGGCCAACACGAGGCTAAAGTCTCTCTGCTGGCACCTCAACTTCTTCACCATGCAAGCGGATGTGGCTGTGTCTGCCTCGCCCCCGGCTCTCCCCGCTGATGGTGTGGGCTTGCAGGATACCCCTGGTGGTGATTGCTCCTACTTGGCTCGGCCTCCAGCTTCTCCAGCTTCCTGACAAGATGAAAGCGCCTCTGGGGACGCCACTGGCACGTGCGGTGAGGCTGTCAATACCATGGCAGACACCTTCCAGGCAAACAGGATGGATTCTACAGGCCTGTGGGATATGCTTCCCCGCAGATTTAAGGCACCCACCTGCGGTGGATGCCCAGAAGTGCGCGCGGCTGCCCACACGCCCACAGCCGGGACCTGTGCCTCCAAAGCCCCCCAGCTATGTAGGACCTGACCCACGGGGTCTGCCTGGCAGGCATAGTTGGCAGCATCACTTCCGCCTGAAGCCCCAGACATGCTTTTCGTGCACCCCAAAATAAAATAATGGGCTTGAGAAAAATAATAAAGGGAAGCAGCTCACAGCTTCATTGTTCTTCTCTGAGCTCTCCCCTCGCTGCTCGCCTGGCAGCTTGGCGCGCATGCACAATCTCCTCTTGGGTGCTCCTGACAGTTTTGTAGGGCTATGTGATTCAATTCTCAAGATGGCTAACCAAAAGCACACTGCGATGCTGCCCATTCAGGCCCCCGTATTACAGCTAGAAATAGACACATTGCTTTGCGGGCTCTCTTTCAGGGAGCTCCCCTAGAATGGATTTGTAATGCTGCTGGCTGGGCAACGCCACATACACTCGCCTGCATGTATTGTTTACATGTTTAGATGTTGCCAGTTCTTCTGTGCCACAGAGAATTTTCGAACCTGCAAGTCACCCGGTTTGATCCCGGTGTGCTCTTTGTCTCTGACTGTGTTCTATGGTGCCTCTCTCTCTCACACACACACACACACACACATTATTTTACCCCCTGTCCAGATGTAGTTGAAAAAAATGAAAAAAAGAAAGGAATATTGATGTGAAAGAATATGATTGGTGTACCGATCAGCCTGTGAAACATAAGTGTGAAGACACACAATCCATTGTAACAACACCTCTTTAAAAGGGAAAATGCTACAATGAGTGTGTGCAGATGGATACTGGGTTTTCAGAATGGATTTGCTGCGTTTATCTCGATATTGTCACATTATTTTCATAAAGTGAGGGGTAGCACTGCGTGAGAGAGAATCGTAGCTTCAGCTTGCAAGCTCTACTACCAACGAAATGTCTAACGAGTGATTCCAATTTAGCAATTTTGGGAGATTATATATCTGACTAAGATGGCCAGTTACAGGGGAAGGGATAAAAGAAAGAAACCAGGTGAGTGGGGCTACTACTGAGTCAATACGGTCAACTTGGAGACAACAAGGTAAATAGCTAGCTAGTTAGCCTATTGTTCCAACGTTTAATCCTAACACATTTGGATGAACGGAAATATAATACAACAAAATGTATCCACCTTTCATTGTATAATGACTAGGCTAGACTCAAGCTATTGCCTGGTATGTTTCATCAGCCTTACTGGAATCCTTCTGAGCATGTGGTTGACTCCAATGGCATGACTCTTGATGGCTCCCAGTCCTTTTTGTTCCAGTGTGGGGAAAAAGTTATTCTACGCTTGCCTTGTCTTCCAAGGGTTTGCAGGCAGTCCGTGGAATCCGCTAAGGCTTTGTTGCTGCGGTGATTGCATGCAGTTGACATTCTTGTCCTCCAGTCCATTCTTGTGTGGCTGTTCTTTGCCAAAGAGAGAGAAGGCCTTTCTCTTCAAGGCACTTGTTAGAAATTACCCAGCTGAAGCAACAGGGCAGGATGCTAGCACACTGTATTATGGAAGATTAATCTATGTAGGAATTAACCTCCTTTAAGTTATTTCTGCCAAAAAATACAAATTAGTTGCCATGAGGCAGACTAACGTAGCCTCTAGCTGCTTGGTCATGTGGAAAGAGTGCGAGTAGGGTACGAAATAACTTTATCACCTTAAGGGAAGGTGGGGTTCCACCTTGCAATTTTCTTACAGCTTTGAAGCTGATGCTGGGAAATGAAGTCATTAGAGGGCCTTCCAAACTGTTATGGGAGGATATTATGGGAGGATATTACCATTGCTGTTTCACATTCCATTAATTTTAACTTATTACTATTGGCTACAGGCTGTGTACCTATAATATCTAACCCAGACGGATGCAATACTCAAACAATTGAGCTCAACGGAAAGACACTTTACTCAAAGGCTTGTTCAATGTGTATGTTGCAAGACCATTTAGTATATAAATTAGACGTGACACATTTTGAGGGGATCTGACCTTTGGGACACATGGAGGGATGGAGTCTGGATTCTACAGCAGATCAGAGCTACAGACTGCAGAAGTTTCTTGTCATAAAATTCAGTGGCACTGTAAGATGCAATGGCTTCAGGCTTCTGCAGACTGCATGCTTTACCAAATCCATGATAGCAGTCTAGTGCCCATGGATCTGCAACCTACAGCTGTCCAGCATTTCAGTGGCTTTAAAGGTCAGAGGTATTTCTCATCTCTTTCAGAGAAAGGGCCTGCTGGTGGATTGTGCTGTATGTGTTTCTGAGAATGAGACAGAGTAGGAAAGAGAGAGAGAGAGAGAGAGAGAGAGAGAGAGAGAGAGAGAGAGAGAGAGAGAGAGAGAGAGAGAGAGAGAGAGAGAGAGAGAGAGAGAGAGAGAGAGAGAGAGAGAGAGAGAGAGAGAGAGAGAGAGAGAATATTAATGTGTGAGAGGGTTCACATGGAAAAGTGTGTGCGCATGTGTATATGTGCATATTATAATTGAATCTAATTATCTAAATCGGATGGTTTTTTAAATTTGAAAACCGTACTTCTTCTGTTGAGCTCATAAGCCTGCTTGTGAATTTGCAGATAACTGATTCTAGGTTCCTTTATTGTGATTATAATACTGAATTAAAAAAGTCTCAGGGACATTCGCCTCTGTTTCCATAATGCAGTTTACCTTCCTGATTGTGTTTGATTTTACAGCAAATGCAGCAAGCATCAGCATAACCCATATTAATTGCAATGAATTGTTAAGCCCTCACTCTGAATATATTCTCAGCCGTCACCCTCCTATCAGTAGCATTCGTTTAAATAATTCATGAAATGTGTTGTGTATTGGGAAACTGCTGCTGACAATGAGAAACACGCTTCAGAATATGATTACTAGTCACTGCTATTATGGCACATTCACACTGGCACAAGGGCACAAAAGTTTAGCAATATAGATAGTTTTATTGCTAGCTAACTTTCTGATAGCTACCTACTGTACAAGCAATTAACATCAAATCCAACCTAACATTCTCTCTTAATATCCTTGGTTATACCTTAATAACCAATTAGATATTATACCTTAATAATCTTCTAGAAAAAGGCCTTCTGGGTAATATCTTCATACAGGTACTTAAGTATGGGTTATTGCTGATATGGTAATTCAGTGTTGTCCCCAATGGATATAAGATTCTTGTCATATAATGTTGCCTGACATTGTTTTTCCTTTGGTTTTTGCTTGATTTAATTTTGAGACATCAAGAACACAATGCGGTGTTTGGTACAGAAAGAGAAGGTGAGGTCTATCGTTCTGCACTGTACAGACGAAACAGTAATGGGCATTTTAGCATTCAAAACATTGACCTTTCGGTCCTGCAACTATTGGAATGTGTCTGAAGTCTAAATGATTTACATATGTGTGTATAATAGCCCGATTGACCAGCCTGACTATGTCTCAGATGTTCATATGTGAGAATTTAAGACAAAATACATGTTTTCGTATTTTCATACTGTCGGGTCAATTAGCCAATGATGTCTGAGATACAAGAAATACACAAAGGAGAGAATGCATGCCTGTTGAATACATGTACTGTTAAATCTTTGAGCGACAGCAGACATTATACAACAAATAAATCAATTCAAGGTGTGAACATTTTTGTTGGACAAGGGGAGACAAACAAGCTACACCCATCAATGAATATTGTGCCAAATATTGGAAAACTTGTGAAACACAAAACTTTTTACAAATGCCCTGCACTTCATGAAAAAATATTGTAGTTGAGGCAATCCAGAACCTTCCTTCAGATTAATAGACATATTTGACATTACTGTCATGGTGCCATTTCTTGACGTGTCTTACAATGAGGCTGTGTGATGTTCCGAGAACCGAGAAAGTTGTCAGTTGAGCTGTGGTAACAAGAAATTACAAAAACACGCTCTTCCTCCTTGAGTGTGCTCCACATTAAGACTTTGGAATCCGGCTGCCATACATGTCATCACAAAGGACTTGATGGAGAGGATTTAAAATAAAAAAAAATATCAAAATGTACAAATGATTGTATGATTGTACAAATGATGAAACATAGGAGAAAGAAAAGAAGAAGCAGGAGGATACCTGTGACCTCATTTCCTGTACCGTGTGCTGGTGGGGACAGACTTTTTTATCCCATCGACAGACAGACCCAGCTCCCCAGTAGAGGAAAAGAGCAGCTGGCGCAACTCACACTCTCACTCTCAGCAGGACCGCAGACAGCATGTGTGTGCCACGGCTCTCCACTTCAAGCACCACCGCATCCTCATCAGAGCAGATATTGAACTGCTCTATTGAGGGACTGCTTTCTCCTGTACTGTATGCGCATTATATTTCAACTGTTCAACAAGTGCATCGATGCACAATATCAATACACCTTTTCCCTGTGATGTACAGGTGAGTAGGGATTTTATTGCATTTATTACAGGCAGTTGCCTCTATAGCCAGACACCTGAAGCAGCATTATAATGGGGAAAGTAAAGATCAAGTTTGTATTGTTTTTTGTTTAGCAATATTGTTGTATAAGCTACAGCAGTGATATATACTGTATATATATATATATAGTTTGTTTATCTTGTATTGTCTTTGTTTCTGCATCCCAAACAAAAGGCTTAAAATGAACGTTGAAAGACATTACATCTGGCCAGTCTGTAAAACAATTCACAAATTCTAAGTGGTAATATTCCTATTAATGTTCACTTTTCAGGTCTTCATGCTTTTTGTGCATGTCCAAATGGCTCCTAATCGTAAGGATTAGCCGGCGCACTATTTATAAGCAGAAGGGGTATATGAAAAAAACATGGTAGAATTAGGAGAATTACTGCTTTTCACTGTAAATGTGTGTGTGTGGGGGGGTCTGTGATTGGGTCTGTGCATGCGTTCTTGTGTGTGTTTGGGGCATAGAGGCATAGATCTGGGTTCCTGAGTGACTCCCTGAAATCTAGCTCAAAAAAAGGCCCGAAGGAGATATTTGACTGGTCATACTGAAGTAAACAAGGGAGTTATAGCTGTATAGCTGAGTTATAGCTGTATTGTAACTGCTTATAGCATGAATACGTACAATTGTTCTGGAGAAAATATATGCACATGGTATCAAGTCCATACAGAAAGTAATTTCTGAATAGATGTAAACTGATGTTACAGGAAGTGATCCCTTCCTACAGGCATGGCGCACAGTATAAATAATGGCTCTGTTTTTGTACTATCCTGGCCCTCGATCCCCATCGATAGCAATATCTATCCAAGAAAAACATAACCCAGTCCTGTATGAAAACACAAACACATTTCAGAAAAGTTTGTAAACCTCAGTATGACATCAGTGTCTGCTATATTCACTGCCACAGAACAGAAGTCTCCTTGGGGGGGAGCTGACAGTCATTGTAATAAATAATATCCTGAAGAGCATGCCCTGAATATGCTGTGACTCAGCTCTGCTCAGGCAGTGAATGTGACGCCTCCCCCTTGAACCTGTCTGTTGGACAAATCAACCTCCTAAGTCCCATTTCAGTAATGATCGCATATTCTGCAAATCATTACACTGTCTCCTGTCACATGACTAGTCTAAGGAAAAATTGAGTTAAGGAAAATGTGCTTATAATCCAAGCACACTGAATTCAAAGGATTAAAGGCGCTAAAAACCCTCAAAGACAGAAACTGAAAACCCAGGTCATAGTTGGCAGAATTCTGTTTAAATAGGTAAATGTGATCACTGTGAATGCCAAATCATAATATATGTAAGTCAATGCTCCACTAACATATCAAAGCGTGCTTGGCATAAGCTATTTACTTCTGTCTGTAACTCAGGCAGCTGGGTAAAGCACAAGAGTAGATGCAGAAACAATACACTGATTTCCAATACATCAAAATGTGCACAAAGACCTTGAATAAAATGCAGAATAAATACATGGTTAAAATGCTATGCGGTTACATTCATTCCAAGGATTCAAACCAAGGAAAAACCAATGGAATGGTTTCCAGTACTTTGCAAGAATTCCTGTATGGCAGCATCTCCTGATCTAAAAAGTATTAATTACCCCAAATTAACATCAGTACAACACTAATCAAATTGAAAAAACTAAAAAACCTAATCTAGGTCTAGATACACAAGATTTTTTGAAGGAATTGTCTTCACATATAGTTTACATATAGACTCCAGCTCTCACTTACATCCACCATCTAGTAGAAAGTCCTTTCCCATAGAGATGATACGCACAGTAACCAAAAAACAGAGCCCACACAACAAAAAATCTGTTATATAAGCAATAGTAATGTCAATCTTAATTTGTGAGGTCAACTCCAAAGAAAATCATAAAAGCTTTTAGTGGTAGACAAATACTGTAAAATGCAATAAACACTAGTCCAAACAAATACATATTAATGGAGCATTTCAAATGATGACCCAGAAGAAATTGAGAAAAAAAACAGAATGGAATGTATCATCTAAATGAACACTTAGCTCCCCTTTTCAAAAACAGTGGGAAATTGGGTTCAAAAGAGAGTGGCTATTTTTCCCTCTAAGGGCTGGCATTTATCACAAGGTCACTCCATTTATTGCCTTGACAGCAAAGCACTTCCCAGTGCTCATGACCCACGCTAAGTGACTAATTGATTTGGTCTTTATTTATTAAGAATACAACCTTTTTATTATTATGGTCAGTGTTTGAAATCTTGATTAATGATATAAATGGATCCACATCTGTACATTTGCAACAGCTAGGAAACACAGAGAAATGGTAAAGGACAAGCAATGTGGTATGAAGCTTCTAAGGAGAGTTGTAACACATTTCGCTCAATGTATGAAGAACAAATCGTGTCCAGCAATCTCTGAATATTTGTTAGCGGCACAGTGTAATTGAATGATCGAATAAAAAAATTTCATGTAGGTTTCCATGAGTCCATGGAATGTTCATGAGCATTTATCTGTAGGTCCAAAATCACCCATTTAGCAGACTATACAAACCCGTAACCACAGTCAGGCATCGACAGGACTACTACATTCAAGATGTATGTATGATTGGACACTGCAGGGTAGAACCCTCCTCAAAACCATGATGGATAATTGCCATTGGCTGTCAGGAACATGTGATGCTATGGGGGGCATGTTGAGAATGCCTAAATCTGGATGTTCACTGCAAGGAAGACTTGTCTTTCATAAAAGATGTTGTCTTGTCTGGATGTGAGTGTGGCAATATGTGCTTTACTTTGGACTGTAGAATTAGCTGTACCATCTGCAAATTGGAATTCTGCTAATTGTAGTTCATGGTGGTAATAGGAAAGGAAGGGTACGGACATGCATCTTCCAATGGCTCATATCCCAAACTGAAACCAAAGCACGAATGTGCCAACCTGGGTCTCACAATTAACACAGTGCAATTTTGTTTGGTTTGTCTCCTTTTCTGCAGTTAGCCATCTGGCTGGTGGAGCTGCACGCCATGCTAGACCCTGACTGGGTGGGTTCATTCAAGCAATTTGCACGCTAATGAAAAAATTGATCACACACAGCCTGCATTGTGATTCTTTCCCATCGGCGTGAGGATTGCCATAGTGGAAGCCTAAATTAGCAGAGCAGACATGCGCATCCAACATGGCATCTGTACAGATTGTTTGAAGGAATGGCAAGGCGTACATCTTTTTTCAAAGCTTACAAATAGCGAATGCTTCCTGTAGAATTACGCCCCCTTGCAGTTTGGAGCCCAGTGCTGCAGTCAAACTTAGAGTTTGTCTGGGCAGCATTGCTCACACTGACAAGAACCACCCCCAGACATAAACTAGTTTGCTTGTAGGACCGGGAATATGTTATAAACACATTTGTCATTGCTTATTCCTGGCACCCAGTATATAGAAATAGAAATAGAAATATGTATTGTTCATATATATGTTGTCCTTGTAATACTACACATTTGAAATAGTATTTCATAGAACTATACATGCAACAGGCTTGTGTGCTGGCATTAAATGTAATGGATTCAAGCTTCCAGAATAACCTCTGACAGCAGTACTTTCACCTCCAAGCAACCCCTGATAGGGTTCCTCTTCCTTTCCAGTGTGTGTTAGACAGGGTTGGCCCCTGATGAGGTGTACACACAGTAAGAGAACATAAGGTGTTATGGTGGCCAGGAAAAATCGTGAAAAATGCTACCTTTCCCAAGAATGTGGTAACATACCAAAGTTTGATGCAAAATCTTGTTGTTGTGTGTGGTAATGTTCCATGTAACAATAGCATATGTAAATTCAGGCTGCTGCAGTAACAATTGTTTAATATAATGAAATGTGATTAAGAGACCTGACTCAACTTGATATGCAGTAAACGTTTAAATGCCATCAAGCTGTTGCAGTTTGCAGCTGTATCATTCTGGACAGCTTAACCCAAATTAAAAAGAACCACTGCTGACTAAACTTTCCTACAAGAAAATTAATTGGGTAATATAGTCGTACAGGGGTCATGATAATGCCCCCTGCTGGCCCAGTTGTTACGCAGTATGAAACGTACAGGATGAGGAGAGCTAAGTGCATGAGAAGAAATTGTTAGTTGACAGTGGTAATTTGCTGGATGCTCTTTCTGAGCTTTTTGGACATGCATGAAAGAAGAGAGGGAGGCAGGGAAGGTGTCTGCTTTGAGTTATTAACAGAATTCTACTGGTTCCCCAAAAGCAAATTAAATCAGTGAAGCTTACCTGAGTGGTACCCGTTCTGATCTTCTTCCAAAACTCTCCGTTACCCAGAGTCTTCTTACACCACCCTGAGAGAGTGAAAGCCAAAGTATGTCTTCAGCTGCTAACAACCACATGCAGTAGTAATTCTAAAGCATTTTACTTTTATCTTTTTACATACATATCTAATACAACTTTTTTTTATCCTGTGTTTGTGAAGCACCTTTGAGTATTTAGAAAAGCACTATAGAAATATGATGTATTATTATTATTATTACTACTGTGTTACGGTGCACATTTTTCTTGTGTGATGTTACACCAGATAATCTCGTTCAGGCCAACATTGTCCATCCTGTTTCTCTTTTCAAGTAGTGCTGTTCATCACCAGCACCTCCATGCAGTCAGAACAAGTGCAGTCAACAGGGGTTTGAGCAGTGCAAAGTCTTAAAGAAGTGTACGGGATTGACTGGCACATGATGATGACAATCAAGGCTCTGCTCTAGGATTGTTCTTTGTCAGAGCTCTCTTAACGCGGGGATTCAAAAAATGTAGTCAGCTATACAAAAGCTTTTGAAGCAGAGTCAGTAGTCTTTAAAAATGCAAACTCCGCATCGACAGAAGCCTATTGTCCCCGAAGAAATCTGTAGAAAAGCAATACCTTCTAAGCTAATCACGCTTCCCAATTTTCTCCATTGAACACTACCTTCATGGCATCAGATACAGAGGTTGTCTGTTTGCATTTTGTGATTTTGTGCTGAGTTTTTTGTCTCGTTTCTCATTTTCTGTATTTGGCTTGACTACTGACAAGCTGAGACGAAAGGGTTCAGCGAGCTCGGGGGAAATCTTTAAGTACAACAATATGCCACAAGGTATCTGCTGGATGGAGCAACTGTCTTCAAGCCCCGAGATATGCCTGTACTCGCACATATGCCTCAAAATAGCTGCTCTGCTCTTCCCGTTTTTTTTATAAGTGCAGGTTTGAGAAACACTTAACTTCTGTCACTTGCCATTATGTCGTATCGAGGAGAGAGCCAGAGAGGCCTGTAGATTCGCTCACAGCCCATTGATTTCCTTTGCCAATCGGAGAGTGTGGGACTGAGGAGGTGAGGGGGGGGGAAGGGGAGTGTTACTGAGACAGCAAACCTGATTATTTCAGAGGCTGTTTACCAGGGCAACCTAATGAGAAATTTGCTCAGATTTTCATATGACAGGGCATGGTAACAAGCTTGAAGGCAGACATCAACCTTTCACAGGAGATCGCTCTTCCTGACAGCCCTGCTCTCGGTGGCACTGGAGGTCTCTTTGTTGTGTCAAGGGTAATTATCAATCTGTTAGGCTACCCGCTGGGAGCGGTGATTGATTTCGTTATTGCTTAATTTTTTCACTTGATATAGAGAGCGGGAAGGTGCCAATTGTATTGATAGCTGACTTGATTAAGCCCACAAATAAATAGGGAGAAGGGGGGGGGGTAGCTGAAGCTGAGACTCCTGTCTTGGGCCTTTGGGGGGAAACTTGAAGAGATCAATTTAGTAGATTGTGATGGGCTCTGCCAGGGGACTAAAACGGTTTGGAGAACTATCTGAATCTTTCAGGATGAGCTTTATTCTCTGAGATGACAAACAGAGAGCAGTTAGCTGTAACTTAGCAACCAGATGAAAGTGAAGGGGTCAAAGGTTAATGTGTGGTGAACACTTTTGCAGAGGGACTTCTCTGCTCTTACCACAGCACTGCCAATTACTGTCTACTGGCACTGGAGCATGCAAGTGTCTGCACAGCTGAATGCTTTGAAAAGACCCTACTCAAAGGACACACTCCAAAGGTAAATTTTAACTTATAGTAATTTCTTTTCTACTGATACCAAGTGTTCAGAGGCTGAGAAAGACACAGAAAAGTCATATTATTTGCACCAGCGTGAAAAAATAACAGATCCATTGTAAAAAAAAATTAGATGATGACTAATTTTGGCATATTCACACTTTTTGTAGTTTGTAGCGAATAGTAAATGTTACCTATTTTTTATGCTTTTTTCCTTCTCCCTGGAATGCCCAATCGTATTCTAAGCTGCGCTCACTGCAACCTCCGCTGTCAACGCAGGAGAGCGTAGACAAGCACACGCTCTCCTCCGAAGCATGCAATGTCAGCCACCACTTCTTTTCACACCACCACAAGTTAGGCCCGCACAGAGTCGGAGGAAGACAGTTCACGCACAGCTTTAAATGTGCGACGAGAGCTTTTTGCACAGCTTTTTGCGCGAGGAGAGTGGCTGAATCCCTCCCTCCCTGGGTAATGCTATTGCCGAGTATGTGTCACACATGGGGCATGGACCACAGTCAGCATTGGTATGGTCTGTATTCGATACCAGACAGTGGGGCTCATCCACACACTAGCACAGTGCCTTAACAGGATGAGGCACCCAGCAGCCCCCAAATGTTACCAATCTTTTCTTTGCTTTGATTGATGGGTAGAGATCATCAGAAGTTGAGCGTTGATTAGACATTGAATTTTAGCTTGACCTTTGCATTGCTTACCGATAATGTATATTTCACATTGTGTTTGCACTCAATGTTGCCTGCAAGTAAAAGATTCCCACTTGAGATTTGAAATTGTATTTTCTTTCAAATTACAAATCACATTGCGCCAGCGTGAGAGACATTGGGCACGAGTGCAATAGCATTTTCCAAGTGATTGACTCACCCACTGGAAAGCTGATATTATTACTGCGTTTATGTATGTATGAAAAAGATCACAGGTGGGTCTAGTGGGGTTTCTCCGACATTCCTGGCTGCTTCTGGGAAAACAGTGTGACATGAACTTTACACTAATCCCAGGATCAATGCGCACAATACCAGCTGGGGTGCAACTTGTCCAAAATGACTCAGCATAACGCCTTTTGTGACTGCTATGTAACCATATGAAGTGCTGCTGCGGGCAACAGCTGAATAGACATGCATTACTCATAATGAAGACACCTCAGTGTGAGGTGTCCCTTCCAACCTTTATTGAAAACCACCCAGCACATGTTCAGAAAATCAAATAATTGTCATCATAAGATCCCTCGCTGTTATTATGGTACTCCGCGTCCATATCCGATATTAATCAATCACGACGCACCGGGATATACATCTATACATATGCATCTTAATTATTTATATAAATACAGTACAATGAACGTGCCATATGATATATCTCAAGCTTCTTCATGAATATTAAATTGGATTTTAGTTGAAACGTCTGACCCCTGTGTGAAACAATCTTTATAGAATTCATGAGATGAGACTTTCAGCGGCAGTACCTATCCTTCAGTGTCATCAAGCGTCTGATAGATTAATGAATCCTTCCCTGGCTCTGATTTAATGCATCGGACCCCAACGCACACAATTATAAAAAAAGTGGCTTCTCCATCCAAACAGAAAATACATACACACATACACACACACAAAAAACAGTTGAACATTGTTTATTTTTTTGCTGCAGTAAAAAAATCAATTGTCTGTGGCTGCCACATTACCTCTTGTTGCTTAATTTTTCCAATACATGTCAGACTCCACACTCATAAATCCTGAAACAGATGATATTGCTTTAGACCGGAGGGCTATTTCCACCTCAGGCATCAGAGTGACAGAATATTGGCATATTACCAATCAGAGCCAAGAACCTAAACAAAAAACAATGACCTGAAGACGGCATGGCTTGCTGCGGACGTTAAGATGAATTCAATGTTTTCTTTTATGAATCTTTGATACATTTGTGCGCTGTGAAGCTACGTAGCACGGCCCCTGTGCAGAGAGGCATCAGACGCCACACTGCTCTCTCCCACCCAGAGGGGTCTGCCCAGGGGTGAGCTAGGCTAATCTCTTGAGAAGTGCATTACAGCTTTCAGGGGTTGGAGTAAGTGGATTTGTAACATTGGAAGAACACTGGTAAGCTTCTTTCTCCTTTCTTACGGGTGGATTAAAGCACAACTCAAAGTTTGAAGACAAACAGTTGGGGAAAGCAGTGATTTCATGTCTGGGGCCTTCAGAGAGAGGAGCTTGTCATTCCTTCTGCCTTTGCAGTGCGGCCTCTGGAAGTGCAGCGCTGACAGAGGATGTCGCACCGATCCCTTTGATTCCTCGGCACTGGCAGGTGTGACTGGCTGCGCCGTTCTTGATGCTGCCGAAGTCTCACAGCATCAATAATTCAATTTGTCTCTGACAAACAGCGAAATCAAATGCTGAGTTCAGACGCAGCGCTCACACTTGTTTTCAAGGCCTGTCTTTCTTCCCCCCCCAATGATCCTTTATGGTGGCATAAGACTTGGCCTTGCTCTGGTCATCTCCTTGAACACCGTGCAATGGAGCCACACGCGAACACTACGCAAACGGCAAAACGCAAGTGAATGAATAGGACTCTGCGCTTGCGCTGACAAGGCTTGACACCTCCGAAGCTGATGTGGAGGGGCCTGGCAGTGACGGGCCGTGGATCGCAACAAAAGGGACAAACAGACAGCAGGGATCAGAGCGCTGCCGTGCAACAGCGTGTTACTGCATGGGTATGGGCATGGCGACGAGGCGGGAGGAGAGGTCGCTGCGTTGCTGAAATAAACACTGCAGGCGAAGTCTCTGTCTCCAGCAGAGTGTGGAGGCGGACACAAAGACCTGCCTGTCAGATGGAAGGCCTCCCTGCAGTGATAGGGCATCATTTCCATCACCCCCCACAACTACCCTCTATCTTATCTTGGCTGGGTGAAAAAAAACTGTCTAATGCGAATGATTGGTCACAACAGTAACGGGGGCCTCTCATACTACAAGTAGCCACGCTAATAAATGAGTCGATCTTGAAGGCGTCCATAGCATTTCACAAGGGTCCTCGCGAGTGTCATTCGCACGCGTGGTAACATTTTTAAGGAATGTAGGAATGCATTGCTACAATCGAGTAATAAGTTAATATATGGAAATTAAAAAAAAGATATGGAAATATGGAAAACATGCATGTATTTTTAGCAGAGAAACTGAGCTGTAATAAGACACTGTGTGCCATGTGTATACTCTGTGCGTGCTGTATTATTTTGAGTAGAGGAATCAAAGTTTTTGTCCCTTTTTCAACTGCAGGAAGCTCCAGAGGATGTAGTTTCAGCAAATAATCTATATATAAACCTCATTTTGTTTCGAGTGTAGATGCGCATTCTCGTGAAAATCCACTTATTGTTTCTATGCTGTTGGACTGACTTGACATCCACTTTTGGGAAATATATTTACAAGCCCTGTAGGCCACAGGGGTGTGTCAAGCACTGGCTTGTAAAATACTTCCAAGCAGAATGAGTTGTGCTCAAGCTCGCCCTTGCAGTAGGAGGGTTGGACACTCTTAAAAAGGCACGCATCCCGATAGTGGCTCACTCTGCCTGAGAGGGCCTTCCTGTCCTTGATTTGCTGCGGCCACTCATGCAGTGGCGGAAAGAGATCAGCGGTGGACTTAAGCCTCCTGTCTGATCTGACAAGAGGAGACCGGGACATCCGGTGCTGCACTGCACTGCACACCCCCTCCCCCCAACCCCACGCAAAACTGAGCGTAGAGACATTTGCGTCGCATTTGAAGCAGCAGCAGCCATGATCCATGATGCTATCTCTTCAGGGAAAAGGGGACTTGGAAAAGGGTATTCACGAGTGAAGAGTGAAGAGGTGCTGGAGTGTCCCTCCACCTCAAAGCCGAAATGTTGCATCCATGGGTAAGTAACCCCCCAACCCCCCCCGGTTTATTTCATTATTTTTATTTGGAAACCTTTAATTAGCAATTCAAATGGTGGTTATTTTAGCATGCTGCCCAGTTTCCCCTTTCTGCTTTCCAGGGCGGTTTGTCAACATTTTTTATAAGCACCATTTATCCCGCACACAGCACTAATAAGCATGGTGGGGGGATTGTGCAACCCCTTGCCAAGATGCCTGTTTAGCAAACATCATTTGCATATAGCTAATACGGATAGAGTTCTGTGTCACAGCAATTTTCATACATTTGCATAAAATTAATACACTTTTCTGTCTCCGCCATGTTTCTTTCTGATGCAAAAATAAGCAAGCAAATGATATCAACAGATACAAACAAGAGTAAACATATTGACACAGCGCTGATGCACGCCGCGAGAGTAGGTGAGAGACGCTGGAAGAGACACGTCGTGAACGATGCAGCCATTTGCACCGAGCCACCAGTCTGTCTCTGCCTGGGCTATCTCATGATACTCTGACACCAGCAGTGACCTGTGGATGAAGAGAGCCACATAGCACAAAATCTCCATTAGGACTGATTCACTTTGGTTCTTCGGTGTGCTCTCAGTAAACAATAAATCAATAAATGCTGTAGGCATGACATAATAGTGTATGAACATACAGTACATATTTACAAACTCAAAATGCTTTTAGCAAACAAAATAATATATAAAGTTGTGATTTTGAAATCGGGGACACAGAGAACGTGACTAGCAGGAACATAGAGTAAATGTAAACAAAATTATAATGAATTAAACTATATTAGATAGCTACTGTACTTCCCATGGTCTTAGGAATCTAATTACCTAGCTAATGCCAAATGGTTTTTACCAGTTTACCAGTGGATTTTAACCCAAAAGATTTACGGGGTGCCAAATGCAAACGTTCATATATTTAGTAAATATGAAGTTATTAGCCCCACCCATCTGCCATGAATCATAGACCAAGGCTGATGGGGTAGTGACTGAAAGATGATTACCAGGTCTGCTGCCATGAGTTATGACAAAGCAGCTGACTATGGCATTAAACTGAATGCTTTTTTGTAGACAGCATCATAAGTCTTCAGGTCTCTTGGTCATTGCTCCAGGATGCAATCCTTTCAGTTGAAGAGCTCAACCTGAGCTGAACTTTCCATGAATTAAAAGCCATGTTGCTTACAGACTATACAGAATAATGAATGAGTAGGTCATGAATTCAGCTTGCAAGAATTGTAAGTGCAGGCTAGTAGAAAGAGATGCAAGCAGCTGACTCTATTGGACAGAGCTATAAAATAATCATTGCGAGTACAAATGAAATGCTGATTCATATTAATGCATTGTCATAAACTATAGGTAGGTTAGAGTTGTGGTCACATAGCCTAGTGGTCTAGGTGATTGTGTTTTAGCTGGGCAACCAGGGTTCAAGCATCATTTCAGCCTGTCACAATATTCCGCCTGAGAATCATCCCCCAGTTCAACGAGATCCTGACAGTCAACAGACTGTCAATGTCAATCAAGGAGATTCCCAGCACAAATAGGACCAGCCGGGAGCACCAACGGGCTGAGCAACTGCCTGTCTAAAAGGTGAATTATACTTGATCTGCCATCCATGGCGTGCATGGTCACAAACAGTGTGCCCGGTCTCTGTAAACAGCAGGGCATTCATAGTTCTTGCACTCTAAAGAGCGGAGCATGACGTTATACTCCAGGACAATAGGTGGCAGCATAGATGATTCAGGAAGGAAGCAAAGTAAACTACCGGAAACACCTCACCCATCTTGCTAGTCTTGTAAGTTGCTCTGGATAAGAGCGTCTGCTAAATGCTTAAAATGTAAAATGTAAAAATGCAGGTAAACCAATCATCCTCTGTGTATCGAACGTGGCCTCCCCGGTGCAGTACGTATTGTTTCAAAAATGGGAGAGGTGCACGGCACAGCACACAGATGCCAATTTTGTTGTTTTGGCCGTAATTTAGTCGTTTCGCCCATGCGGCCTCGGCACTCTGCATGGCGGATCAAGTACAATTCACTCTTTTATCTCTACCTGGCGTGCCAAATAAAACATGGTTCTTCCAGAGGTAAAGAATGTTTCACAACAAATGAACACAGACACACACAAACACACATACACACATCATGGAGCTTTCCTCTGTGTAACACTGTAAGATCTGTACATTTTAATACAACTCTGAAGTGTATGCAAACATTAAGTTAGTCATTCCCAACACATTTTGTGCATTATGTAAATGAAAGGGATTGATAGAAGGGTGATGGTGGAGAATATGTTCAGAGTGAACGCTCAACAATTCACTGCAATTAATGAGGGCCGTGCATGCGCTCACTGCATACGCTGTTATTAAACACAGTCAGGAGGTCAAATGTGCTCCAGAAACTGAGGGGAAGGTCCCCAGACTTTCCAAATATTATGGTTGTAATGACATCCAATAACAGGCAAAGGAGCAAAATATTGTTATCTCTGAATTCACAAGTAGACAGCTTAGCGTCCCAAGTGTAATTTTCATATTTGAAAGCTGATTTGATTGATAAAATTGTGTTCTATCATAGTAAACGGCAAACCTGAACATAAAAACAGGAACTTAACTTTCAAAAACACTTCAAAACGTAACTCCTCAATTATCTCCCGATGAGTGTCGCTCCATCTCAGATTTATTATTTAGCATTTATCCAGAGTGGAAAATTCCTCACCCGCTCTTGTTACAGTCGAGTTAATAAATCCTTTTGCATTATAAAGGCATTCATTAAACATTCATTCTTCCTTATTTGCATATTCAAATGTATATAACAATTCATGTTTGAATGGGAGAAAATGGAGAGAGCTATTACATTCCCATGTGAACGGCATTGCCACGATATTACGGAGTGGCCTAATTTAGATAACAATTTATGGGTGTGATGGGATATGCCACTGCTGCTGCTGCTCAGCATTGTGGGTCTTAGAAACCGAGCCACTGCGGCATGCTGTCACAAGACGCTGCACACGTCTGTGGGCCAGGTACGTCACGCTACGCTGCAACCGGGCACCTCCGCTCCTCTGCTGACATAGAGACAAGGGTGAGGAACACAGCCGGCTCGAAAAGAACAGACTCTGAGCACAGCTCATTGCATTCCAGCAGCACGGCTTGCCCGCTCTGCCCTTCCCATCTCACAGACACGAGAAGCAGAGAGCCCCAACCTTCCTGCACTTCTTGCGCACGGAG
Source organism: Aldrovandia affinis (assembly GCA_029706075.1). NCBI lineage: Eukaryota > Metazoa > Chordata > Actinopteri > Notacanthiformes > Halosauridae > Aldrovandia > Aldrovandia affinis. Next base: position 1,193,184 of record JAINUG010000194.1, on the reverse strand, counting down.
TACCTGCTCTCGAACATTTGCCCTCTTTCAAAATATGGCCTTCCAACGGTATTGAAAATCTGCGAACGCAATGCAATTAATTACGGGACACGTCCACTGACATCACGGTAAACTCTACGCGACTGCAAATGCGAACTGTGTAAATATTTACAAATGTTCAAGAGAGAAGTATCCCCCCCACTGCCCTACCCCTGAGTAAAGGAAACATAAATTGACTGCAGATCACTTAAGTCTACTTAAGCCACTACAATCCACAGCTCAATTCACTTCGGGGCTTTGCACAATTCCCGGATAAGTGTCACTCCACTTGTTCACCACCAGGAAAAGCAAAAAAAAAAAAAAAAAAAAAAATACCTGTTGAGCTTCGCACCAAGCTCGAAGCCAGTTCTTCAAAAGGCCCAGCTGCAGCACAGTATTATTCCACTTTTAATTAATCTTTTAATGAGTTTACTTTTCAATCTATATATAATTAGTCTGTATTCAATTCAGTATTCCAGCGTAGGGAGGGGACATTTTTCTTGTGGAAGGTACAAGTCAAAGGCACCGTGTAATTATTTCGAACACGAATGCGCTACTGGCGAACAAGGAGGGGCGGGGATACAATGGAGACACACTGAGGCAGAGGGTGAAAACCTTAAACAGGTCTGTCTGCCAGGCTGCCCACATGGCAGCGTATGACTTACCAGTGCCGTCCTATCTCATTACCACAACATCCACCACTTCACAGTTTACAATTCAGCAGCAAAACAGTGTGCAGGGCAATTTTGAATAGCTCTCCTTTTTTTCACAGGCAGCCACACAGCCTTCATCTTTTATTCTGCCAGCTGGCATTACGAGGAGGGGAACACTGCGAGGGGAAAATGAAATATGCATTACTTTGGAAAGGTTGCCTTTGGGCTGTATTCTACATTCAGTAAGTTTATATTAAAGAAGAAGGAGAAAAGGAGGTCTAATAATGACAGATGCTCCCCACTTATGCAATTTTTGTCTTTTGGTGTTCCACACATTTCATTAGAGAGCACAGAGTGGGGAGAGAATGAGCAGCGTGGAGTGCGAGACGACGCGCTCTCTGTCTGGAGAGGAGACAGCTGGAGGTTCTGTCTGAGCCACCATTCACAGTGAGTCTAACGAGCTGTTATAATCTCTCATAAGGATCTCAAATCTAGCTTCACAGCTCCTTGACTAGCCCACAAACGGTACATCTAAAGGAGTGAGGCATAGCTCTGTGTTCACACTTTATATGCATTAATAAATGTTGAATGATGTATAAATATTGTGTTAACATTTAAGGTTGCTCCAATGCTGTTAGGATACATTGGATCTTTGAAGAAGAACTGGAAATTGTTTCATAATGGAAAATGCACGCTGGGAAAAACTATTACTATAAAGAGGAGATGGTTATTGTGCCACACAATAATATTTTAATCTATGAATTTCAACTGTATAATACACAGTGTAATGTATACTGGATTTTATAGTATAGTGCTGTTAAGTGTTTTAAAAATGTTTAATGAAACTATAAGTGCTAGCCTTTAAAGTGATATGAATACAATTGTTTTCAAAAGGAAACTCTGAAGTGCTTTATTAGCATACTGTTCATGAAAATGTGTTAGTCAATAAGCTTGTCATTTTGCTCAATTTGTAATAATTACGTCCAGCCCAAATTCTTGTGATTTCAGTATACTTACTTTGCAGCCAATTAAAAGAGTGGATTTGCTTGTAAACATAATTCTTAGATTGAATAAAATGTAGTATGAGAGTATTTGCATACATACTACAGAGTATATGTATTAAATAAATATGTTTGCTTTATGTTTTAATGCTTTAATAAAACTCCAAGATCCAGTTATGTGTAGAGCTGAGTAGGATTTGTGCTATACGTATACTGAATCGCTCCTCAGACTGAAGCACTACTTGTCCCATGAGACTGGCTTTCCCCTGGAATAGCAGAACTCTGCTCTTGTGCAGATTGACATGTCCATCTCTGGCAGTACTGCTCTAACCTCTAAAGGTGCCAGACTGCGGTATAACCTCTGTTCTCTGGGCAACAGCATAACCGGGTCAGTTATATAGAGCAGGAATTTGATTTCTGAATCTTGTAAAGTGACTCAGGGCGGTGGAACTAGGGGGCACAGGGGTGTTGCAGCACCCCCTGGTGGCAGGCCTTTACACACACAGGAGCTTTGGTTTCTAGGATAGCTAGCCATTAACCCATTCACTAGCATTAGTTAACCTGACAGAATTATGGATATTGCAAAATAATATTTGACTATATACACACTAAATACATGACAGATGGTCAAATAGTGATACCTCATGCAAAAACACCCTGAGTTTTATCCAACTTGTCATGAGTTTATATTTTATTATATTATATGTTTTATATAGATTGGGATGAGCTCATCTTGATATACACTACCGGGCCAAAAGTTTGAGTACACCTTCCATCTGGACTATGGCTAATCGGGCACTCCTTCATTCTTCAGCAAGATAACGACCCGAAACACACCTTGAAGTTGTGCAAGAACTACCTGGTGAAGGAGGAACGTGAAGGACAACTCAAACTGATGACCTGGCCTGCCCAGTGTCCAGACCTCAATCCCATAGAAATTGTATGCGACAAACTGGACAGAAGAGTCAAAGCAAAGCAACCCACAAGTTTCTCTGGGAATTGCTGCAGGAGAGCTGGGAAGACATATCGGGTGATTTCCTGCTGAAACGTATTAACCGAATGGCCCGTGTTTGTGAGGCAAAGGGTGGCTATTTTGAGGAATCCAAGATTCAATTTTCAATATAATTTTCTTGAACATTTCTTTGATGTTCATTTTGTTCATTGTTACATGTGTTTTTTGTCATTTTAAAGTATTTACAGAAATGTATACGGTGTAAAGCATTGTCAATTATGAGATAAACCTAGTTTCCAGCAGGTGTACTCAAACTTTTGACCGGTAGTGTATACGTAGATAATGTACTAATATTCATTTGTTGTGAAACATTCATTACCTCTGGAAGAACCATGTTTTATTTTTAAATGTATCCCTGCAATGACTTTATGGATATGGTTCCATAAAAACAGTGTCATAATCACTGTGTGGATCATGTCATGAGGCAAGTTCCATTTTCATTGTCATTACCCATTCTTTGAAATGCTGTAACTACCAAATGTACTCATTTTATGTTGTGGTTGTGAGGTGCATGACAGTGTCATGGCAGTATTTTAGACTATGTAAAAAGAAGCAATACACCACCACCTGGATTAGTCATGGCTGTTGGGGTCCATCCAAAAATATACAAGTTAGCATGGTATGCAATTTACAGAGAATTTAATTTTTTAAAGTGCAGATAAAGGTAATAAATGCCACTGCTATGTATTGAAAGTCACTTTAATGATGTGTGGAACACAATAGTGAATACAAGTGTGAATACAATAGTGGATAGGTTTAATAGCCTACATTAACACATTTCATCAAATGGGTTGTATGAAATACTGTATGTAACGTACAACAATAGGATATTACATTTATTCATTGAACAAGTCAAAGTATTATGATCATTTAAAAATAACTTAAAATAAAGTAGCCTATAGACTGCCAGCAACACCAGATGTATTTAACTGCAGATAAACGCAATGCAGAACAGCTACATGAACAGATTATGGCTCCCTGTGGCTTTTTGTGAACAAAGTGCCGTTAAATGTCTGCTGATTATCATTTCTAGTAAAGTAGCTCATTATTTTGTTGTCTTGACCTGAATAGTTCAACAAAGTCGCATCATATTGCAGATGGTAAAGAAACCATTAGTACACAGCTTTGTCAATGTCGCAGCTAATCATATCCTTGTCTTTTAGCCATCCGCGTACAGTGGCTATACCAAACATTAATTTCAACTTGTTTCGTTCCGTTCTTAATTATTTTGCTTTATCTATTTTTCTTTTTTTCTTTTAGACATTTTCTTGACTTTGAGTGCACAAATGGTTTTAAATGCACATAAATAATGCATTCAAAATTTGGGAGCCAGCTCCACCACCGCGAGTCATCTGAATTTGCTCGTTATAGTGGTGGTGGTGGTATATCATTTTCACTTGTCATTTAATATGTCATTAGGAGCTATGATAGTGAAGCTCAAGGTGAATCTTTTGGTGGCATCAAGGTGAAATTGACGGTGTCATGACATTATTTAGACCATGTCAAATAAAGTGATATTCTATTATCAGGGATTACAGATGTAAATTTGCTTAATAGCAAAAACTGGTGCAGCAAAGAAACTGCACATTGTCACTGTCAAATACACAAATAAATAAATAAATTTTCACATCATTAGTATGTAATTGTGAGCTATAACCGTTAGTGATTTGGCAGCAGGAGAAACTGATCAGCTTTATTTTGGCATGGTAGGAAAACCACTTTCAAAAGGTTCATAAAATGCAAAAATGTTATATAAACGGCACTTCTCCTAAGCTATCTAGCTAGACAGCAAGCAAAGTTTAGGAACAGCTTTAGCTAGCAAGCTAACTTTAGCCAGCCACCATTTGCATGACATGCAGTAAAGCCAAGCTTATCTAATTCTCCATATCATTGCTTTGTTGGCGGACGTGCGCCCATTTATCTTGAAGGAAAAAGTGTTACATTGTATTATATTGTAACGACTGTAGAGCGAGGTCGTTCAATGGATTGCAATGTAACACTTTTTCCTTTTGCGTTGCATGAGTCCTTACATTATGAATAATACCCACAACCCCTCTGGAGAAAGCATTCTACTGTCTCTGTTCAGGCAGATTCATTCATATGAATGTGTTGAGCAGACTGCATCCCTGTCTCACACCATTTCATTCAGAAAAAACAACAACTTTGGTTTCGTTGATTGGGAAGAAACTCTGTTGGTTGAGAAAATTACATTTGCTCTCAGAGGATTTTTGTTTGTATGCTTTTTATTATGAACCGTAAACATTGCCTCCAGCACCACTTTTAGGTCATTCATCATGAATAGGATTCAGTGTTCCAAAAAACGATGTAAAAAGAAAAGAAGGGTCAAAGCTGATGCGTGACTGCAGATCAATTATTGGAAGTGCACATCCTCAAATAACTGAGGATTGTTCTAAAGATAAATCTGTGGCTGTAGCTGATACAAAAGTGTCATCGTCCAATTGATGAGAATGACGACAGAGGAAATAAAACAATGTACCCACTGGTGGTTTGAGGTATATGTGGGCATACAGTAGGTGACATGGCAGAGGGTATCAGGGCACTTGCCATTTGCAGTGCACCATTTAAATCATAGAGAACACACAACTATCTGCACTGGATGGCACAATTTGGGACACTGTCAATTCCGGTGACTTCACAGTTTGAAGCAGAAGCCAGAAAAAATAGTCTGACGGAGGGCCCAGGACCCACTGCACAAGATCCACTTAGGATATCTATCTTATGGAAATAAGTCAGATGCATTCAGACTTACATTTTTGCTTGCACTGGATGTGAAATCCAAATGCAGATGCGGCAGCCAAATCAAAGAGGTGGAGGAAGTGTGGCACTATGTCTCATGTCACCTAACTTGAGTAAAGGGAGCAAGGTTACTGTGGACTGAAAAAGAAGGAAACTATGACTGCATACAGGTAAGGTAAGAAAACATCTCCTTTTGCTGGGCTCTGTTTATATTTTGGTTAAGATATGATAGTGGTATTTTACAGCTCAAAGAAATGCATCAATTCACATTGTGGATCTGCTGGCCCAAAGAAACAGAGTTCTATCAAATATTACATCTTGCATTAATCACACAGCTTCTGTAGTCACTTCAAAACCTGGTTCAGCTGTGAGAATAATGTTATTTGATTCTTCCAGTGCATTTAATACCATGCACCCCCATGTTCTTTCTTTGAAATTCTAGAACATGCATTTGTACTCAAAGACCATTTTATGGATTATAGACCATCTAACAAATTGACTATAATTTGCGATGTTACAAACCAGTCAACGTCTGATATCAGCAATCCACATTTTACAATTCTACACATCAGACCACAGGCATAGACAGGCAGTGTGCCATTTACAAACACTTTCTGACAATATGGCTATCGCAAGCTACATTTCAGCTGGATATGACCCATGCTACAGAAGAGAAATTGAGCATAAATTGAACCTAGAGGCACTAAAACCAATGAGCTGTTGGTGTAAACACAAAGAGGATACCTTCTTAGTAGCAATGAGTGGAGTTATTACTCTGTTATGATAGTAATGGGAAACTAATACCAATCCCATGTTGAAGAAAGCATAGACAATGTTCGTAGTAAATGTTATAGTATTATAGTGCTATAGTTATCATGATATACTGTATGGTGTGGAGTCCAGCTTCGCCCTCCTGGGGCTAAATAATCAATCCCACCCAGAGAAACTGCTAGCCAGCACTTCCCAGTTAATGTTGGAGCTGTATTAACCAGCTGACTAGCTAGCTAGCTGATGTTTGCAGTTAGCTAGCTAGCAAGATAGCACATTGTTAATGCAGCTAGCTAAAAATGGAATGCAATCAATGCAGGCAAAGCATGTAACAATTAACCTTGACTGTCACTAAACACAAATTAGCTAATGCTGCCAGGCAGCTAATGTCAGCTGGCTAAGGGGACGGCCACACAGAGATTGCATATCCGTCAAAGGTAGATTTGTGTGGTGTGGTTATCGGTGGCTCAGTTGGTAGAGCACAGCGTTGGCAACACTTAGGTTGTGGGTTCAATCCCCACTGGGGCCACATATACTGAAAAATGTATGCATTCACTACTGTAAGTCGCTTTGGATAAAAGCGTCTGCTAAATGGCGTATATTATTATATTATTATAGATTGAGCTAATGGGGTTTAAATAACTCAAATGCTATTTTTTAAATACTGACTTTCTTTAGTTGTAAAAATAACATGAGCCAATATGGTGAATTTGGATTCAATTTATTTTGTCTCACCAAAGGTTCAAGTGCTGTTGACCCTAGGACATAATTTTGTATACCTCCTTTGCCCGCCTTGAGAGTGCTTTTGTAAAAAAGTGAGTGCAGCCATTCCCCAGATGACTTTCTTGAATACATACAATGGAGGATGAACTTGCTTGTTGGTGATTTTGTTGTTGCTGTTTTTGAGAGGGTGCAAAAACAAGATCGATATCATGCCTCACCCAAGGAACGATGTCTTGATGAATGATGCTTACCGTGTTTACACAAAAAAGATATAAAAATTCTTCCATCCATTGACTTGTGAAATGAGTTGCGTTTTGAGCAACGGCTGGCGGACGCCCATGTCATTTTGACAGCACGGGATAAACACATCTACTTCTACCTGACTCGCCTGAGGACAGAACAACCCACTATCTTATACGGTGAGGGATCTTCCAATATACTTTCGACTTGGGGATGTTTGCAGAGAAATCACCTCCAGCTTGCTTTGTATAGCTGACCTGCTGCTACGGTGAATCAGTGGAAAAGTGCCCACAAAGAAGATTTGTCTGTGTTGCTTAAAATATCTCTTAAAATACAGTACATTGAGGTTGTTTTGTGAATCTGGAAATGTTGTGGATAAATATATATTTTATGCTGGCCGTTAATAAATTATTCAATAGTTTAAGCTATGCAGGTTATAATACATTATTATAATACAACTGTTTCATTCATACATTCATATTTGATATATTTACTTAATAAAATGTCACATACACAGGTTCTTTTTAATTATTACTTTTCACATGCTTCCAATCGAATTTAAACATGTGCGGGCTGTTAAGGCCCTCCTTTGCGATTATCAGCAAAGGAAAAAAAAACTTGCCATTCTAGTGTTAACAAAATAGGATATTGTTTGAGTTGTTACTGTGTGAAATATCAACTTTTGTGTACACAAGTGTATCCAGGACATCAACTACATTTCCCTAACAAGGGCTGACTGCTCCTATTCACTGTGTATGAATCACATATTCCCAGCACTGCTATTGGGCAACTGTGGAATTAGGTAATGGAATTAAATGGGTCACTCGAAACTGCCTTATGTTTGCATATCTGCAAAGACAGAATAAAAGCAAAGGATTATATGAAATATATATGTAAAATAAGGTCTGTCAAGCAGTTTGTTGAAAGTACCTTGAGGCAAGGCACTGAGCACAATTGCTGTCCGTGTAGCTCTGGCAAGGCATTCGTGTGCTGCAGATCAGTGTCAGAGATAATTACCAGACCCATGTACCAATATTGGGGGGAGGGGGAGGGGGATCCTGAGAGAAAGCCACATAATGAGCTTGCTGAAGGAAACGCATTCACAGACACACACAGTCCCATGGATAGGGGGCCTGCTATGTCATCTCAGCAACAATGAGGGGAAAAAAACAGGGGAAGTCACAAAGCATCAACACTGTAGACACATAAAAAGATTACCCAGGAGTCAAAACAGTTCTGGAGGTATATTTCCTGAGAGGAACAGACTCATCATCTAATTGGCTTGAGGCACAACACCACTTCTCTCAGATCTTATGCTTGGCAAGTGGAAATAATGTCGCTGGCAAAACAGATAAGGAAAACAATGGAAGAAAGAACATCACAGTTCTTTGAGGCCTCAAAATGATAACATGTGCTTTAGTTTGGACATCCAGAAGAATAAATGTTTTGATCCTGCAAATCAGTCACTAGTGATATAAATTCTTTAGTACCGATTGATTCCAGCTGTGAATGTGACAGTGATCTGTCTCAAAGGGCCCCAATGGCCACTGCTGGGTCTGTGGGGCTCAACGTGCTCTTGGCTGGGGCGCTCAGAGTGCTCCCCAATAGTGCAATGTTTTCTAATGAATACTCCATCATCACAACATGAGAGGCTGGGAATGAAACAGCTCTTCGTTTCACCAGGCCAGCAACCCCCTGATTAGTTCCAGATCCCAGGGACCACCAGCCCTCACAGCAAGGAGCAGCTCCGCAGCAGCTGCTGCCAGATACTTATGATGCCACTCAGAGAGCAGTCAACATAGGCACCGTAGCTACATCACCAAAAAAAACCTGTAGATTTACACAACTATGGAAACACTGTCATACATGGTGAATATAGCTAGCTAAGCCTAGCAACAGCAATGTTCCAAAAAATAGCTTAAGATCCGAATTCATATTTCACTGGAGACAGTATACGTTTTCGCTCATTGCCACTGTGCAGCACAGAATTGGCATTCAGGATGGGATTCAAAGTCACAGCAGTGTTTGGCAAGACACTGTGCAGAAATAATAAAACACCTTATGAGTACAGTTAGTTTTGCCAAGCCAAGAAACCAACAGCTTGTTCCCAAAGGCACACAGCTGTTACAAGGACCTAACTCCTCAAGTTTCAAGGTTGATGGCCAATGGTGTTTGTGCCCCGCAGACAATCGATTGGCTTTGGGGGAGTGGCACTGTGCACAAGGAGGGCCTCGTGTGAATACCACAAACCTGGGGAAATGTCAGTGACGCCAAACACCAGCAGATTATTTTAGGCCTCGTCAAGCTGAGAGGCATGTGGAGCAATCCTGTTTATCACCGTAGTGGACGTGGCTTGGCCTGAGAGAAGACTGTAGAAACTGTTCATGTGCACAGGGGCTGACTTTAGCTAGGGCTGTGGCTGTGAAAATAAAAGTTGAAAAAGGACTTACCTGCTGTAGTTGGTTCCATAGCACAACACAGGGATAGCATTGAGAGAGAGAGAGAGAGAAAAAAGAGAAATATGCTTTATTAGAAACATAGGCTTCATAAATTATTGCACTGTACACAAAGTAATCATCCAATTTAACAGCCTGGATTAATTTGCTGATTATTTGTCACCCTTTTTTCAGTATTAAACCAGGAATTTATATGACTACTTATGGCAATAGGCATGAAGGGACCAGCCCTGCAAATGAGAATGACAGTAAATTGCATAACACCAGCTAATAATGCCGCAAAGCACATGGCTCTCTGACAGTAGCAATAATAATAAACATTATTCCAAGAATGCAGAGCAATAGAATCATTGCTCACCTTATTTATGGCAGTTTTCATATAGTGTTATTTCAATTGACCAATTATCTCTGGGAATCTACCAACAGTAATATGTGAGTCACTTTTAATTGCACTGCATAGTAAATTGTTCTCCACTCACCACCTGCTTAAGACTAGACATAGCCGGGTGTTAGCAATACCACTGAAATATCAGTTTTACATCTTTTTAATGACATGTGAATCAGGATTCAAGTGTTTTGGTCAGTGTTGCTGTTTTCAACAAGAAATGCGAAAACAGCAGGAAGCTGAAATTAAATTGTATGTATTGGTAAACATTATTTGACGTTACACCTTCTCCACAGGTGTAACGGCACAGTAGACGTGTATGCATGTACCCTGTAATGTTAAGCTCTTAGGAGGATATTAAACCTTTAAAGCCAAAGAGTTGTAGTAATACTGGCAGAGACAATCCTTCACCAGCAGAAATAACTTGGACCCCAGTTTGAAATGTACCCCCCATCTTACTGTTAACAGTACTAATGATCATGAATCCTTATGTTCACACATTTACATCACTTTCACATACATCTCTTACTATGTACGTGCCAAAACAATTTGTTTATCAATGTAAACAACATATTTGTACTGCTAACTCATTTGAACTGCATCTTGCTTACTTTCATTCTGAGGATTCAATTTTCTGGAGAGGTTGTTTTTGATAGATAAGTCCCAAAAGTCTCTCTTGTCCCAACGACCTCCTCAAATAGGTCCATATCAGTTTAAACGTTGAAAAAGACTGCTGTATGCTGCTACTGTAACAGCTACTTTGTACACCTTTGAGAAACTTGCAGTGCATTATTATCCCCGTTATCGTTGCCCACGATTGTAATTTTTTCTATATCTCCTACCGAATATGGTTAAGCTTAATTATTAGTATTTCTATTGTCAAACACTGCCTAGATAAAAACAACTGTCCAGGGAAAATGGAGGAAATGTCCAGACTATATCAGGTGAAACATCATTTGCCTCCCTCATGCAGCTCAAGGTCTCTTGCAGAGATGTGTGTGGCTGGATGAACAAGGCCACTGTTGCACGCAGACTCTGGAATCAACTTGAGAGATCTAACTTTTGATTATGTCAAGACATCCATAAACGGACAAATAAGCAAATTTGCCACATAGGCATACACAATGCTTCTGCTGATAGTTTGACCCGTGGCTGTGACATATATTCATTAATTTGTGTATAGTTTTGGGATGCTGATTTGTGCGCAGTAACAGTTTGCATGATACAAACTGATACAAAAATTACATGATACAAACTTCAAATGTGAAAATATTCATGAAAGTAATTAAATATGCCTTTCTGAAACAACCAATTGGTTTATTGTTTCCATAACCATAGTTCTTATATCTGCACCACTGATAACTTTGATGATTGCAGTGATGATTATAATAAAGTTGGGCTGAGCATTTGTCATTATGAGTGACAAAGCTTCTAACATATGACAATTTGCTAACTTAAATAGGCAGCCATGGGCCCTGGTGCAACTGCGCCTCCTACACTAGCTGTTTCTCTGTGCCAGTTCACCAGTTAAGTAACATCAATCATTATAAGTATAAGGCTCTAAAATATCATTCAGTCATGGAATGTCATGGAACGTGTGTACCAGAGAAGAGACGTGTCATGAAAAACGACACTTTATTCTTAAAAAATCGTATTCTATAGTCTTAATGCCAATGAGAGCGAAAGTATCTCATTTAATTTTAACAGAGAAGAATTCACAAATCCGTGGATTGTGCGTCATTTTAGTGCATCCTGACCTCTAAAGAAAAGAGCATGCCACAATAGGGTATGTTGCCACGGGTGGATGTACGTAAATGGAGCCACAACAAATTACGTTTATAGTAGTGCCCCTGCATCTTTCTCATTACAAATTAACAGTGCACTTACAGTAACCTAAAATGGCTATCAACTGTACATCGTTTGTTTTGCTTTGTTTATGTGCTTACTGCAGTCCTAATTTAGTTAACTTTTTTTAGATATGCTCAAAAGCTCAGAGAGAGGGCGGATGGCCGATGTGGATTTCTGTCTCAGTGAGACCCACAGAAATGACCCATAGAAATGATCTGTGTAAGCAACGTTGCACATTTTACTCCATTTAATGGCACGCTAAATTTGTCATAATACCACTAAATGTCTAGTACAGAGTAGCACATATTATTTAGTGTAAATAAATCTTTCTTAGCTACCTTTTCCTGGATAGCTAAGTCTTTATACATTTTTTATTGCTGGCATCAAGAAAACTACTGTAATGTAATCAAGAGGCTTCATAATAATATATATGCCATTTAGCAGACGCTTTTATCCAAAGCGACTTACAGTAGTGAATGCATACATGTTTCAGTATGTGTGGCCCCAGTGGGAATTGAACCCACAACCTAAGCATTGCCAATGCCATGCTCTACCTACTGAGCCACACAAAACTACTATAATCAATAGTCAAGACATACAAAAACTTTTAACAACTTTTGAAGCCCATTCTTCCCCAACTTGGAATGGCCAGTCAAAATTGTAAGCAACATGCACATTTTGCAGCCGGCCGCTGCCCCTATGACCTTACGATCCACCAGCTGTGTCGCCTTTGTGCCAGAGGGCTGCACAGCTGATGCAGACCACTGATTGGCTGATTGACTAGAGGAGTCAACATATGCGTGATGAGGAGGAATATTCTGCCTTTTACAACCCTGCCTCTGTGGGAAATGCTATGACCAACCAGGTTTCATCACATGTACCATGGGGCACTTTCGTTCATTACTATATCTCTTTCAAGTTTATATTATTCACCCTAATTTCTGCTAAATATGATCCCCCCCCCCCCGCCAATTGGTAGTTCATACATCAAACATTTCAGACTAAGTTTTTTATTATTTTGAACCCTTCTGATGTCATTGATGTACTCTGTCTGTAGGGGTGAGCAACAGAATGTCATACTGAAATAATGTGGATGCTGGACTGCAGTTTTACATTATTGAGTATCTTGAATTGAACACGTAAGTGTTTTATTGGTGCTTCCTGTGCTATAATCTGCTTTACCTTTTAGTTGCACATTATACTGTATGTACTGTAATGCTGCATGCCAGTTGTTGTTGTACGGATTGGTTGGTAACATTTTACCAAGGGGCATACATAAGTCTTCTTAACATCTCACACTTGTGAGCATTGATAACACCTTCACAAGGATATCCATAAAAGTATTCTTAAAATATAATCTCCTGTCATGTGAAATTCTCTTCTACAGTAATATCACAATAACACAGATTTTGAATACATTCTGTAAGGTGTTGTGAATGCTTATGTACAGTAAGCCCCCTTCAAGTGCAGGGTTACCAAATTGTCCAGGCCACATCGTGACATGATGTTACAAGATGACATAAATGCTATGAAAGGTTTCCTTATGTGTAGATGATCTTTACATTTCTGTCTGGATAATTACAATGACCAAACTGATATCTATGGAAGATATAAAACCCTGAACCCGTGTCTTCCTAGAGGTCTGGAATTTGCCAGTCATTTCTTATGCACATTCATTTCAAATTGTGTCGAGCACAAATGCAGCACAGAGCCGTGTGTTGGCAGCTGCATGCGTGTGCACCAAATTCCGATAGATGCAGAGATTTTCTTCTCTCAGACCTCAGACGGATTCATTCCCTTTTTTCATGCACTATCAGAAAATACATCAATCTCCATGACTGACATTTAATTCCAGGTGCCAGTGAACAAGGAGCAGGGGAGCAGTACCACAGTGAAACCTTAAATATTGCTCTCAGAAACACATGGAAACCCAGCACAAATCCTCCGTATAGCTGACTAGCCTGGGTCAGGTCAAAATGTATCAGCAATGAAAAATAGACACACTTAAGAAAAAAACAAACAGTATCTGAAAAGTTCTTTATCGTGTGACTGTGTAAACACCGAGAGGGACGGAGGCAAGGCAAAGGCAACATTCCTGTGCTCCAGACAGGATAAAGACTAATGATACTGGCCGGGGAAGACGGTGGGTTTGGCGGATTATTGTCTCGTTTTCCACACAAGGGAAAGTGGGGTATCGTATTTTACTGAGACAAAGCGGCATTAGGAGGTGTGCTTTTAAGCTGGGGATTTAGAGTGTTTTGCACATGAAGGTAATCCCGGGATGGAGGGGAGCTCAGTGGAGAAATGCAGAGAGGTTCCCTGGGACATCCAGGACATCGGTTGTTGTGGGTTGTGGCTGGAAGGCCAGATGCAGCTATCAGCATGCAGGCTTGTTCCGTGCCATGTTATTAAAGATTACTTAAGATTAGCGCAGTGGCATCATATGTGACATTCGCAACACTGACGTTGTTATTCTGCATTACGCAGTTTATGTCCTCTCCGACGCTGTGAAATAAAAATCCCTGTTTGAATGCTTAGATAGAATCGCTATGTGGATGTTTGTATTTTTCGTGGTTCATTCAAACTGTGTGTTTTAAACCACATTCTGTGTATTAAAGACTGGAATGGAAGCGGAACTGATTTTATAGAAAGGGGTGTGTAATATTTCAAGAGGGAATTTGGTAAGGCAGACAGCTGGATCTATAAAATTGGTCTTGTTTGCTCCCACACACACACACACACAGAAACCTGTACACACACACATACACACACATAGAATAGCATTGCCTGAGAGTGCTGTTTGGTTGCCTGTGGATCAGAGATTAGAGTCATGGAACAGAGACCACAGTGCCATTCCACACCCCCAGGAGCCAGGAGTCATCATAAGGCTTGTGAAAGCTCTTTCTCTCTCCTAAACCCCTCTGATCTCTGCATGAATTCCTCTCATCTGCATTTTCATTCAGCCAATTAAGAGCAAAGGGCGGGATCTCTCATTTTCACTGCCATTTTCACTGTACACCAAGGGTCTGAAGAAGGCCAGTGAAATAGCAACCGTTACATTTACTAAACCACAGGGAGGTATGGGCTTGTATTAGGAGTGCATGTCATTTGTTTTTCAGAAAACACTTTATGGAGGATCATTTCTGTCAAAAAAGGGGAAAAATAACTTCAAAACGTATGAAAAATGGAAATGTATTCCTCTCAGCTGCTGTCCAGCTGTAGTGCCTGTGGCAGACAGACTTATTTTATATTGGATAATATTTGCTAGCGAGATACATATCTAAGAATAACATCATTTTTCTCTGTGCTCCCTAACCCATCCATCCTTCTCATAATGTATAAAAGGACTGGATTGCTGTTGTTGTTGTTCTTAAATCTGTATTGTTGAATTCGATGGGAATAATTAGCTAGTTTAAAAAAAATCTATATTTATTACTAAAGAAAAACATTTAAGGTTGTGATGTGGATTGTGATGTACAAATTGTGTGTGGCAAGTTCAAATACATTTTTGATTTGACCTCCATACCCACCCGTCTGCTCAGATAGCTAGCTTGCTAATTTAGCTACTGATCTGTAATTCATATAACACAGCCCTGATTGAATTCAAATAATTATGGATGAGCTGCAAAAAGGGCAGTACAAGGAAAAAGAAAACATAAAAAGGAATCTAAAAAGATTAAAAGAAATATGAAAACAGAAAAAGGAAATGAAAAAGAGGAAATAATGGAGAAACACGTGTTTCTTCAAACGTCTCCTTTTCCTTTTCTCTTTCCTTTTGACATTTTGATACACATCACCCTGCACCAGCCCACACCCTTAATTCAAAGTTAACGCAAGACTGAAAGAGCAAATGAGAGTCCCCGCTGAGGACCTCCATCTTTAGATGATCCTAGTCTTGTTATGACAGTCTAACAACCCCTTTAATTTTCACGAGCACGTGTAGCTAGAGCTTCCTCCTCTTTGCGGCATCTGCCACTGTTTATCAAATGTGAATCACCTGTATTAAATAGGACCGTGTCATCTTTCGTCTTTGCCTCTTGTCAGGCGAAACACGTTTTTTTTAACAAGCAATCCGAGCCAGCACAAAAAGTGACGACTGTTTAAACAACAGTCCGCTAATAGGGGACGCTGGCTGTTCTATTCACCCCAGCAAGGATCCTGTCCAGATACATTATATGAACGGGTTCCATTTTGATCACCTGGTCGCTTTAGGACTCTCTGCTTGCATGCCATTTGAAACGGCTGTCAAATTCCAGAAACACACGGTAGGAGGGAGGTGGAAGTAGAATTTAAAAATACAAAATTTCAGAACATTTCCCCTTATCCAGTATTTCAGCATTTGTGAACACCAGGCATATTTCAGCTTTTCTACATGCCAGCATTCCGGTTCTCAAGTAGCATGGGATCAGGTGTGACTCCCTTAACCGTGCCCTCTCGGCTGCTTTTTCAGGCCCAAGAAATGTGGATCAGCGCACATCACTCACACGTCTCTTTCTTCACGTTACACTGCGGCACCTGAACGCGCAAGAGCCATTCTTTAACAGTGATGTCATTTCTTTTAGAAGTACTTAACTTGCTGCAACTGCGATGACTTTTTAATAAGGTCACTGGCAACGTTCTTTTCCTATATTATATTGGTTATAAATGACAGAATATTCCTGCCGTCATTATCTGAACGAGGCATCGACAGCTGTTGCGCAAAGTGGCAGGCCGGGCGGATTAATGCGCCAGAATACCAAGCAGCCTCAGCGTGGCCCGCTCAAAGAGAAGAACTTACAACTGGCCACATAAGAGCACGGCCACATAATCAATTTTAATTAGCATTGCTCATCATGCGGAGTGATAAGTTATCAGTCACCGTAACTGCAGGTACTGACAATTAGTCTGGGCTGTTAACATCTCGGCTTGCAGGCTGATAAAAAGGATATCGGCCAGCGTCACGGCTCACAGGGTCAGCTGATTCCCTCACGGGCCCAAAAGCAAAATCAATTCCCAGATAGCAGAGCGCAGTCACATGGTCTTCAACCCCCCGCACTCCTACTTTCCCCTCCCCCCTCTCGCATGCATGTTCAGTCCAAAGCAATGTGGACCAACACACATCATTCACATATATTCATTTATGCGTTGTTTTTTCAAGAACAGCAACATGTCGTAAATAATGTATGAGATTACCCGATACAATGTATTGAAGACGGCTGTCATACATATTCTTTGGGGGATTGGATTCGCGTTCGGCTGCAATCTCTTAAATGACTTAAATATAATCAGATATTGGTATATCTGATGACATAAATATTGGATATGGTATACCAAATATACTATATAGCGGATATACCAAATATCTGATTATATTGTCTAATACTAATATATACTGTATAACTATAAACTGGAGTGAGAACTCCCATGCAGGTCGACTCTGTTGATGCCGTTCTCTTGTTAAGAATACACATACTGCAATACTCCTCAGCTGTAGTCAAGCCTTTATAGCACATCCTGCCACAGCAAAACCTCACAGGTTTAAGCCAGAATATCCATAATCATACTTTCCAGCACCGAGAGGAACATATGCTCTGCCCAGCATAGCACCCACAGTGATTACTGTATATAGAAGGGGTGAATTCAGCCATCTGTGCCTTCAGTTTAGCAGTTTGCTAAATTGTGTCTTTACTCAGTGCTAATACATCAGGTGGACATCTCAATATTTTGTTATTTTCTTTTTTTGAGGGGGAGGAGGGGTGGCTGTGAATGTAGGCTGTATTATTTTGAGATTGGGGTGGGGGAAAAAATAATCTTAAAGCAATCTGTGTAGAAGATCTCAAAGTTTAAAACACTGTCTAAGTTGACAATGCCCTTGTTTGCAGAATCTGGAGAGGGGCATCGATTTTTGCTTCAATAAAAATGTAACCATTACCCTAAGGTGCTATAATCTTGATGGATCTGCCTCCTTTTATAGAGATGCGACACTTGACTGCTGCAGGATTAGACGGCACAAAAGCCAGTCCGGGGGGACGGTCTATGCCAGAGCTCTTTACCATCGAGCAGCTCAGTCTGAATGAAAAGAGATTTAGAATTCACCATACTGTACCTCAGAAGGAGTGAACTGAAAAACGAACCTCCTGGATGCATAACCGACACAAAGCTCCTCTCAACACATTTGGGAATTTCACACAACAAGGGAATTTCACACAACAAACTACTGCCAAGAAATGCACTTCATGATCCTGACCTGAGAATAAAGTATATCACAATATTTTCTTGCATGCTTATTTTATACTCTTGTTGTCATAATCAGTATCAATATCACACCACAATAACTTGATGTATCCTTTCTACTCTGGGTGGGTGTAAGAAAGAATTTGTCTTCAACATAGTTCAAAAAAGTAGTAGGATTCCAGATAATCAATATTTCTGAATGGTCACCTAGAGGGACTCCTTGGTATCAATATAGCTTGACATTTTGAAGTGTATTTCACCCACCCAGGTACATACAATACCCCCAAATAGTGTTTGAAATCCCCCCTAATAATGACCCCTGTGCACTGCATTGCTCAAAGCACCAAGGTGCACTTTAGCGCATTAACCCTGTAAGACCAGTTTCAACATGTAGAGTCCCACTGGGGATGCTGGGCAGATCGATTCTGGTGAATCCGCTTTGAAGGCTGGGAAGCATAATGATGGATGCATTCTGTCCATTCAAACAATGGCACGTGGCTCATTAGAGTCCCCCCCCCCTTCCCAACCCCCTCCCCCCACTCCCAAATCCCCCCCATCAAATCAGTACCGGCAAGGCACACAGTGTTAAACTAAATAAAGGGAAAAGTTCTCCGTACTGTTTAAACCAGCGCAAGAAGAGGAGGATGAAAGCAGGGACTAAATACAAATCCTTGATTACACTGGAACACCTGCAGAATGTGGTTCTCTGTGGCTCAGTTGGTAGAGCCACATTGGCAACGCTTTGTAATGGGGCCCATATACTGAAAATGTATGCATTCACTACTGTAAGTCGCTTTGGATAAAAGCGTCTGCTAAATGGCATATATTATTATTATATATTAAAACCCCCCTCCACATGTAATCCCTGAAGGCTTTTCCTCCCGGTTATGAAATCCTGCGATCCTGACAGATGGAAATGTAACCTCGCGTAGCACTGTTTGCTTGACGGTGATCCGACTGCGTCTCCACCCTTTCCCTGTACTCTGTTCATCATGTCGGCATGTAGAACTCGCATTAGTGTGGCAGCGGCGTGTCTCAGTTTCACCGGAGTTGCAAAGCCCTCATTCTCTGTGTTCCCTGAGGTTAGTTTCCACTCAGCACAGTTCAGAGCAGAGGCGGAACTCAGCATCTGTCATCAGAAGCATGTCCCTGCAAAACAAGAGTTTAGAAACAAGTCTAGCCCCTAACTGCACACATACTTCCAATCAAACATAAATCATAGACAGTCCAAGGTATTCACCCACTGAGACAATCACCATCAAAACACTACACTAAAATGTATACTGTGAAGGTAGGGAGCACACAGGCAAGCGGAAACACACACATATACAAGGAATCAAAATAGTGAAATACATATATATGCCATTTATCCAAAGCGACTTAAGTAGTGAATGTATACATTCTTCAGTATATGTAGTCCCAGTGGGAATTGAACCCACGACCTAAGCGTTGTCAGCACCATGCTCTACCTAGCTGCACAGAACCACCCAAATACACACTATCAGGCTTGGAACAGACTTGCCATAGTAATTATTTATTAGCACACGGAAAACAGTAGAGTACAGTACATCATATCAGAGTTGGGAGTTGAAACAAAATGGATGGATTTGCGACCTTCATTTTAAATACTGTGACCTAGAGCTAGTCATTTAACTTATTCTGTGGCGATGTTAATGTTATTGAAGACAAACACAAACACACATGAATAAAAATTACCCATGTTCCATAAGAATAATAAAACACTGCATTTAAAAGAAGGGTTCTCCAATATGTGTTTGTGAGCAATATCCCAACCCCATTCACATAATTTCTTTCTAAAACAAACTGCTACTGTTTTTCACATTCTTTTTTTTATTTTTCCCCATTGTTCACCTCAATTTGGACGGCCAAATCATGTAATCATGACTGCCTGCCCCACCCTCCTCCATCAATTTGGAAGGGTGCACTCTAGCACAGTCAGCTAATTATTTTCCAATCTGTAGTCCACCAGCTGAGCTACCATAGCTATTGAGGACTGCACAACTGATCCAATTCCCGCATAAAGATCGCAGGCACCTAATTGACCACAGGAGCCACTACTGTGTCATAAGGCAGTGGTTGCCCTTCCAACTGAAGCCCTCCCTACCTGGATGATGCTATAGCCAAATGCGAAATCACTCTTCAACGCTCCTAGCCGCAGTCAGCACCAGCACGATCCAGTCCATGCCATAGGACACACTACTGCACTATACAAGTATCCTATAAAATCACCATTTTGATTTACATAGAAACCAAATGGACTACCAGTAAAAAGGCTGTGGATTATTTAAATAAAAGCCTTAATCCGTTTAACATTTTAGTTAGCTCTGTGTAGGGTGGGTTATGATCTTCTTCATAAAACTGGACAAAAACATACATCACATTCCATTGTTCACTTCCAATAGGAGTGATGGGCGACAACAATGTGTAATGTATTTCCTTTTTAAAAGAAAGTGTGTTCAGCTCTGGCCCAAAAGAAAAATAAGTTATTTGTTTCCAGAATGTTCTTTTTACTGAAATGAAAAAGGCCCATCCAGGCTCCAAAGCAAAGTGTGGTGATAGCCGGGCTATTTTGGGAAGGCTCAGACATGTTTATCTCCTCCTGCTCTCGTCTCTTGTGTGTGAGCCTGTCTCAGGTAGTAGCCGCAGTGGCTGCCCACTCTTTGATGGGATGCGAGGGGACCCTGGAGCCTGGCAGCTCAGAGCATGGCGGGCGTGGCTGAGGGAGTCGGGCCAGTGACCCACACTGCCGCTGGAGGCCCAGTGACTTGCTCCTGGAAGCGTCAGTACTGTGCTGATCCCCCAGACGCAGCGCAAAGGAGAACTGCACTGAACTCTGGGAGACAGGGCAGTCTGCACACCAGAGAAAACAGTACCTCCCTGCATGTACTCTGCATCGCTGCAGTGTAGAATTCACTGTCTCCTGCACTACCGACTGTGTGATGGAACAGAAGCCGAAAGGTCCTTTTCCACTTCCATATATGACCAATAACAATTGAATAGGAACTTAGGCACGCCCTCAAGAAGCCCCCAGTAGTTTTTCACTGTCTGCCTGAAGCAAGAAGTCCCCTAACATCACACTAGATCCTGTCCACCAAGAAGCAGGGCACAGCAAGTGCTGCAATATCAAAACAATTAAATGGCTATTGCTGGAGTTGACTCATGTTAGATATAAGAACAATGAACAAAGAAGAAAAGCAGTAACCATAGCTACCTCATATTAGCTGGAACATCAATCTTCTTTAATCCCTTTTTAAAAAGCTGTTTTATCAAACATGTTTTTATCTGTAACAAGTGTTTTTTTTTGTTCCCAGCTAGCTAACTTAATCTAGCTAGCTAAAAATATGAGCTGCCAAACCTATGTCATGTGAACACCAGTTAACAACAAATACAGAGCACAACATGAAACAGTGTAAACAACCATTTTTCCAATGTGTATAATATATCACAGTATAATAAAATATAATATAGTATAATGCATAACTGTTCAGTAAATCTGGGCCATGGTGATAATATTTGATTCTTAACAACAATATCCTGTATAAGCATATACTCTGTATCATCTACAATTGACACAGTTATTGCAACTGTGTTTGTCCTGGCACTAATAAAGGGGGTAATCTCAGGTAATATTTGAATTTCATTCTATATCTCGACAGTTTATTGTCCAGGGTGAGCAATCTGTTCATCCGACTACCCTCTATAGGAAAGTGAATAGTTCACTCATCTCCTCACCTTCCTATCTGTCATATTGCAGCAACATACAGTACTCCATGAAACCCCACTATTTGGCTCCTATCGCAGTGAAGTGTGTTATTCCTCTGTGCAGTTATGAGCATGTTAACGGCATGTTTACGGCATGTATCCCTGACAGTGCATCATGGGAAAGGGTTGCATTCCAGCCATCTACAACCAGCCATCCATCTTCGCTTCTGTCAGCCTGTCCCCCAGCCACACACCCTCCCCCCTCCTCCCCCACACACACAACGCCATTGGTATTCCTCTCACAGGCCCGAGGATGACTGAAACAGTTATGGGGGCTGAGCTTACTGCCCTCTACAGGCCTGACTCTCACACACATCCATGAGCACACACACCCACACACACACATGCATTCATGCGCGCGCACACACACACATGTACACAAACCCACACATACACATACACGCATGTGCCCAAACACATATACAAAGCACACACATAGAGACAAACACGCTCAAACATGCACACAAACACTCAATATACATATACACATGTATACACGTGCATGCACAAACATATGCATGCACATGCACAAACATTATAAATTATTCTCCAGGCCTACTCTGGGCTTTCCTGTCAATTCCTGCTCCCACATTAAATGCATGTCTGCATACTTTTGCTCCTTGTATTCCACTGTGTGTTGCTTAAATAAAAGCGAGCCCATTTAATGTTACGTAAAATGCTCATTTTATGGATGGGGATCTGTCAGTGGCTTCTGACACACTGGATCCCTAGAATATCTCCAGCACCACCCTGAGCTGGCACACCACCTACCACACTAATCATTCTGACAAGGTCTTCTGGAGAGAGTTGATCTCTGTCCCCCAATCTCTCTCGACGGGTGTACCGCAAGGGTCACTGATTGACCCCGTGCAGTTCTACCCAAAACAATTCCCTTGGGCTCCTCACAGCTCCTCATGAGTTTTCATACCATAGAAGTTGAGATTGTTCTCTTTTTCCTCCTGATACACAGGTCTCTTGAAAATATACATCAGGAGGGTCATTCATCAAGATCAAACATGTTGTGTCATGTAGGTGGGTCCAATACTGCATCACTGATCCATGCCTTCTGATTTATTCCTGTCTGAGGATTTGACAATATTTCCCCACCCATTTCACTCATCTACAGGCCCAGCCCCTGGTATTATATGTCTGCAACTCCCTCCTCATTGGTCTTTCCGCCAACACTATCTGACCCTTCCAAATATTTCAGAATACTGCTGCCTGACTGCTCTCATGTATCCCCTTATACATCCTCAATTGCCTTTCCCTCACATCCCTCTACTGTACTAAAAACTGGCCCTAGCTTTACATGTTATTTGTTTCTTCTGCTCTCTGTCTGTCTGATCCTTCTGATGCTCAACAGCCAGAACCTGTTCATTTAATCTAGTGGCATAATGAGCCACCTACCCCTGTTAGAACCTTAGCCATTCAGTACCTTCCTTTGTCATCTGAAGAGTCGATTCTTCCTGCTGCATTGGAGTTTCAAATCCAACCTAAGAATACCCATCTGAGAGTCTTGAGACTCTTAAATCTGAGATTCCTTTAATCAGCACTTTTCTGTGAGATGATTGCTGCATGGTTTGGAAAGCATTATTAGCCACATACATGATTATTATAATAAATAGTAAAACTTTACAATTGCGAACATATTCTGCAATCATTCATTCAACTTCTTTAATAATTGCAGAATACGTTCGTAATTGTGAAGTTTTACTATTTATTGTACTGCCACATAATGAATTTAGGGACCTAATAATTAACAAATAAATGTGTATGTTTAATCATTAACTTTTAATTATAGCACTACCATCGGTAACTTACAATATACAGTGTGTACATACAGTATGTGTGGCCAAAATCATTAGATACTCCATCTTTACAACTTTTCAAGATATTGTATCAGCAAATTCCTGATGTAAAGAAGAAACGGGTCATCACCACCCTGTCACCCTGGACATAATAAGCAATTTACAATACAATTACAAATCAATATTCTGTTCAATTTCACACAAGACAGTGATACATTATTTTATTTTATGACTGCCTAATTTTCCCAGCTTGCAGTGCATGGTTTTGCTTATATTTTGCAAGCAGGAGAGAAAATAATAATAATAATAATAATTTCAGTAACTTGAACATGAAGTTGAAGAGAAAATTTTATTTTCATTCGTTTTAGCTTGAATAAATATGTATATACGATTTAATTAGTCTGACAATAAGGATACTAGAAAACGGAATATATGTAAAATTCTCCTTTAACACAGACTGGGAATAAGACAGGTATTAGCATAAGGCTGCAGTACAGTGGCACACAGAAAACATGTGCAACCTAACAGTACAGTCCACAGAGCATCAGCAGGTTTTATTTTTTGTTCGGAATGCTTATGAAAACTGGCATACAATTAATTGGTGTTAAAAAAAATTGCAGGCTAAGCAACAGCACCTACGGCCACAAAAGGCCCTTTTCTTTAAAACAGAGGTAAAACAAGGAAGTAAATCAATTAAACAATATCTGTAACACTAACTACAGTGTAATTACACATGGACTGGAGCAAATTAATATACAGTTTGGTTGAAAAAATAACTGCATTGAATATGTGGTGATATACCAGCTGTGTGCTTGCCACACAGTAAAGAGTTAAAGTAGTACTGCCAATGCCACCATTAGCACTTAGAAACACTCCTTTCCCCTGTGACTGATGCCTTATACAAAGTGAGGATGCTAATTGAAGGGGGCTGCTGCTTCTGTTTACTTTAGTAGGAAATTCTCAAAAAAAGTTGGCAAAAAAGTTTCTAACTGGAAAAGGCAAACCAATAAAGTAATTTTAAAGCTTTTTTAACAGTGAAAGTATGCATGTGTAGCGGAGCTCGGAAGACGTGAGTTAAGCACGTGAGCGTCTGCTGCAGAAAGTAATGTCGATAAGATCCCGAGTCCCGCCCTGGCTGGGAACTCAGTTCTTTAGCTCAGCGGGCTAATCGTGTCTCTTGTTGTGTTGGGATCTTCGGTTCGAAACTCGAAACTCAAAACAGGATGCACTACTGTCACTGTTTCAATGACATTATACAGAATGGTATTCAACTGTTATCAAAGCTGGAAGGGTCAGGTCAGGCCCTGAAATTATACAAATCAGGAAATGATATAACCAATGGCCCACGGGCCTAGCGGTGTCTTCCGAGCCCTCTGGGTCACTATATCAAGCTTTTCAAGGTAGCCACTAGCAACTGTCAGTCTACTGAGTAGCCTGCTAGTATAGCAAGTTAGCTGCAGCACCAGCCACCGTTAGTCCTTTTGATTTAGCTTGGGGGAGATTTTCCCACATTCCTGGTGATTAAAACTTCTATTGATCTCACATGAATTCTCTGTTCAATGGCTTTGCATGGTTCGTCAAAGACTTAGAAATGTCCGGTTACACAAGATATGTTGCAAAACATTTATTTTGGCATTTAAAAAATGGCACCTCTCCCGTGTTATCTGATATAGTACAATAGAGTACAATAGCATACATACATACATAGATGGTGGAGCAGGGAGATTAGCCCTTGTTGACTGTTGACTGTTGCCCGTTTTTGACTATGGCCCGGGTGGGTGGCGCTTATAAATGAGGTGTGCTTTTGGCAAATAAAAAGTGGCTAACTAAATGTGGGGGTTTTGGAAGAAGTGACATTGAATTATGAGCAATAAAATCACAGACTTGTATATTTTTTTTAAATGTAAGTAAATGTAAAATTACATATCTGTAGTACATGTACAATTACAATCTCAATGTCTGCTTTCAGCTACAAACAGTATTCTGTTTCTCTCTCTCAAATGACTCATAAAGATTTAAATACAAAATAAATCATAAAAGCTAAAACCATATTATCGGTTATCAATTAATGGGTTATACACACAAAAATTGTATGCAGCAAGTCGTACTGTGTGCCAAACTATACCAAATAGTGTACAAAACAACAGTCTTGTCAATTTCTGTGTAATTATATTTAATGCAGTTATTGCCACTGAATTTGCATATCTCCATCTGCAAAAATGTTCTTGTCTGCATATTGTTTGACTCCAAATCATGTATATTGTGAAATTAACTCCATGTCCTTGTGATGTTTTGTTTCTGTGATCAAAGTTGGCTTTGATCAAACACAATCAAACTTATCATTATGTGCTGTGATGCCTCTAACTGTATGTCAAATAGATTGCATAACATACTGTATCTTGCTATTGGCAACTGGTCATCTCTGGGAGAGGGATATCTCCCCCATGTTTGTCTTCCCCTCGCGACAGAATGCAGGCACTTGAGCCTCTTTAAAAGGAACATAACACTACCCTGCAATGGTGAACTCAGCTCATACAGCCAGGACTGGTTGTGACCCTGACAAATGGAAGAGTTCCCCTGAGAGTGATAAGTGTCGTTTATTGGCAAACTCCTTCTCTGTGGCCGCTCCACTCTGGTGATTGATAACTTGCTTTGGTGACTGTGGATCATGCCGGATCAATCCTGCTGGTTTGTTTTGTTGTTGTGGCATTGCCGTTCAGACAGAAATCCGAGGATAAACCACCACTACTCTCCCGCCCCCCCCTTCCCTCACAAAAAAGAAAAAGCAGACTTTTGTGCTATGAGACCACTGATCCCCAGTGAGGTGCACTGTATGATCACAGGGTGGTGACTTCAGAGCATGTACAGATTCAGTCTGCTCTCATTCTGCACAGCCAGTCCCCAATGGACACGCAGCTGCATCAATACCATTCCCTCACAGATTTACTGCAGCTTTAATATTGTATATATAACAATTGTTATGTAACATTATTATTATCATTACCATTATTACCATTATTATAATAAATACAATTAATATGACATTAGTATTTATTTATTTCCTCACAGTATTTCCTTACATCGACAAAGACCTCTGGAAAGAATTAAAACATTTCAGTCACCTGTATATTATTCATCTGAGCCATTTATATATATTTTTAGTTTTTTGGTACTTTGGCACCAAATTTAATTTGAAATTGTCAGCATCCAAGCATGAGCATAACAAAAAAACAGGACGTGATGAGTGGTACTGTGTGTTGACAATGTGTGTTGTGTGTGTGTGTATGTGTGTACCTGCAGTAAAACAGAATCATAACAATAACCATTCCTTTTTACCTCATTTTTTTCATGTATTATGCTCTATAACTGCAGTAGATTTTCCTCTGAAAACCCCAGATGTACAGGTGTATTTGCAATTTAAACATTTTCTAGAAAACAATACATTTTATGTGGGAAAAATCAAATATGTAGATGATTTCTTTTGATTTCTTTTTTGTATTTTTACATCTGCCCATATATATATATATTACAATTGTTGTTCATTATTAGCATAATTTAATGGATAAATAAATACATAGTTGGGTGGTAATAATTTATATGCATCCTTCATGATATTATAAACTGTTAAATATCAACCACACAACATCAACAGCCAGGCAACTGTTGTAGCAATTGTTGTAGTATCCATACAAAATGAGTATTTAATAAATTAGGGGAAATGTACACAAAACCTTGCTCACTTATTGTTATGTGCCATTTTTACAAGGGCAATGACAAGCTTATTTTGTCAATTTTAATTAATTTTAATTTACTCTAGTTGTGGTCACCTTCTGTGGTTTACATCATGGAGGTCTAATGTTTCCTTGCACTTAACCCAGTATGTCCCACTAAGAATAATGACCTTGTATTTGTGCTTGACCTAACACAATACGCTGCAGCACTTGTATGCCTAGCTAAAGCTAATCTGCATTAACACAATCAAAAACATATCTTGAGTGTGGCTTAGTCACTGACGGTGGCAGACTAATGAAAGGATCATTGTTTAAATGATTACAATTCCACGCTTTTACTAATTCCAGTTTTTAAAATGATGGGATACAAAGAAACCATTAATACGAATTCCATTGCGTCCCATCATATCCATAGTATTCCCCTTTGGATCAGACATGCTTGTCTGCATTAGGGGTCCAATATTGTCTCAGCATGTCTCCTGAGGTCTACAGATCGGAGTGGCTTAAAAAACAATCTATACCTTGATAGCAATCAGACTGTTTTTAATAATAGTAAACTCCATGTCAGCCCCCATGCAGTAAGCAAGCATGACTGCTGTCAAGTTATGAAATATGTTGTACCTAGAGTAGGTAGGCGTACTATGTGACTATACAGTTTGTGGAATGTGTGGCTCATAAATCTCAATCATAAATTTGACATAGACAATTATACATTTTAATGACATTTTCAAAGAAAAAAACATTTTCCAGTTATTCCACACAAATAGATATGTCACAAAAATAATTCTGTCATAATAAAATAATGTTGTTTATATTGTGATATAGTGATACTGCTGAAGTTTGGAATTCTTCCACAGATGCCTGTACCCTCACTGAATTTAACATGGACGTGTATGTGGTTCTTTAAAAAAAAATCCCAGCAGCGAGTGAATATATAGAGAAAGACCACAAAGTGCATAAAATTGTACGTCGGCCATTTTAGAACAATTCGATAATCGAATAAATGTGTTTGCACCATTGCACCGTTTGTTTTCCTTGTCCAATTATCAAAATAAGTCAACAGAATATTGCTCTGTGCAACATCGCTGGTGCTCTAAGATTCAAAATATGGATCAATTTAATTTGTTGCCAAGTTATTTCCCCAGCCTGTGACAACAGCGCCTCTCAGCAATCTTCCATTTTGTCCATGTTAAATAAATACATGCTGGCCAATCCCATTCATCATGTTCCAGTCCCACTCCAGCAGCCTGGCAGATGCAGTTTCACTTCAATCACATGGGGCGGGGGTAATGTGGAGTGGGTAAAACCAGAGATCTTTCAATTCCTGTTAGTGAGATTGAGGAGGGAGAGGAATCGATAGGATAACATCCAGGAGCTGATGCAATGCAATGCTTCCGCAACCAGGCTGCAAAAGACGGCGGGAGAAAATGGGCGTCTCAACCACAGACATTTTCAAAAACTACACATTAATATAAAGGAGGATTGCCCTGTCACCTGAACGTAACACTTTTACCCTTGAAATGTGATGCTGCAAGCAAAGCTTTCACATCCAGTTTTCAGCTGTTATGAGGACAAATCACGTCTCAAAAGAACGCGTGTCCAGTGCCGTGTGCTTAATTTCTCTTATCATGCCGAGGGTCAGAGACTAACATGATCCTTTCAACAACGCTTCCTTTGTCCAAAACACTGCAGTGACAGGTCAGATGAAAAATGGGCTTTACAGCTGATTTTCTCAATCAAAAGGCCCCAGTTTTCATCGTCTTAATGTAACTGGTGAGCACAGTGTGCAGTTATCTGGTGCATTTTGGATTTTGAGACCGTTTTTTTGCGCAGTTGCGCAAACTGTGGCACTAGGTGGAAAAGGACTGGATATGAACTGGGCAACATTGGCAAATGACGACACCCTAAATTATTTATTTGTTTTTTTTGACAGGGGCAGTGTACATTTTTGAGCATGGATGGTAGTGCATCCAGTGCATTGCGCATGAGGTTAGCTCAGAAGCTAATTCTAATGTGTAGCCCCTGGGAAGGCTTGAACCCTGCAATCAAAATGATTACTACAATTGTGTCGGATGTATTGAAACTGTGCTCCTTTCCTTTTGCAATGCATGGGCTTCAGCTGATATAGATACTCCATTTGACATGTTTGTGCCAATCACAGAAAAGTACAAATTGTATGCAAAGAGAAAACCCACAAGCTCCAAATGGCAATTACGTGTGGTCTTCCAAACGTACATGCAGACTATTCATTTGCAGGTACTATATAACAGACATGGCCAATCAGTTTTCATATTCTAGCATTCAACATACTTGCCTGTTATATTTCATGGAACCAGGAGTCATTTCATTCAACATATGGTTTCATGCTGTTGCACTTTTTTGGTTTATATGTAATATATAGTACAGTATATTACTATTTATTACATATGCCTTTACAAGGCAGTATCTGTGGTTGTCTCACAATATATTTTATAAATATTTATATCATATTATATTTGCCCCCAGTCAAAGGTTTTGGCATTTCTGGGACACATTGCACAATTCCTGGTTGATTCGAATTACCATTGTATTCAACACAACATTGTGCTACTCTTCAGTCTAAACTGCATTCCAAATAAGTGATTTTTTCACTCCGAATCATACACAAACAATAGAAGATGAAAGGATCAAAATATCAAGCATGGCAGTTCCATCTAATTATTTTTTTCCCTGTGTTAATACATGGGAATCCAAAATACCACTTTTATACAAATCCATTGAAATTGGTAATTGCACAGTACTTCAGGACCATGAAAATTGGACCACAAATTTGTATTCAGTCTTAATAACACTTAATAACAGGGGATGCAGTTACAATGTGAAGTAAAATGTGTAAAATGCATTGGCATTGTCGCGATTTTGTCGAATATTAGCAGCTCATTCCCAGCCATGTTCAAAATAAAACATGTTCAATGAATAAGGGCGCTTCATTGTAACAAACAACAATGCCGTGCTACAAACAGCACGTCTGAGCGACACCACGCAGCCAAATGAATGACATGTCCATTCTTCTTTCAGATGTTCACACGCATTAACGTGCGGTCGGATGAGAGGTGGCGACACAGGCGTCCCACAGGATAATGCCACAGCTCCCGGAACGCTCCCGAGTCATCATGCAATGTGCGTCGCGGCTCCAACAGCAATATCCATGTAAATGTCCACTGGCCCCCCCACAGTGGATGGGGATGGGGTGGAATGGGATGGTTTGGGTGTGTGTGGCGGGGGGGGGGGGGGGGGAGGCGCAGTGTGGAGACGATCGCTGTGAATGTGTGGATGGACACAGGTGAGTGAATCCCGGCTTACTGTCTACACCTGCGTCGCATTCATTATGGGTCTCGCTCCACAGAGCTCCTGCTCCCAGAGCCCCCATCTGGAGGGGCTGCTTAGCATCTCCCCCTAAAACAGGGTAATCCTCATTCATATGCTATTGCTATTCATTAGAATACTACTTCCTGGGCTGATGCAATTAGATTTCTGTCAATATCAATGAGTGTTTTTCTTTACGTACACAATATCGACTGGGTGGTGGTGGTAGGGAATGAGTGTAGCGTGATATGTCTCTCAAAAGACGACAGAGCACATTTAAAAGGTGGGAATTCATTTGGGGATCCAGTTAAAATCTAATCACACGCCAGGTTTTAAATGGTTGCCATCAAACACAAGCTCTTCTCTTTTCCCATTCACTAGACGCAGCCATGTGTGCTTTGAAGTGTCTCACTTTTCTGTTTCGATCATGTCAAGGGTGCTGCATGCCCAGCAGCTCATTCCTGGGGATTTGCACCTTACATTTCCGTTTATTTCTTAAATAAAAAACAAGGATTTATCCTTAGTCTCCCCGTGACCATAATGTCTCTACACAACGGAGTTATTATTGACCTTTGTGGTTCCCATGGAAACAAGGAAGAAGTTTTAAAATCAGGTACATTTTGGTCCTTGTCAGTGTATTTTCAAGTATTGGAGAAATCTTTGCCCTTGGTAGCAAATAGATGGGACACTTTGCCAGTTGTCAAGCCTGTTTTCTGAAATGTTTTGTGTTTCTCCTTGATCTCTGTGAACCTGTGTAGGCCTTCTATTAGCATACATGAATCTATTCAGCTATGTTTTGTGTCCTTCAATAAAAAACACTTAATCTTGTGTTGCAGTCATTTGTGAAGCTGTTTAGTTTGTTCTACCATATTTGACAGTTCAATTGTAATAAAAATACAATAGGTAAACAGACACTACCTAAAACATTTGCCAAAGAGATCGGCAAGTGAAAATGATCAAATCCAAATAAGAATGTCAAAAAAAGATGTGCAATAAGAAGTCTAATGCTTCTGATATACAATTGTTATAAAAGGGATGCTTTTCCAATTAACCACTAGTACTAGTCTGCAGTAAGCAGTATTGGGGAAGACTATTCTGTGAAACCCAGTGGTGTACTGGAAGATTAAAGATCATCACTCTCCATGACAGCACCACAAACAAGGCGAGGAGTTCTGTTGTCCGAGCATGAAGCACACAACATTTTCCCATGAGATAATACAAAAAGATGCTTGCGTGTTACTGTAAAACCAGTCAACCCACCCCTTTTCTGATATGTGTCCAAGAGAATGTGGCTCCACAATGCCATGGCTGGACATCCAAAGCGCTCTACTGCACTGCCAGAAACAGAGAGCCCTCTCAGTGGACGTGTGAGATGTGTCAGCCCCCTTCAATGCTGGCTCCAATTATAACGCTCCACTCATCAGCTCCCCAAAGTTGCCGCAGCAATCTCACAACTTCAGTTCATTATGCGGTGCCAGCACCGGAGTAAAACATGCTGCCCCCCAGCAACTGTTACGAGATGGAGCTGGGAGATGGGGGTGAAGGCCAGTCTCTATGGACGTGGAGAGAGAAGTGCTGCATTAGTGCCCCATTAAACACTCTGGTGGTATATTACCGCTCGCAGCTCATTGCGGCTCTGATTACTGTCTGCTTCTAATGTCAAAATAAAGAAAATGAGAACCCTCTCCACATTTGTTGGTGCTCATCAGTCAAGGGAGCGGTGAGTGTCTAGGTATGAGCTGGAGGATTCACGTGAAGTGCATTGAAATCAGCATACCTCTGTATAGCAAGTGGGATATGCTCTCTCTCCTATGGCAATGAAGCACCCAATGCCGGTTCCCAACACTCTGAATACTCAACACACGGCAAGTATTAAAAACAAGGTGGGTAGATGTCAATTCCACAGCCGTAAGAATAACCTGATGCACAGCACTCACAGATGAATCACAAACGAATTGCTCCGTTCAAAAGAATGATACCACCCTTGGCTCAACAACACACTGTGCACAAGCATGACATTCACAGTTATAATAACAGTTTTGGAGCAGATGGATCGTAATCTGTTGTTACCATAAATACCTCGTCCCTGCCCTCCTGCGTTTGTGAGCGTCTATGCATTTGAGGAGACTTTATCCCATGAACGGCTTCGGCAAGCTTTAGGGAATGATAACTCTGCCTCCCTGAAAACTGCAATTCAATAACAATAAAACCCCGTCTCAACTCATCTCTACAATCAGCTGTGTTTCCTTTCACGTGAAATAATGTCACTGCTGCATGCATCTGTGAGGATCGTTGTGGCAATCACCCTGGACAACGACCATCTGGACCAGTCTGGCCGTCCCTCAGCATGGCATCACCTCCCATGCTCCACTCCATTCATCTGCCTCTAGCTGAGACCCTCTCTCTATCTCCTCTCATCCTGACCTCTCCAGAACTACAGAGAGGTGGGATAACCTGCTGACACACTAAGGAGCCTCCAGCTCTGAACCTCCTCCTTCATAACAGCAATAGATGTTTCAAGTCTGAGGTGTTGCTCTAATTCGCTGTTCTAGTTTATTCATTGTATTGTTTTGTTTTTGACTTGTTGTGTGCCGCTTGTGTATTTGCTACATATATATGTGGTACTTAGTACATATTTTTCTGCCAAGGCCATTTCTTGCAATTCAGCCAGCAAGAAATGTATTGAAATTCTTTAAGCCCCTCTCACAGATTACACTCCCTCTTTTAGCTATGCTTTTCTGAAATCAAACTTTCAAACCATGGGATGGCACAAAGAACATTGACCAGATTAGAAGCGAGGTGTGTTCAACTGAGTAAACAGTTTGTGGTGAATAGTGTTGTTTTAAACAGTAGTAGCCGAACAGTTTAAATTAAAATTATATTACCTATAAATATATGCTTGTAAATAGCACTATGACAAATACATTTAATTTCTAAATACTTTGCTAGCTACCATGTTTGAACAACCTAGATGTAACTAACTAGATAGCTAAAGCTAGAAGGCATGCCATTTTTTGCTGCTTTGAAATTAAAAAACACCCATGTACCACAGTACCGTTATTAAATGTATGGAAAGACACTTTGGGTTTGCTAGGTTTCAACATAATAAAATACAGCATGTTTAATCTAAACTGTGTGTTTTGCCTATCTCCTATCAGCACATATAAAATAGTATATGTTTGTTTGCTAATGGTTGCAAATGCTTTACAAAACTGGGCTGAAGCCACTGTGTTGTATTCAAAATGGCAAATTAGGTCAGGGTAATGCTATGCAACCACCTTGCATAATCAACTGCCATTTATGTTTCTGGGCAACAAGCAAGCTCAAAATTGTTCTAATGATGGCTAATGAGGAGATATTTAGAGATATATTGTGTTAGCAATGATAATGAGATGATTATTATATCATTATATTTTGTTAGTACAGTGGGTATAATTATTCACCTTCTTTGGCATTTTTCACATTTTATTTTCTTACATCATGGAATCAAATTGGGATTTCTTGCCACTGATCAACACAAAATACTCTATAGTGTCAAATAAAAATAAAAATAAACAGCAAAAGCCACATTGGAGTGGTTAAAAACAAAAAAACGATGTGTCGGAGTGGCCCAGTCAAAGCCCAGACCTCAATTCCATTGAGAATCTGTGAAAAGATTTGAAGATTGCTGTTAACCCACATTCCCCATCCAACCTGATGGTGCTTGAGCAATTTTGTAAAGAGGAATGTGCAAAAATTGTAGCATTCGAATGTGCAAAGCTGGTGGAGACTTACCCAAGTAGACTCACAGCTGTAATTGCAGTTAAAGGTGCTTCTACCCAGTATTAAGTCAAGGGGGGTGAATATTTATGGAATCAATTATTGTCTGTTTTTTATTTGTAATTAGTTAAGAAAAAAGCTTTAGAGTATTTTTATATTTGACATCATATTGTATTTTGTGGAATAAATAATAAAATAATCCTGTCTTGTTTACTACTACTGATTCATCATCATTATAACAAAGATCCCAATTTACACTAGGCTGTTATCCAAAAAATAAGATTTTTTTTTTTGACAGGGCCTCCATAATATTATCATTAGATTCACTTTCATCGTAGGTGCTTGCGGTTTTCAATTTCCCACCCGCCTATTGAAGAGACCACTGTCTGGCCCCAGGACACCATTTTACCGTGGACCGGAGGTGCATGTGGTACTAATGCATACATTGGTATTCAACTGTAGTAATCTCAGTGTGTCTCTGGCCACCATTCGTAAAGGGAAAAGCACTAGAAAAGCGCTAGAAAAAAGTCGCGGGAAAAGGGTTGTGTCTACAAATCATGACCTTTTGAGTTGTGAATTTCTCTCGGCGAAAGACATCAGGGAAGCGAATGCATCTGTAAGTTACAGTTGAATATAAACATGGTGTTGTCTAAGGGTCATTACTGTACCTCTTTAGCTATTGTTATGGGCAATTTTGGTTGAATTATTCCCGTGTGTGCAGTAAACACTGTGGTATCATTTTTCATGCAAATCACAATTTCTGAATATCTGTTCATATTCAGTGCTCTACTGTGCTCTATAGTGCTTTTTGGATGCAGTGAAAATGGGATATGAATCAAATATTGGCCAAGAATAAAATAGAGGTGAAAAAAGGAACCATGCGATCACTTCACGACAGCAGAAGTAGCATGATGAACTAAGATTCCGTCTGCCTTGCTCCTGGGTCATAGTTTGGCCATGCTGTAATCTCCCTGACCTGGCCCGTGCCCAATGCCACAGCATACAGGGGCAGTGGGCACAGCCAGTACTGTGATCCCAGCATCCTCAAGGCCCGGGACCTCATCAATCCCTGGTTCACCTGGCAAAGAGAGAGCGTTCCCAAGGTTTAAGACCCCAGGCCCTCCTCTTAACCCCAAAAAAGCACTCGGAGGTTCGGCTGCAAGGGAATCATTACTGCAACGCCAGGCTTTCTCCTGATCATATGCAGGCTGCTGTTTTTCTCAGACAGGCCACTCCATACATATTAATATCCTCTTCCAATTAATACGTGCACCATACAGTGCACATTAAAGAGAATACCCAAGAATGCAAATGGAATATCTATTTGATATTTGGTTATAGATGCCATAGTGTTACACCACCGCACCTATTTACAGTAGTAAGCAAGGGGAAAATAACCTTTTTTTAATGGGAGTTGTTGTAAGTGCTGTAAAAAAAATAATTGCTCAATTCAATGGAGACCGAGCCCTCCTGTCTGCGTGAGCAGAGACTGCGGTGCACAGCGACGCTGCCTTTGCAGGCTGTTTCTACGCTTGCCAGTCCAGGCACATAGCCTCCCACTCACTCCCCATCTCAATATCTGCTCTGATTTCTGCGGCTCGCACGCACCAGAGGGAACAGGTTAAACGGATATTGCAACTGAAGGGGAGAGGCGAACGAGGCACCCCAGAGCCTCCACAGTAAAGGGGCTGCATTATACCGGTTTTTATACAGTGCTGCGCTTGCATTTCTAATTCAAATTTGGGCTCTGCGCCTCCATGCTCCACTGGAAATAAAACAACCTTATCAGTCCCACGGAAAGAAACAGGTAATCTTGTTAAAGGAGCCAGAAGCCTCTCATCGAGCAGCATCCCGTATGCTCCCCCACCCCCCATTTTCCCATGCTGCCTTGTTTCAGAGAAGAAGGCATTACCTTGAATGAATTCTAGAGGAAGAAAAACTATGGAGGTACAAAAATGGAGGGAAAAACCTTGCAGCAATGTCATAACAGTAAATCCAGCCCGACGCCTTTGAAAAAAGAATACATTTAGAAATCCATTCGCAATGCAGCAGGTTCATTGGGAATGAATGGTTGGCGCATTTCAAAGAGACGTATTCACTTAGCCTGTTTGGACCCCCTTGCAGGTGCGAATGAATACATGCTGATATATGAAAATATAAGAATACATAAAACCACAAAACCGACAAATTACATTGCAGATGCATTACTACAGATGTGAAAGCATTGCTGGGAGGATATGAAATCACATCCGTTTGTACGCGCATTAGCTGTAGTCTCCTAATGAATTCATCCATTTTAAAGAGCCATAATGGCTTACCATTGACGTTGACATACAGCAGAAAGAAACATTTTGATTGATATGTTGCTTCAGGAAACACAGAAATTGATTCAATGTCTTTTGAAATCTGGTACAATTGGACTATATTGAGACCGCCTCACACAGTACTTAGCGGAGAATGGGTTTGATTTATAGCAAAATCCATGCTCAAAACCCCATTGACTTTTCATGTGCCTGCACCTGCATGCCTCTTTTAAGAGTTAAGCTTCTCTGCCTCTTCCCAGTGTAAGGGAAGAAATTAGTTTCACCGTCTTTATTTTAAATGAGTCTGAGTCTGAGCAACTGATTGCTATTTCAAAACCACTTAACACTCAATGTGGGAGCGATAGAGCTACCTCACACTGGGGTCGCACACAAATTGAGCTGGCTATTGGGGGCTTATTAAATTGAGCTGTAGATTAATTTGATGCTCCTTTGGTACATAATTTAGCTCTTTTTGTTTTTCAAGGAAAGCAAATGGAAAAAGCGCGGCTTTTTTTTTTGCAGCTTTGGAAACAATAACAAGATGTTCCGTTTCTCAGCACCTGTATAGAGACGCATCTCTTAGCCCGATTCAGTAATTTGATTTGCCTGCTGCGGCTGATTGGATTACAAGCTTGACATCCATGTCCGTGTCCTAACAGCCGTGCCCGTTTAAACGTTCCCAGCCTACAGAGGACAAGATGAGATTAATGAAGGCTGGCACCCAGTGCTCAGAGGCTGGAGACTTTGCCTGTCCCTAGACCACCGTAGACTATTTCTGAGGATAGGTGCACTCATCTTCACCCACCCAGTCCGTACATACAGTACTTCTGCTTCTAATTGGGGTTCTAATATAACGTCAAAACTGTCCTTTTTTATTTTAATCACCGCTGCAACAACAATCGATTTATACATTTATCTGTGTATTCCAATTATCAAGTTAAATCTTGAAATCTCAAATAGCAAATAGTCCATAGATTACATCACATGACAGAACATATTATTCCAATTACTGGGGCTTCTTTTAGGATTCTGTGTCAAAGGCAGTTGCAATTATGCAGCAGGAATCGAATGGTAATCCAGTATATGCTAGCTATGGATTTCGCTATTATTGGACGCTGCCCTTTGTTGTGTCTTGCGCTGTCATGGCTGAGTAGCCTGAGTGTGGCCTACTACAGTCACACAATTATCTCCCTCGCAGAGCCCTTCATTACACACAGGGACTGAGCTCACCGGCTCACATTCGTTCTTCCTGATGGCCCAGGAAAACAGGAGCGATGTAGACAGCGCCTCCCTGTGGTCATAAATCAGGCTCCTCGTTCCCATGTGCTTAGCTAGCCTTTATACACCCACACAAACACACACACGCATCTAAGATTAAGTCTGTACTCGCTGTGCTTGATCTTAATTTTTTTTTTTTTGGAAATGAGGGCAAAGAAAATACCAAGTATTCCATGCATAGGAAAGAACCACTGAAAGAAGGATTATTCCTTTAATTGACTTTGTTACCTTTGATGTAAAATGGTATTATTTACTATGTAAGCAGCAAGTACAACCTAGATCCGGATTATATTAGAATACTGTTGGCTGTTTATTAAATAACTCTTATTAAATCCTCCTTTACATTTAAATAATCTTTCTCTGCTCGCACTGTGTACATTATTTCCATCTCTTAAATTGCACTGGCACAGAATCTAATTTGAATTTGTGTAGCAGTTTTTCAATCAGTTGCTTACAATATTTATTCAGCAGTAAGACCAATATTAGGTTTGGAATCAAGCATCTGTACCAAGCAAGACATAAGATTCAGACCCTTAATAAAGAATGGCTCAAGGGAAGGTTTAGTCAAAGCACATGAATTATATTGGCAGCACTTTATTAAAGCCCTGTCATTTTTGCCTCTTCAGAATGGAACACAATGCAACTTCACAGTTAAATCCATAGAGGTTTGAACAATAGAATGCATGTGTTGTTGAGATGGAAGTAAGACCACAATGGAAAATGATCATCCAGAAATTTGGCAGCAGTAACAGTTATGAGTAACAGGGTGAGCAAATTGAAATATTGATATGCTTTTCATTTTTCTCCATTTTCAATTTGGTTAAGGCAAAGTAGCAAGCACTAGGCACCAGCTGGCATACAGGCAACATCCTGGGATACTGAACATCCTGGGACACTCTTATTGACTTCCTGTGAAGACCCTGTCGTTGCTGCGGTGGAGAAACCCTACACTTTAATCAATTATTGTCTGCTCGCGTTTATATATTTTTGTGCTGCTTTGGCTATACATCAAGTGCCATTCAGGTTCCTCAGACCCTTCTAGAGCCATTACTGCATGGATGATGTAGTGTTGTTGAAGGTAAAGATGAGAGGTTTAACAAATCAGCCTCTTGCTGAGTGTTCCCACCTGGGATGACACAGCAGCTTGACTTAATATACAGTGAGTCATTTAACTGCAACAAAAACATTCTACCACCAGCAGCTGATGGCAAAGCCCAGAAATAAACACTCAGTTGACAACAAAAGAATTCAGCCTCCGTTTCTGGATAGATGACCTCAAATCTATCGATATTCTCCTCACTAATGTGCTTCCAGTGAAACATCCCCCACTAAATCATCCCTCGTCACTTGTCAGACAAGAAAGGGACAAGTTAGCCTTCTAGCTAGCTAGCGTTTGTCTCCCATCCACGTGAGACCAACGATGATTTAATTGGGTCAGGCAGACTCTGTGGTCAAGAATGGGCATCATTAAATTATAGATACAGCTGTCTTGAACAAAGAAAAGTAGATAGGCTCAACACGGTGGCTCATATCCTAAAAAGGTGGGCCTACCTCTTCCCTCTGCCATCTATATATTATCAGCAGCACGTGTTGTTTGCCTACTGCAGTTGCCCAAAGGGTTCCCCTCTCTACTCCAGATCATTTTCTCTCTCCTTGTTAAAACCTTCTGTTCCATGTTTCAGACTTTCTGCCAGCTCTTGTTTTTTTTCCTAAACTCCTTTTTAAATTCTCCCCCCCAGCTTCTTTGTTTTTAAACATTTAAAAATTAAGCTACAGGTAACTGCCAAAACAAAGGCAACACGAAATAAATGAGGCATCGTTCAAACGGGAGCAGTACCACGAGTGTCCTTTGGGGGGGTGCCAAGGCCAGTGGCGGCAGATAGGCCCGGCCCTCCCCTTTCCTCTTTCATCCCCTTGCCTGGCTGGGACATTCTTAGACTGGGCCAGGGCCATTTGAGCGTGCCCCCGGGGTTATCAAAGTGTTGCCATGGCAAGCTAAGTGAGAAAGACCTGCTAAAAGATGTTTCCACGGTATATGCGATTTGAAGACCATGCCAGTGCCCGGGATTTCCGTGGGTGACACTATAGATTTCAGTCAGCACAGTATTCTGTAAATAACCATAAATATTTTATATTGTACAGCAACTCGAACTAGTATGGTAGCGACATGAACTACCATACTACTAAAACATAAATTAAGTATAAAGTAGATGTGCAGACAGCAGACAGAAACTCAAAAATGTGTTTCTGTCTGCTATTGGAATATCTGTTGCTAATAGCAACTTACTGGCAGATCTGAAAGCCTTGGGGGCAGAGAAGCTGCTTCTAGTTCAACGCAGTTGAATGGGTGTTTGTCGAAATCATGGAGGATTTTACACTGGTTCTGACCGCATATGCCCTGTCCTGCTCACCTCCGCACCACACACACACACACACACACACACACACACACACACGTATGTACATGCACATGCATGCACTCACACAACCCTCCTTTTGTGGCAGTCTCACGTGGGCTTGATGTAGAATCTGCATTGACAAAGTTGACCCTTTGTTCCTAATCTGATTCCCACACTGCAGATACTTCAAAGTTCAATGTGTCAGTAAAATTATTTCACCCTTCATTTTTGATCACAATCACATGCTACACATTTTGCAAAGCCATTAATATTAATTTTAAAATCTGGGCTCAGACACAGATAAGGCCAGACAACCATGAAGAGAATGTCAACATTTTCCGAGCAAATTACCTTCCTGCAGAGCTTTGGGGACCATCAGGATGGTTCAATAAAATCCTTGTGTCTGCATTTGCAAGGATAAAGCCCAGCCTTTATAATAGACATAATATTAATCACTATGATGTATTTAAGATGAAAGTAATAGCACTTTAACAGGTAGACTGTATGTGTGTTTATACCTAGGCTTATAGTGTCTAGACTAAATCTCAAAACATCCACTTCAGAGTATGCATAAATGGATGCAACCAAAATCAAATCAATATCTCCTGTGTATTTGCAAAACAGTATTGCAGGCAGGGTTGCATTGCCTTTGGCAAATGTTATCCCGTCTTCCTCCTTTATCACTCCCGTAACATGCAGAAAATAGTTTGATACTGTAGCGTAGGCCTTGTTTCTGGCACACATACGGTATCACGCACACTTGCTTGTGCACATGACCAAGCATATTCAAGCACTTCAGTGCCATGGACATTTATTCAACGTCAGGGACTGTTTTCATAATCAAAGATTGGTGTTGCCACTGCTGAGGAAATGATACAGCAACAGGCTCTCTCTTTGCCTCCTCGCTTATTACAGCGGTAAGTCGCGAACGCTGCGATGGGATGCCAAGGCTTGAACATCAGAAAGATATTATCCTTTGACGGAATGATGCGGCATCAGGTTTTTCTATTTTTAGATATAAGAATGGGGAGCAATGGGGTGGGGGGAGAGGGTGGGGGCAAGAGGGTGGCAGTGGTGTGCGCAATAGCACACAGCAGGAGATATTCATTAATTAAAGGTCTAGTCTGTTAACCTTTGGTGAGTGTTTTTATTTATGACTCCTTTTACTTTGAATCACTTTGTTTTTGCACAGTACATTTTCTCTACCCATTTTGCTCCGTCTTTCACTCCTTTTTTCCATTCTGCCCTGCGGTATGGCGCGGTACAGCAGCTATTAGTAAGCACTTCATTGAGGCATAAAATTATACCCGTGGGCCTCATAAACAACACAAAGCTTTGGAGAGATTAAATCAGTGTGTATGGCTAAGAAAAAGCCCATTAAGACGCATTATAAAAGACTCTTGCGGCCGAGGGTCTCTGAAGATCTGCAGTCCACTGCTAGCCAGGGTGACGTTGTCACCTCATTACCATGGCAATGTTTCAGGGATGACGTCATAGAGAGGGCCCGGTAATTACATCCCCCAACAGCCTAATGTGACCCTCCGGTCTTCCACAGAGTTGCAGGGAAGCAACAGCGTGTAAACCCATACCGAAACCCCTGTACGTTGATAGTCAGGGCTGGGCTCACACTTCAAAGACCTCGAAAAGAGCACTCCCAGTTTAGGCCGACATTTGTATTTCACCGGCGATAAGAAGAGATACAGCAGTGAGGCCTACTGGAGGCTGACGGCTGACGTGGACAGATCAACTGCTTGTGGTAGAGACCCGCGAGACGGTAAGGGAGACCATCTGTGTGTCCGGGCTGCTGCATCGAGTGCATCCCTGTGTTAATGGGCCTCTGTTAGCCCATTAAATCTGGCACCCCTTAGTTCTCCCACAAACAGCCCTAATAGCAGTCAGTCTCATCACCAGTTCGCCACTATGGTACAAAAATCGTACCTGCAGTGTTTGCCCTAAAGCAATAAATAAAAACATACACCTGTTTCGATAAGATCGAGTGAGAGAATAATCCTTGTTTGAAAAGCATTAATAACAAATGGCTTTACAGATAAGTGGAAGGGAAGTATTCATTATTAAATGACTGTCATTTTCACCCTTAAAATCTTCACTGTGGGTTTATTTTGACTCGCTTACTGTGAGCTGTTTCAGACGCGCAATCCGCTGTTGCTAAATTCCTTTGGAGAGCTTTGTGTTTATGGTGAGCGCTGTCTAGTTGTGAGCCCCTCGGAACAGGGAGCAGAAAATGAACAGGATTCCCTGAGGAGTGTGTGTACCCGACACAGGCCGCGTTACAAGTGTTGCATTTCGTACTCCCTCATCAAACCCGACTTCCTTTGTTTTCAGTTCACAGACCTGCAAATCAAGCTCGACACCATGATTTCAGCGCCCACGGTCTGCACCGCCCTCGCTGTGGATTAAAAGGGGTAAAATGTAGGTTCAGGCATGTGCATAATGGCCATGCACGCATGGCGACAATGGCTAAAAATGAAAATTCACAACAACTTTCACAAATGAAATGTCAGCCCACAAAACACACTGCCCCCACCGCAGAGCTGCGAACACATTCAATTTAAATGCTATATAGGGTTCATGTTATTTGATATCACTTCATCCTTGAGAGCTGGGCCTTCAATTGGACTGAAAATGCAAACTGACATGGTGGAGTTTATGGGAGATGAGTTTGTTCCTCTTCCTGATGGCTAGTGTAAATGAGGATGAAATGCTGATATGCGTACGCGGAATCCTCCAGGGAATCAATTACTTTGAACTTCTGAAGAAATACGCCTTGATTACCATTTGTCCAGGAGGGACTTCAGTTGAAGTGGT
The DNA here is from genome assembly GCA_029706075.1 of Aldrovandia affinis. Taxonomy (NCBI): domain Eukaryota; kingdom Metazoa; phylum Chordata; class Actinopteri; order Notacanthiformes; family Halosauridae; genus Aldrovandia; species Aldrovandia affinis. The sequence continues at coordinate 1,149,878 of JAINUG010000194.1, read as the reverse complement.
TTGAACTGCGTTATTGATTTTCTTACATAAGTATGGTTAGTTAGGCTTTCACAATTGCATAACAATTGCACAACAATTGCACATACAGAGCTTTACCCTTTCCAGTGACCTAATTTGGATCATTCGCTCCCATAAAGAAACCATTTGAGAATCCCGCTTCAAGTTGCACGCACCATGACAAAAATAATGCACAATTGAACACAACAGAATTATATACATTCCACTCTGTATGCAACATTCAACCGTGTCCTTAATCAGAGGCTAGAAAATGCACCCGTAAACACGTGCGCGCGCACACCCATATATATGTTTACACACTGTGCCCACGCTCAGCCATCTCCAACACGTGGCTGTGTCAGGGCCCTCTAGTGTTTCACACATGAGTTCCTGCCTGACACACACTCGAGAGTGGAGGATACCGCTTCACAGCATACTTCAGAGAAAGGTCACCTTCCATTTCACACTGCTGCCTGTTGCCTCTCTCTTCGCACACACACACACACACACACACACACTTTCTCTTGGCTGCATTAGTAATCAAGAGCCTGCATATCTGTACAGTACAAATAGATGTCGATAGAACATGGCCGGGTTTTCTTTTGCCAAGAGGCAATGCTGAATTATTGATGCACATACTGTGTTGGTGTGACTACTTCTTGTCTGTATAAAATCTCTGCCATGTTTATGAATTTATTTATTCAGAATTACAGCAGATGTCTACTGACCAAACCAGTTTTATTTAATGCAATTCACCACAGGGAATACATATGTATAGTTACCAACACGGGCATGAAATATTACTGATGTAATGAAAATTCTGTTACGTTTGCCTAGCAACATTCCCTGCATGGCTGGTCAGTCTCCTATTGTGTTGCAGGTATATTTCTGCTACATCTCTAAGTCTCTCTCTCTCTCCTTGTCTCTCAGCAAAAGGCAGGGAACTTAATTAGACCTCAGTCATACACAACCATATATTTGCAGTTGTTTTCCATCTAGCATGCAAATTGCTTTGCAATTGTTTTGCCACAAACTATAGCTTATGGTCAAGGAATCTGGGAATTGGATTAATGTTGAAATATTGCACATTATATGATATAAATGATCTGATAACCTGAATAATTGTTGAAGGTGAAATATATTCCATAGTCTTAAAATGTAAAGAGGGTGTAAAGAGCTGACTTTCCAGGACCAGGATTAGAGATTCTCAGGAGAACATCAGGCTACAGAAATGCTCATCTTTGCTTCAGAGGATGCACATTTGATCATCTGTGCCCAAATTGGAGGCAAAAGCTGCAGGGGTAAAACTGGGAAAAAAATGAAAAAGATGCTATCAAACAAAAGAAAGCCTCCACTTAAAGAGGCCCATTGTATGTGACTGGCACTGGTGTGGACCACCAAAACCAATATCTCCAAGTATAGCCCAGAATGGCCCAGTATCTCCCAAAATCGAATAAAAGCCTGGCTCCTGGGCCCTCTCCCTCTATGGTTTCTGCAGTCAGTAGATGGCCTCCAGCAGTACCTCCGCATGTTGCTGGAGTGAAGGCAGTGGTGTATGCCTGGATCTTAAGGTGCCATGGAGGTGCTGGGGCGGCTGACAGAGACTCAGTCATAAATAATGAACTGAGACAGGCAAGCTCATATTCCTCAGTGTACTAGAGCAAGCTCAATTTCACCTGAAATGTGAACATGAAATCTGACCTTTCATGAGATCCCATCCAAAGTGCATCACATGTTTGCACCTTAACAATAAGTGGATAGTGTGGTCAGCTTGAAATAGGCTGTCTGACCTCTATGATCCGGATTATGGATCTCCGAGCAAAAACAGACGTAAAGTTTTAAAATAATACATTTATGTTGAAAAGTATACATGCTAAATTGCTGTGTATAAAATTCCTCCTACTGCATTTAGCAGCAGAGTAATATGCCACATTTCACCTGAATGTATAAGGACACAGAAAGACATGAATCTCATAGCCCCCAGATGGGAACTTCATGCCTGCGGGTGTATAGGATCCATTAAGGCTCCAGCAGGACAGGGAGATTAACTTCTGTTGGGCACAGTGTAATCAGCTGGTTGGTATTCAGGGCAGTGCTGTAGAAGGGGTTGGTCTGACTTTACCCATACACATTTTCAGCCATGTGGAGCAAGTATTCTGCATGCCTTGCAACCTCCTCCCCAGAGGGGGCGCCGAGCTGTATTTATCCCTCCTGCTGAGGCCCACAGGTTCAGGTGATTGCTTTCTGAGCCAGACAAATTCAACCTTAATACAACAAGACACAGCAACATATTTAATCACAGTGCTGCCTTCAACCTATATGCCTTCAACAAATATGTTTTTTTCTGATAATATCATCACAAGGTGTTCTTCTCTTTCAATTCTAGAATAGATTATGCATTATTATGACATTTAACTGACCTCTGAAGCAGACACAAATCCATGCTCCTACTTTAAATAACCGTTCAGACTACTCCTTCCTGAAACTGCTTTGTTATGAACAATAAGATATTTACCAGTTGAATGAATTGTACTTAAAAGGTTTGGAAATTAAAGAAATGTACCAAAATGAAAGCATATGGATGTTATCTGCATGTAAGAAGAACATTATCAAGGGGAGAAAGCTTGCTTTGACTTTCTGAGTCAAATATCTGTACTAATTTATTCACAAGAATTTGCTAAGATATCACACACTCGTGTGCACCCCCTCCCCAGCAGATCCCACCCTTCCCCAAACATTTTGTGTCAGTCAGCTGATCTGATTGGCTGCTTCTCATCAGTCATCTGCAGCCAGAGTATTGATTTGTCAATGTTCTCAGATCAGCTTAGATGACCCTATAGTTTGGGAACTTGATAAAAAGAAGAAGGGACTCTTTTCTGCAGAAAGACAAACATACAAATGTCAAAACTTATTTGAATCTTCACAGAGCAGTTTCCAATGGTGATTGAATACCAATATTGCATCAGTGACCTTATAAACAAAGAACAGGTTCCCGGACTCATAACATGTCCTTTCATCATTGTACATTTTTTCAGAGGTTTCAGTGATCAAGCCATCATTAGACTTTAAAAACAAACAGCCACTATAGTGAAGAGCCCAAGAGAAGAGAGACATGTGGTGTCAATAGCAATGATAAGCGAAGTGGTGGGATTTTTGATGTCACAGTGTTACACAATGAACTGTGGTGGTGGGGTAGATTACTGACACCAGTTTACAGCTCTCACTGATAGACATCAACACCCCAAACAGCAACCTCTCTCCAAGAATGCCACGCAGTCAACAGGGAAATGAATCTGATTTGAAGCAGTTTCAAATCTAAAACAGATAGTGGAAAGAGGATGGCAAAGGTTGAAATGCATGTTAATGTGATTTCATGCCTGTTATCTTGTCTACAGTGTCCCCCAGCTCCACAATCGAGATGGAGGCTGTCATCCTCATTGGGAGTCTATGGTAAGCACTTATGCAACTGAATTCCCACAGCTTTCGTGGAAGTAAACCTGTGTGTTGAATAACAATTAAAACTGGCATACACAATGATGTCGTGTCACTTTCCTGACATGAATTAAACAAAGGAAACGGCACATGTGTTGCAAATCGGCCCTCAGATACAATTTGCATCATCGTCAGCTCAAACCCAATGACGGCACCCGATGGTGAGGCTTCACATTGCTACTCGTCTGCTTGTTCAGGACTATTCCGTGTATGCTGGGGAAGCCTCCAAGAGAGTGACTCATATCAATGTTTTCACTTGCAACTCTCAGAGCCTGTCCACATTGGCCGACTGTTCTCCAGCAGCAACTATAGGCCTGAATAAAAAGGGCCCAAAAATCCACTGCCAGCTTACATTCCGGCAATATCATAATGAAGTGGGTGATCTTTGAGTCATTTCTCATTGCGGATACATGCTCCAGAAAGGGATCAAGAAGCAGTCCAGTGGGGCAATGGCTGCCATGGAGAAGGTGCATTACAGATGTGTTTGTTACTGCCAGCGTGGGAGGAATGTTTGAGGTGACACTGAAAATCCAGGCAAATATGGGGGCGGGCTCTGACCTCCTATTCCACTGTAGCACAGCCCGCTGCCCACCTACTGCATTCTTAGAGACACAGGCACACAGACACATACACACAGGCACCTTTTCAAATATATACAGGCTGTAGATAAAATAATGGAAACACCAAATGAAAAAGGACTCATATTTTGAAGCGACTATAGGACAATTAAAAAGGAGTCTACACATGTGTTTCATGTCAATACTAATTACTCATTATTATGTTTCTGCTATAAAAGACGTTTTAAAACCAATACTTTAATACGTGAGTTTCTAGAGCAACACGAGAGATCTAACAAATGTTGAAAAAGGTCAAATTGTCGGTGCCCGAATTTCAGGTGCGTCAGTCACAGAAATTGCTAAATAATTTAATGTGTCAAGGGGAACCGTGTCACAAATCATGAAGGCATACACCAAACAAGGAGAAACTGCACCAGGAGAGAGGAACAGTGGTCACAAGTTCAGGGATAGATGGACACGTAACAGGATAGTTGCTAAAAACTACAAAACAACAGCCTCAAAAATTACAACAGAACTGAATCCACACCACAGTGACCCAGTGTTAATAACAACAATACTGTATTGTTCGTGAGCTTCACAAAGCTGATATTTATGGTAGGGCTGCCATTTAGAAACCACTAATCAAGGCCAATGCACAACATTGCTTAACCTGATGCAAGGATGGTAGAATTACGGCCAAGGAATACGAAGCCATTTTAGGCGACCAGGTGCACTGTATGGTGCAAACATTGGTTCCACCAGATGTTTCCATATTCCAATGATAACATCTAGATGATAACGCCCCTATACACACTGCTAAATGGATTCAAGAGTAGTTTCCATGAACACCAGGATGAAGACAAGCACCTTCCATGGCATCCACAATCACCAGGTCTAAACGTCATTACACCTTGATGGGAAGTTCTGGAACGTAGAATGCGGAGTAGATTTCCACAACCTTCATCTCTCAAAGAGTTAGATTCTTTCCTTCTTGAAGAATGGTTGAATATCCCACTAGAAAAAAACATGTACAACTGCATTCCAAGGGGGATTGAAGCTGAAGGCAGAGGGCAGCCCAACTCCTTATTAGTTAATAAATATTCATATATTGTTTGGTGTTTTATCTACCCCCTGTATATACGTACCAATATTTTTACAATTCTATCAGGCTCCCCAGTGTAATGTTTGACCTAGTTTCCATGCAACTGTGTAAAAGAGTATAGAAAAGGGAAAGAGGTCTGGCACGTATCTTAAAAATAGAGAGCAAGTCCTTTGGTCTCCAATCACGCAGACACAACAATGGCTGATTGCCATGGTCATGCCCATTTGAGAGGTTGCCCCCTGCTGCCTTGTGGCTGCGCTTCCTGGCAGAAGGATAGGAGGTGACCCTGGCCTCCAACCACACACACAGAGACACACACACCCGAGAGCCTCTGAACAATTTATCTCTCTCTCTCTCTCTCTCTCTCTCTCTCTCTCTCTCTCTCTCTCTCTCTCTCTCTCTCTCTCTCTCTCTCTCTCTCTGATAAACACCCCTTCTGAATAGCAACCAGCCTTAATATGATGGGTAGGTACATTGTGTACCCAGGAAAGATGCCTAAGATGCCTTAACATAATCATATTTGTGTAATCGGCCAGTATCTTGTCTTTGCATTGGTTGGCATTTTAATAATAACATGGCTTAATAATGTAAATTGCACATGTTAATGGAACAGTCCAAGCTGTAGTGGGTTTATCCTCTCCAAGTATGTCATGAATAGTTTGGTTTGAAGCGCACATTTGGAAGGGCTTTGGGGAGATGTGCTGTGTTTATACATGTTGTCTTGTCGCTCTTAGGCAGTGTTGCATTCTGACTCTATACGGTGAGGTCAGGGTCACATGTCAACAGCCCTCAGCTTGGGAGTACTGCATGTTAGGGAAGATGCAACATGCTGGATGCTAATCCATTATGCATTGCCTTCCATTCTCGGCGCAATCTTAATAAAAATAAATGTATTCAAATATAAAAGAGGGCTGTGTGTTCAGACAAGTGCTCTTATCAATTCGCAGGAACTTGAGGAGAAATGATTTGTGGCTCGCGTTTCAGTTCATTAATTTATGTGTTGCTTCTCTTCCAGAAAATCAGAGGTGTTTGGAAGATGAAGTTGTGAATGTGTGGTGACAGTTCCACTGCCATGAGCTGGGGAGGGAGGAGGCAAAGTGTAGCCATCGTGCAGGAGGCAGGTCAGAGGGCATCGCTCCCACTGGCGCAGACCTCTACCCGTCATTATAAGGCCCTCCCCCGTGGCACAAAGAGAAGCAGGTGAAGTCAAAGCCGCAGTCCGCATTTAGACTGTTTTGAGGCTCAACCGCTCTGTTACTTAGCAACATGCTGAAAAATACCTTGTTTGTCCGTTTCGTATTCGTCAAACCATCCGACCACTCAAAGGTCTGGGTTAAAGGCCGCCAATTCTGTACTGTCATGCAATAGGAAAATGCAAGATTAACAGGAGGGTTTGGAATAAAACATTTAAAACATTGGCAAAACATATTAACAATAATAACATAATAACAATAAAATTAATACAATTCTGCCTTCATTATAGAGAACTCTGGATGCCTGAAACTAAATGGCTGACTGTAAATGTGTGTACATATAAAAATAGTGGGCATGGAAAGTATTCACCCTCTTTGGCATTTTTCACATTTTATTTTCTTACTTCATGGAATCTAAATTGATTTCAATTTTTAATTGATACAATTAAGGTGTTTCAAATTATTTCAAATTAAATACACCTGTCTGTGAGAGGTCCCACAGTTGGTTAGTGCATCATGAAGCCCAAAGAACATTCAAAGCAATTCCGAGAAAAGGTTATTGAAAAGCATATATCAGGGGAGGAATATAAGAAGATTTCAAAGACTTTGAATATACTCAGGAGCACATAAATAAATAAATGGAGAGAATAACAACAACTAGGCACAACTGTGAATTTGCCTAGAACGTGCCGTCCTCCAAAACTGAGCATCAGTATGAAAAGGGCACTTGTTAGCGAGGCCACAAAAAGCCCTATGGTTACAGTTTTAGTTCGTCTTTCAAGTCAGTGATGCGGGAAACTGTCCATGGGACAACAATAGCCCAGGTGTTTCACAAAACTGCGCTTTATGAGAGGGGTGGCAAAAATAAAACCATTATTTTCTATATATTTTATATAGAAAACTCGCATTAAATCTCACCTAGAATTTGCCAGAAGGAATGTGGGAGACTCTCAAACCAAGTCGATGAAGATTCTATGGTCTGATGAGGCCAAAATTGAACTTTTTTGGCATCAACGTTAGGCGCTATGTTTGGTGCAGGCCTAACATTGTGCATCATTCCAAGAAAACAATCCCTATCATGAAGCATAGTGGCAAGAGCTTAATGCTATGGGGATGCTTAGCAATGAAAAAAAAATGAATCAATGTCCTGGAGTGGCCCAGTTATTCAAGGGGGATGAACACTTATGGAATCAATTATTGTCTGTTTTTTATTTGTAATGAATTAATTTCAAATTCATCTCTAATTTGACATAAAAGTATTTTGTGTTGATCAGTGGCAAGAAATCCCAATCAAATCCATTTTGATCCTATGAAATAAGAAAATAAAATGTGTTAAATGCCAAAGGGGGTAAATACATTACACACACACATATATGTAAGTAATATTCAGTCTTTCTAGGAAGGTCCCTGTGCTATCAGTCATATAGTGAGAATAAAAAGGTTTCTAAATTTGGGTTGAGCCATATGTATGGGTTTAATTATTCATTTTTATTGGTCTCCCTGCAACACCTTAGCCTGAAATGCAACAGATCTGTTATTGTAAACCTCCACCACAAACCATCTGTCAGGCATTGCCCCTTCGAAATATGGCTGCCCCCAGGCGCAATCCTCAGTATTGCACATCGGGTATGTTCTGTGGGCAGGGGATTGAAGCTCTGCTCATCCACAGGTTCCTCTTGTGTATTGCCTTCATACAAACAAGCCTGTTCTTGCAGTCTCTTTTAAGATGAAGAGACTTTGAGGTCAGTGTGAAGGATTGATTTTAAAGCTACAGCTCTTTATCATACATGCAACACCATTGCATTTCAGTCATTTTTTCACTGTAAATGTGTATATGCTGTTGCTGTGGTTTTGCTGTGTTTTCTCCTGAAATACCATGTAAGACAATTCATACATTATGCAACCTGTCTATCAGCAATCACAGCAATTCTCCTCAAGGGAAATTTGAGACGCTCAGCTAAAATGGATTTTGTGGGGTAAATAAGCATTTCAGCTCTTGGTGTCGTTCAAGACAGCACATTTCCAAATGATGTGGGCAATGCAGACAGCTTCACGCCAATGCTTTTCTACTGTTTTCTAATGAAGTTCCCGCATTATTGAAATGTTAATTTAGTACCAGTGTTGTGGGATCACAAAACATCTGACCATTTCACTGGTAGTGTCATTAGGTTCATGCCCTCCGCCCTTGTTTGAAAGTCTGCATACTCTTTACTGTCCATTACGGGGCAGTCTCTAGCCCACTGTTTTACATTTTGTCCTTGAATTCACAAGAAAATAACAAATGTAACCTGGTATTCTTGTTTTGTTTTTGTTCCGTCATAACATGTTTATTTGATTTCAGTGACCGCATGCGCATCATGCTATACTAAGTTGAGCATATATCGAAGCAACATTTGCCTGAATTTGTCACTGAGGGAGGTCTGTGGGACACCCTCTGTGTGGGAGGGTGCGACACAAAGGCTGATCTTGAAAAGACGGTAGGGGTCCGCCGCGTTAGTAATTAAACCGCATTCCAAATCCTCCTTCAGTTGCTGTTGACTGGCAAAGAGGTGCAATCTTTGAATAAGTTTCATCTTTGTTTGTGTGGCTCCCCCTCCCCCCCCCCCCCCCACCCCCCGCTCCACATCAAGAGCCTAAGCCCCAAAGGAGTCTCCTTCACTGGAGCCTGTGAGAGCAACGCTGTGCTTCTCAATTAGAAACATTTTAGCACAGTCTAATTGCCCCTCCTGGGAGAGGCTTTTAATTATCACCAGCCTGAAAGACTCAGCCAGGCAGAGCAATGGTATGGCGAGAGGTGCGCGCGAAATATCTTCCACCGCTTAATTGTATCGGGCCCCTGTCTTTTCATCCTGAAAAACCTGCATTGATTTCCTTCCCTGCAGAACTTAACATAATGCTTAGCTGGAAAAAAGGAGAACAAAAACCACAGACGTGACTAGCCTGCACGTGTGTATCAACATCGCCCGCACGTGTGTGGACACACACGCCTGATCACAAACACACACATACATATGCGGAGTCTCGTAGAATGTGCTTCGCAGCGATGTATTCCAGTGGCCTCAACCTTAACCTCGAAAGTCCTTTTCCCTTAGTAAAGCAATGTGAGGCAGTGGCGATTTTAGACCCTATTTAGGGGGGCTTTAGCCCCCCTGTCTTTCATCTCAGCCCCCCTGAAAATGCTGGGGAATGTAACAGTAAATTAAAAAATGTAGGCTTGTGCTTTGCATGTGTACATCTCACACTCTCATTGGGGGCTGAGCCCCTCTAAAGGTCAAATCCTAGAATCGCCCCTGATGTGAGGCAATGTTAAGAAGATGGTCACTGGTGAACGGATAGTTCAGACACACATCTGCCCTTAGGAAGCCGTAATGAGACAATGTTAAGGAGATGGGGAATGCCCAAGTAGTCCAGAGTGGGAAGGAGAGGTGGGTAAAGACATCAGGTGTAGGAGAGGAGATGATGATTTGAGTGAGAGTGACTTGGGAGGGTTGTTGGCCCTTGCTGACTTGTTGAAGTAGAGTCGCACAGCAGGGGGGAAGGCAGGCTGGCGCAGAGACAAGCATTTTAATATTCACCGGCATTTAATATGCCACTACTCAAACCTGACTATGACAGTGCTCCACCTCTGTAGTCCGGGTTTAGAATGAAAGCCTATGTTTTTTGTGTTTTTTTCTGGAACTGATTTGTATGAAATTGCGAGGATTCGTTTGAATAGTATTTGTCCTTTTTCCCAAAAAATTTTTATCTACATTTGTGCCGGAACAGCGTCAGGAGGAGACTGGTGATTTTCCATTTTTTTATGTAAACACAATGCAACCATGGCACTGTGTGTATATAGTATATGTTACTGTTACTTACAGATTTTAAGACATTCTGCAGGCTTATGATGTTAATAGGGTTTTAACATGGCAAGTGGCTTTCCAAAATATGCTTCAAAACTGTGGGGGACCTGAATTGGTTTATGTACCATTTCTGTTCGTGTCTACACTGCTGAGCCAAGGTGTAACAGAGTGTCCCTTAGAGGCCATCCCCCCCTCAGGTGATGCAAGGGGAGTGCACTCTCCGTGTTCACCAGCACTCGCTCTGTCTCACACAAATCACGCGTCGTGTCCTTAAAACCTTTTCAGGAATGAGGACGAGGGCCACCACACCATCTCCCAGTCCTGACAAACTGACTTCTGAGGGCACAGGCATAAAAGGCACTTGTAGCACATAAAAACAGCACACGGCACTGAGAGATGACCCACGCCAAGAGAAATGGCACATCAGAGTCTGCACCCTCACCTCCGCTGCAGTAATGGAGCGCACCTTATATGACCTCTTTCCTTTCCCGAAGAGCTGTGCTTAAGACAAAAGGTCATCCGTCTTAACGAGAGATCTTGTGGTATATGCTACAATGCTAAACGCCCCACAATTACCCTGGGTGATTAAGGGGTCAGATGGCTCTGTGGGATCCTTAATGTCCGTCTCCAGTCACAACACAATTGTGGGGACTTCCCCTGTTACTCACTGCTGAGTCTTTAGAGGCTACTGTTGACAAACTACCAATCTCACTTGCAGAAAAATTCTGACATTACTTATACCCAAAGCTCTGATGGGCTCAATGTGTGCGCATAGTGATAATAAGAAAACTAAACTTTTAAAATCTATTTTTCAATAAATGCTATTCAATTAAAGAGAAGTGAAATGAATTCAAGTGACAAGGCGTTTTTTTACAATAATCTGATCGTGCTGACATGTAGCACTGAAGCAGCATGTACAGTTTGCCCAGGTAGCTCTCAGTGACCTTCAACACTATTTTCCCAACACAGTGATAAAAAAAAAAGATAAAGCACATTGAAGGATGATAATGCTCTAAAACTAGTATCTGATGCTACATTTTAAAGAGGCATCCGGCACAGTATGTCTCTTTATAGAGTACAAAAATAAAAGGATTCCTATAGATGAGGTGACAATTGGCAGCTTCAGAAAAAATCTAATTTGTATAACATCTGCTATTTATTGTTTGTGAAATGTGAAAGGAAAGCTTTTTCATGGGCACAATGCTTGGTGCTTTAGACTTCAGAAACTATGACTTGTACTGATAGAACGTTCAGGACCAACTTGACAAGGATCAGGAGAAAGGGGATAGACCTTTTTAATAGGTTTGGAACAATACATCAAGTTATCATTTTGGGAAGATGTGCTCATTTTGAAATGTATTCTTAATGGTAATTTAGCAAATTTTGCCATTTCAAATTAATTCCTTTGAGCGCCAAATTGAATTTTTGTCTGTTTCACTTGCAAGTAGTCACACTCCTGTGCTTCGTAAGGTTGCTGTCCTCACTTTGGCCTGTGACTACAATGTGTGGCATTGATGTACAGCCAGCCTCTAGCACTCTATCATTTGCCCTATGGTGCAGTATGCTGAGAACAGCTCTCATTTATGAAACCTCCACTTTAAATATGCACTTCCCCTGAAGAGTAATAACAAGCAGCAGTCCTGAACCTGTGCCGCTGTCTGGAGGGCTAATGTCAAACATTAAGCCCGAGGGCCTTGTCAGTCATACTTCCCGACAACAGAACAGGCAGCGGCAGGATTCCACCTTTAATCAAATGCATAAACAAACTTAAGTGAGCCAAATTTAAGACAAAATTCCCACCATATGGGTGAGAGAATTAAAAAAAAGTTTTGATATTTTCATTTCCATATTTAAACATTTATAAATATGCAAATCCATCTGTCTGGATGACTGTGGATGAAGTGTGTCCCCACTGGGAGACGTCAGCAAGTGGTGGAGGAGTGGAGACGCCACCCTTTCTCCGGTTGACAGGACCCCACCGTCTCTGGACAGATGCCCCTGTATATTTATGAATCTTCAAAAACAGCACCTGAGTAGCTGCACCTCCCTGAAGTGCCTCCCCAAATTGTCAGGAATAATGATTGTCCCAAATCTTGCGGCATTCAAATGTGAACTGTGGGGGTTGGTGGTGCGGGGAGGGGGGGGGGCTTGGCTTACTGTACCCAAGAACACTTCCAAACAGGATTACTGTATAATAAGCAGGCAGGAGCATTGGCAAAAAATTAAAAATGAACTTTGAATAAAGTAGACATTTATTGTCTAACAATAGGGATCTGAAGGGGATGCGTTTCAGCGCTGAAATGCCAGCTGAGGCCCCTGCTAAGACAATGAACGTGTGCTTTCTTTCAAAGCATGGGTTCATTTTTAATTACTTCTTGTGTTGAGTAATCCTGGATGCTCACTATGCAGTAGTCCAGTGTGGAAATTATGTAACAATAATCTAATATTCTTAGCACTCTCTTCCTTATCATTGTTTGATACAAACGTTCTGAAGCACATCGACATTCCTGCAGTTGGTCCCGAAAAACACATGATATGGGGAGACCATCTGCATCTTGTATATTTGCTAATTAATGGAAAGGCATGCCAGCATACACACTCATATGCAAAAGGTATTATTTCAGAATTTTCCGAAGCTCATCAGTATGGGTCTTAATCTCTCAGTAGCATGTACTTAACAACAGAGCTATTATTGTTGTTTTGATTCCCTCGCTGCAGTGCCAACATTCTTTAGTTAGAGTTTCAGGGCCTATCAGCAAAGGCAAACCAAGGGGAAAATACAGTATTACATAATGGCAGTTTTGTCAGTGATAGGTTTAGGGCACACTGCCCCATATGGTGTAGGTGTTTGCGTGTCCTGGGTCACTTTGGCTGTACTATAAGGCCTAATTTGATTGGTTGGTGGGGACATTTGTATTCAGTACAGATATGTGGATTATTAGCTTTCACAACACAGATATACAGCCAAAGGAAAGTGTGACTAGGGTAAATATAGCCCTTTTTTAGACTGGTTCACCTCATGAGAGGGAGACGGGAGAGCACGAATGGGTTAAAAGATAAGTGTGCTAGAGTGTCAGCAGGGGAATAAAGCAGCCAGATGATGAAACTCACCATGTCACTTTCTTCCCCAAGCTGACATTGGGCTGTGACTTCACAGTACCATCAATACAACCATGTCTATGGCACTGACAATCTGGGTCCACAAAACACCTCTGTAAGTATGATGGTGTGTTACTCAATACAGACTGATAAGTGGTAATAGGTTTTTGGTGACATCATAGTGGTTTTTTGGGAGTCATAGTGCACGTTCTCATTGACTGTGGTCCTGTACTATTCAATTACCCCACATGACCTACTGTATCTGCAGTCAGAAATAGCCTTGGGCTGGATGTATCCAGCTCCTGTCTGTTGGAGTGTGCAAACAACACTGAATTGACTGTGAAGTAAGAGATCACCAAGATTGGGTGTAAGGCCAGGCGATAAATGTCAGGCACACTAAAGGCAAGCCTTGTGCCATGATGTACACACTGTGTGTCATGTAAAGATACCTTAGCAGACAAGGTGAGGGGATGTCAATGCTAACAAAGAGTTAATTAAAAATTAAAGTCGGAGGCGCTGAACAGCTACACTCACCAAGGTTAAACTATTTATACCTTTTCCTATCAAGACCGGAGGAACAAGCAGATAAATTAACCTGTCCAGGCTGGCTATTTACCGAGAGCAAACAACTGCACACCTGCAAACCGAAAATAAAAATACACAGCCCCATACACCACAACGTATGATACACCAATCAAGAGGTGATTCAAGGCAGTTCAGTTCTTACAAATTACCCCAAACATTGCCTTCCCTCATCTTAAGAGGGTGAGATATATTCACCAGACATGGTGGGTGTTTTCCATAGATGGGAAGGCAATTATAGTACACTATGTGGACACAAAGTGGTGCAAAGGAGACGTTAGTTTGAGTCTGTGAGTGTACCCTTTGGGAAATTCTCCCCCCCTCTCTCACTGTCTGCATGTTGGTTGGGAGTTACTGGTTAATTATTGTTTCGCTCCATCATTTTCAGTGAGAGTTTCCCTCTCCTTTGCCCACATCGGCTGCAGTAATTAGCTTCGATGCACTTTCTCCTCTTAATTAAAGCAGCGATATCCAAAGCGAACAAACCTATTATTTTCCGGCAAAGAAAGAATTGTGTTGTCACAACACGACAAACCATTCTTTAACAAAACGCGGGTCTGAGAGCAGGCCGTGAAAGCAACCACAAGGCTTGTTTTAAATAAAAGATATCGGGAGATATTGGGAGGGCTCAGGAGGCACCACTGTTGTGATGGTGAAAAATCATAATAATGTTAATTATGTGTCTTCACTGAAGGAATCGCAGGTAACGGGCCACGCACAGGATCTGTCAGAATGAAGTGCTCATCCTCAGCTCTTATCTGGATTGTCATTCATTATGGTGAATGGAAAGACATTTTAATTGACTGTTTTGAACAAAGATTTTTTTTAAATCAGCACATTTAAGAGGCGAGCAGTTTATGGCAGCCAGAGGAACTTTGAAAAGATGCCAAACCCAATTACACCACGCATTGGTACAAATCCCTGATTTACAGTTTAATTCATAGATTAAAGCTAGTTTGTAACACTAATTACCAAACAATATATGCACTTACATTCGTATCCTGTGTGAGACAACACACAGGAAGCATGTTTAGATGCACAGTGTCCAACTTTGACCACCTCATTTCATATCGTACAAAGTCATACAGAGATGCAAAGGGGCCATTGGGGTCAGCTGTACTTCTCTAATCAGAGCAAAGCTAGACTGATGTGATTCAATTAGTTACAACACCAATAATTGTTACAGCAGACTTAAGGGGCCATCCTAATGTAATCAGCAAATGGAATAAAATATAGAATGGTAATGGAGAATGGGGGAGCCAGGGGCAATATACACTGTTTCCCCCGCCTACAACTGAATTTTAAAAGAGCGCAGCCTGGACTTTAATCAACGCTGCCCTAATAATACGTGAAAAAAACAAATGATTAATGAATGAGGTGCTGTATTCCAACACATAAACCATTCCTACAGCCCATGCACCAGCTAATCACTTGCAGGAGTCACTTTCCTCCAAGGATATACTACAGAGCTGCAGCAGAATGGGCATTAAAAAAAAAAAACAGCAGAGAGTGATAATATATCTGTACAGCGCACAGCTGGAGCCCCACTGAAGGAGGGTTGGCCCTATCTGATTTACAGTAGGCTGCATAGACTGCTGGGCATGGCACAAACTCCACAACACAGCAAGCCGGGGGAGGGACAGGGCCCAGTTTTCACGCTGATAGGAGAACACTACTGCCGTCTCATTCAGTCAAAATCTGTAATCTGCACACCGCGGAAATCATAGCACAGCGCTCGCCCGAATTCCCCACCTCTAATGGAGGATTACGAGGCGGTTATCTCCGCGCTGGTGCTATTTGTCTCCATTGGGGCCACAATGCCTTGGCAGACAACAATGAGATAGCTTTTCCCAGAGGTAAGGCTGCGAAAATAGTACATCTGTCTTCCGCTCACCTGGTCAGTGTGCGGGGGGAAAAACAGGACTCTCTGTGATTGTGACCTACATCCTTTGTTCCGGAAACTCTCCCCTAACTGCAAAAAGCCATACATACTTGATTGCTCAAGGCAATTTTAGTCTAAAAGTGTCATTAAGCATTTTGTCTCGTTCCTACCTGCAGCAGTAGACGCTTAATCAGACGCTCTGCACTTTGCTGGTCCGTCCATCAGCCGAGTGCCGTCTCCCCCTAATTAACGGGCAGGCATGCCTCAATGGACTGACTGAGGTTGTCACAGTGCATCTATGCCAGTGCTGTCAGAATAATCAATAGCACCACCAGACTGCCCTTACAGTCTCCTTTCAAAACGATCCCTTTACTGTCATCGGCACTCCGAATCCTGAGGTTGCAGGACAGTGAAGATAGACTGCCTTCCCCCGCAGGTAGACAGCAGGAAGGACAGGTAATGCCCATTTTTCTGTGGAGAGCTTCCACTTGACCTTCTGTCTCCCATTTTACACTGAAGAGTAGATTTCCCTCCAATGCCAGCCTACACAGTGAATCACTGCTGTCACAATCATATGGTCCCACCTGTTTGCACTGCATGGCAGTGGTCACGTCTGCATCCTGTACCTGTTGCAAGATCGCGATGGGGAATTCAAACACAGACGGTGTGTTTTTGTGAGGCAGAGTACATTCTGACAGGCTTATAGCTGTGCTTGAATTACAACCTGCCTTCAGGAAATGTATTTGTATTTGGTGTAATAACTTCTAATTGTGAAATTTTTTTATATATTTTTTTAAAGACACAGGATGGAATTCAAGAACTTGCCATGTGACAGGTGTAAATGTGGTACGTTGGTACACTCAAGCAGATCTTCACAATCTTAAGGGGTAGATGATCGACTATTTGAATCCATTGATCTTTCGAGCAAGAGCAGGGCTTGTTAAAGGCAAAGTTTTGCCGCTGACGTGGCTGCCTCCAGGGCAAGGTGACGCACAATTCAACTCGGAACAAAATGAACCTGATTCGAGGTGACCAGGCGCTGTGAATTCAGAACACCCAGTGCTTTTAAATTATTTCTTGGTGCAATGGCTAAGTATGAACTGTAAGTCTACCGCGGAACCTCCCTGAGGTTAGAGAGATTTACACCTTTTCACTTGTAATTGAAAGCAATGACAAAGGCTTGGAAGTTAGTCATTCAACTCGACCGATCCACATGTCATAATGTCATGCTGAGATGTGGACCTGAACGTAGGGACTAAAGAAGAAAAATGACCCACGCTGCTGTACCTGCCAAAGTCAACTCTGTGATACATAATGGCAGAGGTTTCTCCAGCTTGCAATTTACTCCCCAATTACAATATGAATCGCCTCGTTGTGGAGCACAACCTGATGTCGTTAGAATTGGACTATTCGTCTTGTTAGCGTTTGCCTCATCGATGGACTCCTGCCAGAGAAATTGGTTTCTCAGCTGTAAGTGCAGCGCTTTGAATATTTGAATGAAAAATATTGCACAAGAGCATAATCTTGTTACCACGCTTGAAATGACATGGCTGTTGCAAGGAGAAATATTACAAGCAGCATCTATCAATCTAGCGTACCAATCCTCCTTGGAGAAATAAGGACAGTGAAGGGGCGTTGGCGTGAGGTCTCATTGACAAGAGTTCTCATTGGTGTTCTCCATTGACGCTGATCAGCTGGTCTCACCATGTGCTTTGGGGAGTGGAGATACTGTACATTCTCTTGGGTGAAAGCAATGCAAGACTGATATTATGCTTTCTGGTTTCTCAAAATCTGACTTCCACCATGACAGTCATTAGCATTCCAGGGGTCCTTCAAATGTTTATACCTGCGTTTTATACCCGAGTTGCCTTTTTTGCATCACAATTCTTCCACAAAGGCTTGGCTGTTGCAGCACATTTTCTGAGATTAACAGGATCACACTGTTATTGTTTAAGTGTTTTCTAATGATTTGTTCACAACAGCGCTGTTCATCACATGCAGAATTGCCTGCCGTAAACATTGCAAGTAAAGTCTGTGAGAGGTGGCCAGTAGGTAACACATTAATTGACTGGGTTCAATGCTGGGTGGAGAACTCCACAATCACCCTGGCCCCCTCCCCACAGGCGCGCACACACCCACACATTCATGCACACATACAGTGCATTCGGAAAGTATTCAGACCCCTTCACTTTTTCCATATTTTGTAATGTTACAGCCTTATTCTAAAATGTATTAAACACACAATACCCCATAACGACAAAGCAAAAACAGGTTTTTAGAAAATTTTGCTAATTTATTACAAATAAAAAACTGAAATATCACATTTACATAAGTATTTCGACCCTTTGCTATGACACTCAAAATTGAGCTCAGATGCATCCTGTTCCCTTTGATCATCCTTGAGATGTCTCTAGAATTTGATTGTAGTTCACCTGTGTCGCAAATCTAATTGATTGTACATGCTTTAGAAAGGCACACACGTGTCTATATAAGGTCCCACAGGTCTGAATACTTATGTAAATGTGATATTTCCATTTTTCTTTTTTTATAAATGAGCAAAAATGTCTAAAAACCTGTTTTTGCGTGTTCTGTCATTATGGCATATTGTGTGCAGATTGATGAGGAAAAAAATGAATTTAATAAATTTTTGAATAAGGCTGTAACATAACAAAATGTTGAAAAAGTGAAGGGGTCTGAATACTTTCCAAATGCACTGTATAGTGTACACATGCAAAAACATACACATACAAACACGCTAAAACGTAAGTGTGCATACATGCACGAATGTACACTTTAACACACACAAATGCAACACACATACACAGATGCACACTGGGACTCAGACAGAAACACTGACGCATTCCATACATGCACATACACACCCACACACTCCTTATTAGGCTGATGCACTGCTGCAGTTAATGCACATTAACAATTATCCCAGGGCTTTAAAAGACAAAACCTGCTGGGAGTAAACACAGCAAGTGTCTGCTGAACAATCGGAGCTATGCCCTTCCAGGAATAATTCCTTTAAGTAATTTGTGTCTTTATTCTGAGCACAACAGAGGCTGATAGGATTATTTGTTAGACTGCAGTGGATTAACGTCGTCTACGACTGAGGCAGAGAGCTGAACACCTGGTCTCTCCTTGCAAAATTGGCAATTTGTGCTCACTGTAGAGATGCCAGAATCATACCTGAGGATATTAAGTGGACATGTAACCCAATACATATCAAAATGATCTATTTGCTGCCACAACCTGAGATGGCATGAATACTGAAAGAACCCGTTCAGGGCACAGCTGTTTGTGGGGAGTTAAGTACTCGATCTCCTCTGAGCGCAGTTCTATCTCTTATTCTGTGATTGTGCGTGTAGACGCAGTGCAGAGCTAGTAGACTGCCACTCAATATTTATCAATATTTGTTGCCATTCTCTGCTCCACAGATCTTTTCTGAGTGCCCTTGCCATGTGTCAATGACTCAGTTGGAGAGCTGAGCCTATATTCTTAGCAATTAAACATTTTCTTGTGAAATACAGTTTTCGAAAATAAAACAGTGGCATTGTGATATTACATACTATAGGACCTTATGTTAGTGCCCCTCCTACAGTATAAAGAAATATGTATACCTAAACAGACCCCTGAAGTGAACTCCTAGTATCAATTGGGGACCGGTGGAAATTATGACAATAGGTTATACAAAGAGTAAGGAAATAGTTTCAGGCATCAGACAGATTAGTTTATTATAAGCAATCAAGCAACCAAAACATTGTGCCTGAAAGAATGTGAGTGTCTTTACATTGCACTGATGTATTGTACTGACCCCCTCTTGCTTTCTGTGTCACAGTGGGATGTTTGTCCCATGATTCGCACCGCAGCTCTTCCCCCAGGCGTTTATGTTCAGTCAGAGGGATGATGTCTCCCAACTCAAAGAGGCACGTCAACATCAGGACAGTCCCCAGCCGTCCCACGCCACTCCAGGCCTCGTCTGGGATTGATCGGTGCACGAGCCGTCAGAGCGAGGACGGCCTTGGCGGGAGACACGCCTGAAGTTGCCCGTGGTCAAGATCAGAAGGGCCAGCCAGCTGGGAACCGATACGCATCCACCGTCCCTGCCCGGCTCTACTTGCCCCTCCTCACTGCAGACAATGTGACGCTCATTAGACTCGCACTGCAGCCTGCTCCTTTGGACTGTCGCTCGCTCACTCCTCACATAGTGCAGCTCAGAAGGTGATTATGTTCTCACCACACTGTGAAAATGCATAGATTAAAAAATGTTTAAAAAATGCTAACACCAGGACATTTTAAACATTGAAGGCAAAAACGGATTCCCCCTGGTGCAGGCGAGACTATGATTCATTACACCAGAGTGGTGGAAGTCCCAATACAGCCCACTATGTGGTCACCACCACAAAAATGTAAACTTCAAATGTTAAGACAAAACAAAAATCACATATCGTATTTTTTAAAAGTATACAATTTGAATTGAGTAAAAAGGAATTTAAATCATAAACAATCGCTTTGTTTATTTGCCAGGAAATCGCTACTGTGAATTTGCCAAATAATGTTAGTTTCCTATATCAGTTTAGTTATTCAGAGTCTGGACAAGAATACAGGTATAACCTGTAGTCAGAAGAAGCCTAGCCATCTAAAGCATATTGCACATGTAATGAGCTACAGTAATTGGACAAAAACCCACGTTAACCATCCATGCAGTCACATTGTGCACATTGCCATCCTTGCACATAAATTACTTCAGTTACCTTAAAATAACTTTGCATCGTTATCATCCTCTCTCTTACTTATATTATGCTTATATTCAACGAGACTGGAATCTCACACAAGACAGATTTTTCTAGACAGATTTTTATGGGGCTTCATTACAGTAAAGAGCATGTTCTAAAATACCTGGAACGTCAGCAATATTGGATATTTCAGCTACTGCACAATTACAAGATTTGACGGAAATTTCTAAACTCAATTAATCGATAGGAAAATTCACAAAAATTGCTTAACTGGAAAAAAGTATACATATAATTGAATGTATAATGGACTAATGTTGTTAGGACTCCTCAATGCATATTCAAGTAGAAGTACACTGAAAATATCCATATTTGCTACAGTGTACATGAGCTAATACAATAATGAAAGTCCACTACAGCTGTTCCCATGACAGGGAGGTTGCAGGAATGTTGCCAAACTGTTACTCTGCAATGAAACATGCATTATTATCATTGCATTCTCACATGCCCTTCTAAAGTTCTCCTAAAACCTGCAAGAGTAGAGATAAGCACATCTATAAAACCTTTAAGTGGCTATGTGACTCATGTTTCCCTGGACGTACAGTATCACTGGCGATAGATGGTTCTTAGAACTTCAGTCCAGAAAAGCGCATTTCGGTTTCCTTCAGCATGCTGTCTCTCCCAGCGAGATGCCCCAGGTTAGCCCTGTGGCCTTAACAGCAGCGCTCTGTCTTTAGCGGGGTGAAAGGTCTGTTCTCTGTCACACGACGTCAACAAAATACACTCCACTCACAATACATTTCTCTCCCAAAGCAGGGCCATTACAGTAACCTATATTCAGTTTATTTGTGTTAGCTGACAGAATACATGGGACAAGGCTGGTGTTGCCAATAAGGTGCCTGGCTGTCCAAATGCACAGCATCTTGCCCTCAGCAGTTTCCCAAGCCTCCCTTCACCCTCCTCCATTAGCAGGGCATCCAGCATGGAATTGAAGCAGGAAACGTTGCAGTTCAGCCAGCGTTGCACGTAGTTGCCAAAGGTGGGTGGGGGGTCCTGGGGGGTGCGGTACTTGACTGAAAAACAACCCCACAGCAGATCCCCTCACCTGACTCTCAACAATATAAATGTAATATAATTCTATTTATATTATATTATATTAATGCTGTCCGTGATTTTTTATAGTATTGAAGAATACCCCTGCTATTCCCCTTATTTGGGGGATTTAATAAATAAGGGATCTACCTGCAAGGAGATGGTTGAATTAGCATGATTCTGAGCAGTTTACTTGCATGTTGGGAAATGTAGTTCAAAACAGAAACTACACCGTGTAACGAGCACATTTCCCATAACTTGTTTCTCTTCCACAAAGTGAATCATTAGGTGCTATGCGAGAGTTTGAATTCCATATAAAAAGGGCCTATAAAATCTCATTTGATGATAAACCCTATGCAGGTGATAAGGTTGATAAGAAACTCCAAAACAGACAGAAAAGAGATGTGAAAACAGAGAGAAAGAGGTGTGCTAAAATATCCCTCAGTAACCTTCAGCTATCATTGAGGCTTCAAGGTTAATACACAAAGGAAACTTGCCACTTCAAAAACATTTTACTTTTGTGCCGGACCCTGTGAGGCAAGTGTGTCAGTATTGAGCACTAATTGGGGTTTCTTTAATGGCCTCCTTTCTCTTGCCTGTCAGCAGAATGATGGTCTCTACTTCAGTCGCAGGCTGCCAGGATGAGGATGTTGCTGGGTGTAATTCTCATTAGTACACTGCCATGCAAAGCAGAGGCGTGTTAACACACCTGTCACAGGAACACGGCACGGAGAGTGCTGTCGCCAAGAAAGTGCAGATGTAAGACTGCGCAGCGACAAGTAAAGGAACAAAACACCGGGACAGAAGAGATTGCAGCACCAGCTGTGCAGCCACGAGGTGGTCTAATGGTAGTGGATGGCGCTGTGACTGAAGCTTAAGGGGGAGCTTAATTATGAATTGCCATCAGACTATAGGTCAGAGGTCATATAAATTCACAGTAACTTTAACAACTACATTTTTTTCCAAAAGTTGCTTGGCACAGAGCAAAGAGGGCCATTAAGAGGAGAGAGAACTGTGTTCTTTTTTTTGTTGTTGCAGGGGGCAGAACACCTCTTGAGTACCATAAATGAATGCGGGTCCCCATTTGAGGGCTGGCATCCAGCTGAAGTGTGTGGACAGGGCCCGTGTTCTTATTTAGAGCTCTTATCGCTTCAACAACCACATTGTCGAGGACACCGGCAGGTCATGCACTTAAACTACCTTTGGGGAAATGGCAAGCGGCTGCTGTATGAAATGAGTTGCGGGGCTTCTGGGGATCCCATCAGCCTGAGGAAGACAGAGATATGGAAAGCTGTGTCTAAGAGCCACCATTAGACATTTGCTGCTAGTGAAGATAGCACTCCATTTCAATAGGAGAGAGATCAATAGGATGCTTTCAAGAATTTTCTTTGGAAAATGTGTACTATCCTACAGTGCACCTGACTCTGCTGGCCAGTATGTAGAGACATGACAATTGGTTGTATTGAGTATTTCCACATAAAGGTTTAGATTGTCATTGTGAGTAAATTGTACATGTGTCGCTAAGCGTATATATCAAAGTGATTGTGTCCCTTGATCATCAGTTATTAGAATAGTTTTAAGATAGTTAATTGAAGTAGCTACGCTAGATTCAGGGTTGGGCTCGATTCCATTTCAATTGAGTCAATTCAGGAAATTAAATGTACTTTCAATAGATAGCAATTTATTAATTGAAAAATGCCCACAATGTTCTAGGATTTTTCAATGAATTAATTTAATTTAAATTAATTTCCTGGATTGAATGAAGGAATTAGGAATTTGCTCATATAAGTGATCTAGAATATAGCCAACTAATAGATCTAAGAGGATATACTGTATAGGGGAAATACTATATTATCAATATTATCTATGTTAATTACTAATTATTAATGATGTACTATCTATCTATAGCTGTTTTATACTTGTATACAATATTTTTATTGTGCAGTTCAATACACATTCAGATTACTATCTCTTTGGTATATTAATCAGATTCATATTATTAAATATTCTAAGCAACAAAGGATTCAATCTACAAGGTAGACAGGTGGTTGAATTTAGATAGAATAGGTGTGATTCATAAAAATGACTGTCAACATTTCCATGGTGATAGGGCCTGAGGGCATCTTATAAGAGTTTTCTTATTCAGAAACATTGCTTACCATGGCTTTTTACTGTTACCAAGACCACCACTATTACCATTGGAACACCTCCCTTTTTATGAGTGCATAGTGATGAAAGCATGCTCTGTGGTTGGATATTACTACTGTATCATGAAACCATTGAGATTAAAATCACATTTAAATGTGATTAATAGATTGCAGGGTGCTTTCTAATTGCAAAAATCACATAGTTTAAGAATAGGTTTAGGATTTTCTGGCAGACCATTAATGGAATGCACACTCAAACTATATATCTAAATTATGTAGCAATAGAACACTGGTTGAGTCTCTTACCACCTCCTCTCTTAAAATGTTAAGCTCCACGGTGGAGAATTTCAGCTTCCTTTGGCATGCCTTCACAATTTCCATTGTATAGCTATGTGTCATACCCTTCAAAATCATCTTTATTATAGAAACTGTCTGCAACACTTTTTACAGCAGGGTAGGAGTGCTTTGTAGTAAGAGCTCTGGCCATCCAATTTACATGCAAGGTTTAATTTGTTGTTGCTGCACATTACTGTACCATGGAGAATAAAGCAATCACCGGCTGACATCGCAGTAGTCATTCAGACGCAAAGTTGAGGTCACAAAAAGCATATAATTTAATCAGAATATTTAACTTAAGCTGTCATATAATATTACATCAGAGGATGCACGTGCAAGTAGGACAACCGTAAAGACCACAAAAATAACATGCTTTTAAAACATGCATTTACTTTTGATGCCTATTATATACCATGCCTAATTTTGCATTATTCATATTTACCTTACCAAAAGACTGCTAACTGATACACAAAATCTCTATATAATAAAGACACATGACCCTGGATCCTGTGAGCAATAGCACACCTGGAACATTGAGCACCTTGTCCCATCCTCCCTGCCACATGCTGTTACGGTCAGGTTTTCCCATTGTCTGATTGAACGCAGAGCCATGTAGTGACCATGCACAACATGCTACTTCAATGTAGTCCGTAGCTATTGGATCCAAAGTGAGATAGGAATCACTGATCATGAAAGCGCAGCAACTTTTTAAGCCCCCTCAAACGACAAACATGAAAGAAACTCGGTCTTGAATTCACTTGCCATTAGTTGCACAAAAAAGATGTGGTTAACAGTTGTGTGACCAAACATGAAAAGAAAAGGGGGCTTCTCGGCGTGGAGCTGATTGCATGAGCTCACTTCAATGCGTCGGCAAATTAATCTGATCGATTTTCCCTCAGTTTCCAATAATACCTCCTCTGTAAATACAGCTCGTTGTGCTTGACCTGTTCGGGGTGGAAGGACCATGCCCCTCTGTGGGGGGGTTCAGGGGCGGAGGAGGGTGGGAATGGGGGTGGTGGGGGTTGCCGGGGTTGAAGAGAACTCTGTCACACTTCCCCTCCATTCTCTTGGCAGGAGAGCCTTGGAAGACAGCCAGTAAACAGAGGAGTGAGGAATCTACAAAAGCCATTAGTTTGGTGGAGAGGGAGAGCCGTGTGATGCCTGGGTGTAATGATAAAGCGGAATAAATTAAAGTCAGCAGCGAAGCCGGGAGTCGGTGACCTACAAGGTGATGGATTCAGCTACTCAGGCCAGCCTCATTGCAGCGACCGGGAGCCGTGAGGAAATGATAATTAATAATCTCCAGCCGGCCGTTTACCGTATGTCTTCCTTTATTGCATTATTTCTCTGCCACCATCACACGGGCAGGCTTAATCAGAGAAATAAGGAGTGCCGTGGCAAGGGGTCGATCTCACGGAGCACGAACCAGTCCGCTGCGGTTTTTGTTTTTGCAGCTGAATAATTCTGCGAGATTGCCTCCCTGTCAGTTTGCACTGTGCTGTAGTTCACTCAGAGTTAATGTCATGGATGGAAAATGGCAAGCAAAGGTAAAAAAAGCGAACAAAAAAACCCTAATAATAATTCATCTCGAACCTTACAAATGCATCGCGGTCTGGCCCGTTTTCGTAACGCCTCTGACATTTCTTTGTGGATTTTCAAAACGCTAATGTTTCCATTTAATTGCAAAGGGGGCTCGTTCGTCGTTTAATTGCGGCTGGCGTGGTGTGGAGTGACTGAGATCACAATCAGACGGTACCTGCGGTTCGTCCGTCTCGAGCGCGGTGACACGGCGGGGACCCTCTCCTCATCACAGAAGATCACACGCTCTTGAAAGAGCAGAGCGCAGCGCCCGGAAAAACACACTCCTGAGCCGTGGAGAGGCCAGCTCGTTGAGCCTCAGCTCTTCACAAAGCTGCCTGCTGCTCTACATCATGATTTATGCATATGTGGCTCCTTGATGTGAAGCAGCATCATTTACAGACACAAACGTAAATAGCGCGGTCCCCCTCGTCAGCTCTGGATCTCCTGGGAACTGTCTTTTCTTCCATCGATCTCACAAACTTTGTTTCATTCTCTACTTCTCTCTCATCACCCCATCTCTTATATTCATGTCCTATCTCTCTTCTCCCTCCCTCCCTCCCTCCAGAGCTCTCGCTCTCTTTCTATCTCTATCTAATGCTCCCTGTACTATTCTCTCCCTTTCCCTTCCTTTTCTCTCTCTCTGTCTCACTCTCTCTCTCTCCCACTCTATCTCTGTCTCTCTCTCTCTCTCTCCCGCTCTCTCTCTCTCTCTCTCTCTCTCTCTCTCTCTCTCTCTCTCTCTCTCTCTCTCTCTCTCTCTCTCTCTCTCTCTCTCTCTCTCTCTCTCTCTCTCTCTCTCTCTCTCTCTCTCTCTCTCTCTCTCTCTCTCTCTCTCTCTCTCTCTCTCTCTCTCTCTCTCTCTCTCTCTCTCTCTCTCTCTCTCTCTCTCTCTCTCTCTCTCTCTCTCCTGCGTCCTGGTGCTTGATGCTTCACAGAGCAGGGCACGTGAGAGTTTCACACTGATTCCAATCTCCCCGAGGATGCTGCAGCGCATGCAGTCCTGGTGTGTTTGAACTGGAAAGCAGCCGCAGTGTTTCTCCTGTGCATACCAAGGAGGAGACACAGGGAGGATGCTGCCCATAATCATCACACTGCCTCACAGCGTTTATGTTCTTCATTCCTTCCATTAATGCCATTACAGCATCTAACACTCCTGCATAATGAATGCTCACACACACACACACATATGCTCGCACACATACATACATAAATGCACACACATACACACGCACACATACATACATGCATGCACAGACACATACAACTCCTCACTATGCACACACATACAGACTCACACACATATATATGTACATGTGCACACACTCACACACATGTACACAAACATATAACCCACACCCCAAACACACACATGCACCCATAAATATACATGTTGCACATACACAACCACACCACATGTGCATACACATGCACATGTATGTATATATGTGTATGAGAGTGTGTGTGTGTATGTACATAGTGAGGGGTTGTATGTGTCTGTACATGTATGTACAGTACCAGTCAAAAGTTTGAGTACACCTTCCATCTGGATTACGGCTAATCGGGTACTCCTTCATTCTGTAGCAAGATAACGACCTTGATAACACACCTTGAAGTTGTGCAAGAACTATCTGGAGAAAGAGGAACATGAAGGACAACTCAAACTAATGACCTGGCATGCCCAGTGTCTAGACCTCATTCCCATAGAACTTGTATGCGATGAATTGGACAGAAGAGTCCAAGCAAAGCAACCCACAAGTGTCTCTGGGAATTGCTGCAGGAGAGCTGGGAAGACATGTCGACATTTCCTGCTTTTCCTGATTTCCTGAAACTTATATGATGTAAAACATTGTCAATTATGAGATAAACCTAGTTTGCAGCAGGTACTCAAACCTTTGACTGGTACTGTTTATATGCATGTGTGTGTGTCTGTGTGTGGTTAGGGCTTGTGTGTGTGAATGTATGTATGTGTGCGAGAATTTGTGTGTGTGTGATAGATAATTCATTATGCAGAGATGTTAGGTGCTGTAATAACATTGATGGAAGAAATGCACACATGCACATGGCCGTATTTACCATTGAGGACACCGAGGTCATGACCTCAGTATTTTTTCTCAGTCTGAGTTGTATTTTTTTTACATACTGTTTCAGTGTAATACTGAATAAAAGTGGTGAAGTACTGCACATAAAATGACTTCACCTTGGTATAGCAATGATTTTGCACAAAGCCAAGATTACCGCTTGCTCACATCGTCATTACTTCTGTGTGTGTGTGGTGGTGAAGTGGACCCATCCCGAGCAGGCAGATCTTGTCGTTGCTACAAAATCTTGGCTCAGCAAAGATGACGCAGTAACGCTTGGGACGACTTTGCTGCACAGCGGGAGTTGTAACTCAGACTGCTGATCTGAAGCCAAGCAAAGCCTGATGTAGGTGTAGAGATCTCTCACATTATAAAATAAGTTGTATTATAACCAGATTAATGCTATTCATCTCCAGAGATCATCTATCGGTAGCTACTTTGTGCATAGTTTTGTGTAGTCGCTAGCCAAACGTAGCTGTCTCTGTCTAGCTGACTGTTACACAAACCACTTTTTAGACTACAGTGGTGATAGGCTAATTTAGGCTAACATTAGCTAACATAGCATACATTGACAGTGGTGATAGACACAAAGCTAGCTACATTTTAGTGTACATTTTCAGTGGCCATTCATAAAATCATGACAGTCTACTACTCTTGTAGTGAATTAGCTACAAGGGTAGACTGATTACATAAAATATTTCTTAGTGACATTTCTCGTGACGAACCCCCCTTGAGGGGCTAGGTCTCATGACCTTGGTAATTCTTGACTCGACTCGACTCTCGGCTAATTTTCGACTCCTGGATACAGCCCTGAACACGGACACATACGCAAACACATAAACCACACCCCAAACATGCACATGCACACATAAACATACGCTTCCACATATATACATACTTGATTACACACACACAAGCCCCCATACACTCACACACATCTACCAACCAATATATTTGCATAGTACTACCATGGAGACACATCCTCAAAGCCCTTCTACCCTGCACCATGGGTGAGTGCTCTGCCCATTGACAGTGTGGCTTTGAATACTGTACCTTTAAACTCAGGACATCCATCTTGTTTCATAAACTCCTGTTCAGCTTCCTGCATATGAATTAAATTACAATAGATCATGGAAATTTGTGGTTTGCCGAGCCACTGAGGTTTATGACTTAATGGCATCCCCAAAAACCTCACTGGAATCCTCATTTCAAAGGCGATCGCGACAAAGGGAAGTTTGTGTGCACAGCACTGTCAGGTCTTTAATAGACAGGAACATAATCCATTGGAAAGCAAAGCGTTTCTCAGAATGAATATTGAGGCGCTATGCAAAGCCACCACATGAAAAGGAAATAACTATTGGGACAACATGAAAAGAAGGAACACGTCAGTTCCCCTTTCAGCAACATGGCACAGTATAACAGCCCCCTTTCCCTGGAGCCGAAAAGACATTCCGTTTGAACCCCCCCCACGCCTACATTTCCTCCCATCAGACAGACTCTCAGAGACAATAGCACCCCCAGTGTGGGCGTAAGGCTCCGTTTGGGGCACCTCAGTAGACCCCAGTCCCAGGCAGAGCCCTGGAGTCAACACGGCATGTGGGTTTGTGGAGAACGGGGACCCTGGTTCTGAAATGGGCTTCTGCTGGGCGGCAGCTCAGTCGCGCTCACAGTCATATAAATCTGCAGCAGCACGCAGTGCGTGGCTAGGTTTCCCTCGCGAAGGGGGTTTTAATCTCTTTTCTTGGCAAAATAAAGGTTGATTCACTGCTACACTGTTAACGATAGTGCACGTTCGTCGGACGATAATACAAAACCAGCTGCAATGTGGACGGCAACCATCACAGCGTTAATGAGTTAAGCAGTTTTTGGAAAGCTGTGCAGTTCTCAGACTGCATGGTTGAATTTATCTCCCTGATGATAATCACATAATAAGCTCATTTTCCATGTAAAATTTCATGATATTTCAGAGGCAGTGGATTTCTCTTCGGATATTTCCTCTGAGAAAAATGCGCTCGCTTTATCAGCTAGAATCCCTTAAGCTGCAGTAGTGAGATGAAATTTAGCCTCGGTCTCAGCTGACTGCAAAACATAAAGAACAAGAAATAAGCCTTTAAAAAATCATTATGATTAATTGATAGAATTTTGCCAAGGAGAAGAGACTGGTAGCAGGAGTTCTGTGCAAGTCCTGTGCTCTGTGTGGAGGAAGGGGATCAAGCAGACAGCAGCTTCAATCCTCCAGTCAAACTGATTAAAATGGGCTTCTCTCCTGTTTAATTAATACTGTTTGGATTGCTTGAGGATGTCTGGAAACGGGGAATTCTCTAATATTACCATTTTTATAGTAAACCGTTTTAGAGCACGACACTAAACTGGAACATTCACTATCTCGATCTCAGCAGACAACACAGGAGTCAGATTAATATTTAACACGCTGCCACAGAGCAACCATGTACAAGGCCAGATGACATTTACCGTCTCGTATACAGCGCACTCCAAATTAACCGGAGAAAGTATAAAATCAATTAAATGTTGTATAATGAATTCAATATTGCTGCAATCTTCAATTGCAATATTGTCCCCACAGAGTTACGCACACACACACACACACATACATGCTCACGCATGCTCATACACACACTGTCACCCACCTCAAAACAAGTTCAAACCCCTACAAAGACAGACGCCAAGGTCGCAGGGACTAACAATGGGGCTATTAGACAAACACCTTCCCGCAACAAACAAAGCGAATGCACAAGAATGATGAAAAGCACCGAGGATTTCCATAATGGTTAAAGCAGGCAGTGCAGAAGCGACACAATCACAACGCAGATTTCTGGGTGGACACTCTTCTTTTTTCTCTGAGATAAAACTAAGCTCCGGCCCCCTGCCTGGAGGATATGCAGGAGCAGAACACTCCAGATGCCATCCTGCCAATTTCACGCTCCCCCCCCCAACTAAATAGGGCTCGGTAATAAATTGTGAAGGCTTTTTTTCATTTTATTGAATCATCTCTCTGCCACCCATTAAGCAGACTCGGGAGATCACAAATCCCATCCCCATTTGCATTGTGGGCCTCTGCTGCATCTGGAGCGACCATACTGTATAGCCACTCTCTTATCGTCAAGATTTCTCTGAAAGGCCCTTCACTTGCATGTCTTTACCCACTGTTCTGTTGTTGGGCACATGTATGCCTTTGGGGGGCAGTGTGGTGCAGTGCTTCCGTGAACAGGACTTGAAAACGTAGGGTTATAGGTTTGGTTCCCAAGTGAGGGACTGTTATTCTACCTTTGAAAAGGGTACTTAACCTTAAATTCCTAAAGGAAATATCCAGCTGTATATGCAAGTGGATAATATACAAAATTTGGCCCGGATAAGGGCATCTGTATAGTAAATACAGGAAACTACCAAAATAAAGGCAACGGTTGAGAAAATGAGGGACCCTTTAAACGGGCGCAGTACCACGAAGTGTCATAGTCGTTACTGTCAGATAGGTCTGGCCCTCCCCTTTCCAACGAGCTCCTAGGGGCCCCTTGCCTTTATGTTGCCAGTTGCCTGTACCTAAATAATAGACTAAGGTAAAGATCAACTGAAGCCACCTTTTCTTCCATGCTAATAAACGCTGTGCTTATTTGAATTCAGAGGGGAGAGCAGGGTAAGAAAAACAGTCACATAAACAGTTTATTAGTAGAGAATGAATCAGTTTTATTGTCGTCGGGCCTTTCTCCGCAGGTGGCCTGAGAGAGACAACAAACAGGTGAGCAAACAAGAGCCGGATGCGTGGCGTTCTGGGGGCACGGCTTTGTTTGGGGGGCCTACGAGTTCACAGACCATGAGTTAGCCCCGTCCGGCAAGACTTAACCTAACGGGGTCAGCAGGAGAAGCTCCATGCGTGCCGTCTTCAAAAAACGGTAATTAATTCCTCGGTAGGGTGTTTTATTTCTCCGTGCCAGTATACCTGGGAGCAAACAGAGGTATATGCATCCCAAACCGCCTTTTATCTTTTCATTTACCCCACACCCCCACCCCTATAAAACAATGCTAAATGTGTAATAGTTTTCACCAAACCTGGCCCCCGGGAGCTGTAGATTGCAGTCCATCTCACGGGCTGGGTGATAACGCTCCGGCTGTGGATTTAAATGCCGGCCCGCTAATCTGCCACCGCAGCATCCTCCCGGAGTGAGCGCTGTGCAGCGCTGCCATCGCCTGGACACACCGCCTCACTTGAAGCCGCCGCTGCCGCCGACGCACTTCATTAAAGACTTTGACTTGGAAAGCTCCCCACCCCCCTCTCCACTACCCCAATGCAAAACCCCTTCTGGTGCAGGATGCGATTTGAGATAAGATAAGGGCTGAGGAAATGGATGCGGGCTGCTGTGTCCCACATTCACAAACCCCCCTTACACACACACACACACACACACACACACACACACACACACACACACACACACACACGCGGATCGGAGCTCCAACACACAGGAGAGGTGGCACACTTTGAGGCTAAATTTAGAATGGAGGTGCGATCCTGGGCCAATGCAACACACAGGCAGAGAGGTCTGGCTTGTGAATGGTGTGGTTTAAACAGTTTGGCTGTGTTGCGCGACACAAGAGCCATGCCACCCTCCTCATCTGTGCAGCTGCCCTCATTTCACGGGACAGTCCTTAGTCCGTGTGACAGTGATGAATATATGTATATAAATATATACTTTATATGTATGTGGAATTACCAGCGTTACAATACCACTGCTTTCCTGTCAACGCACAGGCCCTGATGTAAATGCATTCAAATGCATGCTCTCGCCTCTTTGCTGTTCTTAGAAGTCATCTTGACCACATATGGTTTTTCACAATGGGGGAAGCTTCTTCTTTGTTCAGGGGGGTAATTGAGACTCACAGCAAACTGTAAGCGGGCTTAGCCCATGGTACATATTTTGTATGTTTATGTCTCATTTTCTCATTTAAATGGTGATTTATCATTACTGTTTGCATACTGTATGGGTATTGCAAGGCAATATCAAATGGCGGTGAATACAATTGCGAATGTATGCCTGAGGTTTTTTCTATTGTTTGTTTGTACTGTATGTTTAAGAATCTCATTTGGGCTGATTCTGGCACTGGAACCAATCACCAATCACAGTCTCTTCTCTTTGGCAGATAAACAACAATTATTGTCTCTATTGTTTGCTATTTTGTTGTATTTTGGCTGGTTTTTGTCCCCTTTCTCTTGTGTCTGTCCCCCAAGCTATGCATGATTTAAAATATAGAATAGAATATTTAGCTCTTTTTTATATCCAGATATTTAAGTCAAGAGGTGTATTATGGTTTTGGATTTTAAGTCTATAGATCCATCTCACCATGATTTTGTCACATTAGTGGCTTCTGGTCTCTATCATAGACAGGTGTACATGGCTTTTAATGAAACCTGTCACAAATCTCCCCACTAGTCTCCTTAATCCCATCGATTTCCAGGTCACAATGTCAAAGGTCATTGTCCATCAGGCTTGTGATATATATTTTTTCTTATTTACCATTTCTATCACAGTTATGTATGGATTTTAAAACAACCTTTAAAAAAAAAAAATTGCTCCTTTCTTTTTATTTTCTCACAACTTGGAATTCCAAGCCATATATGTAGGCCTGTCCAATCACATTAATTTGAATCTAATGTGTGGGTCTGACTGTTCTCCCAAAAATCCTCTCAGTTTTAAGGTGACAGGGTCGATGTCCCCATAAGTATGGATTGTAATGAAGCTTCACATATTCTTCTTGCCATTACCCATAGTCGTATCGATCTGCAAGGTAAAAGGTCAAATGTCAAGGTCACAGAAGCTCCTGATTACAGGTTTCCCATAACTTACACATGTACAGCTCGCCCCCTATTCTATACCGTCTTTCAACCTATTTACACATTTGTTGACCATATAAGTTGTCCACCACCTCAATGCTAGTGAAACGCAAGTTACTATATATGACACTAGCTATCTTTCCATTAGCATTAATTTATGCGACTGGCATATACAGGCCTTTCTGCCAAAGTCCAAAGTTCAGAAAAATGCTAAATAATTAGTCTAAATATGCATTAATGCAAATGAAACGAAAAACATATTCTGCACTTCGGCTCCATTAAAAACATTAACCTTTCACACATGCAAATTATCAAGCTGTCACCCGATCACATCATGTAGGGCTTGCTTAAATCATGTCATACCACTTTCCTGACAAAAAGCTTTTTGGAAACAGCTGCCTTATTGGCCGTTTAGTGCACAAGTTAAAGGCAATTGTTTGTTGCGCTCCAAGGTAAATTCACTGCAATATCCTAATCAGAACATCTCTTAATCTCATCCAGAGGACTGCATATTTGAGAAAACACATTCCTGTCATATGTGAGAAAACCTGTGAAATGTGTGAGAAAACCTTCACCATAAAGATGAATTCCCATTAACTTCCCTCAATAGAAAAAGCTCAACTAGATCCGAGGTGAGGTAAAAGTTTCTGGTAGAAACTGGTAGAAGTTTCCACAGCAAACTGGCCCGAGTCAACAGCATATCCCAGTATGCTCTAGCAGCCCGCGGATCAGGTCTGTGTTTGTTTCTTTGTCAATCTTGGCTCTGACCATAGCAGCACAGTCTCCATGTTTTATCAATAGTTCACAGTAGAAAGACAAAAAATCGAACATTTACCTCAAAATACAATACAACAGTACCTGCTGTATTTCCATGTATAAACAGCATCCATCTCTGCTATCTCTATGGTGTACTCCCTATAACAAGCATAATAAAAGTAAAGAAAAAGAACTAGCGAGAAACTCCCATGCCATTCAAGGAGCACTGCAAAAACTTTGGTACTGCAAAAAAATTACACAAGGGGCACTGCAATGTGCCATATTAGTGGTTGCATAAATGGTCAACTCTTACGATGTTCTGGGGCACACTGCAATGCTGACTGCCATATTGGCTCATATTAGAGCAACACAACTGCAGCTAAGGCAAGTGAGTGGAACCCTGGCTGATATACAGGGGTAGACAAAATAACGGAAACACCAAACAATATATTAATATTTATCAATTAATAAGGAGTTGGGCTGCCCTTTTATACAAGTTATGTACGTTTTGAACTGTTTCTAGTGGGATATTGGACTATTCTTCAAGAAGGAAAGCATAGAATTCCTTGAGAGATGAAGGCGATGGGAATCTACTCCGAGAACCTCCCATAAAGGTTCAATGATGTTTAGATCTGGTGATTGGGGAGACCATGGAAGATGTTTGACTTCATCCTTGTGTTCATAAAACCACTCTTAAATCTGTTAGCAGTGTGTATAGGGGCGAATATAAGAATATCTTGAAGCAATAATGTTTGCACCATAGGGTGCACCTGGTTGCCTAAATGACTTTGTATTCCTTGGCCATAATTATACCATGCAGAGTAATAATCCGACCCAATGACTCCCACGAGATGGCTGCCCATACCATAACAGATCCACCATCATGTTTAACAGTTGGGAACAGGCAATGAGGGTTGAATGCTTCCTTTGGCTTTCTTTCAAACATAAAGCATACATAAAACATAAATTATGTACAGTTTTTGTTTCTTTTGGTCCTTGTTTGACAATGTTTTCACTGTTGACACTGTACCCCTTGACAAATGATTTTGCCGTCGTCATCATCAAATCATTTTGCCGTTTCTGTGACTGATCCACCTACTATTTGACCTCTTTGAAATCTGTTACACTTCTCATGTTGTTTTAGAAACTAACATATTAAAGTGTTGATTTTAAAACATTTTTAATTAGTATTGACATTAATATTGTGATTTGTTGTCATTTGTTTCCATTATATTGTCTACCCACTGTATATTAAACACTTATTATACAGAGTGGCACAGTTTGCCTGTAGTTTATTTTTTGCCACGGCTATGCTATTTCCCTGTTCTTAGCAGCTGCCTCACTTATAACAGAACCATATGTTTTCAACATAAACATATTGTATGGCTTTTTTTGCAGCACACCTTGATGAGGGTTAAAATGCATAGGTAGAGCTTAGGGAGACAGCACTGGGAACAGGGAGTCATATCCCAGTCTCTG
The DNA here is from genome assembly GCA_029706075.1 of Aldrovandia affinis. Classification (NCBI taxonomy): domain Eukaryota; kingdom Metazoa; phylum Chordata; class Actinopteri; order Notacanthiformes; family Halosauridae; genus Aldrovandia; species Aldrovandia affinis. The sequence continues at coordinate 1,114,079 of JAINUG010000194.1, read as the reverse complement.
TGATCAACAGTCAGAGGCAGGTAACATTACCTGTGTGCTGCTGGGGCCCCAGCTATTCGTCTCTGTACACATACTGCAACAAGCTTAACCACCCCTCTCTACCTCACTGCCCAGGATTAACCAGCCATCCCCCCTGGCCCCCCACCCCCAGCAACAAGCCTCAGTTGAATTATCACAAAATATTACAGACAGAGTAGAGGAAAACCAGGTCAGACCCCCGCCCCCAAAACCAGGATCTTCCTGGGTCTGCCGAAAAACATAGAGGGGAGGTCCTCCATTTTTAATGATGACAATAGAATACAAAACAGCAGTTATTTGTTTATTAGTCGTGGATAGAGTGCCTTTAAATGTATGACCCTTTATAACATAAAAGTTTGTTTTAGAAACATTAAATTAAAAGTGGCTTAGAAGCTCACAAGAGCGCTGAAAGCAGCATAATTTACTCCAGATACATATCAATTAAATTATTTTTAGACCAACTGCCAGCTCCCGAAAATGCTGCTCTCCAAAGACCACCTTAATTGGAGATCTGTTTATTCATCTTCATAATTATACAGTTCTCCATCTTGTTTCTTTTTGTTGTTGGGTAGAATACTCTGCAGCAGAGGACCCAGTCCCTAAAATCCATCCTCACATGCAGTGCATTATGGGTACAGTGTGTGCTACAGGTGATGCCCCAGATTAGCCTTGTCTTCCTTTCCATGTAGATCTACTGCATTGTTGGGTTTCATTGAGTTCTGTGCTCAAGAATTTCACTCATCCTTATACTTGAATAATTGTGACGTGATGATACATTTGATTAGATTTGATCTATCTTCCCAGCTTCCCCAAAGAAGGGTGCCTACTTCTCTTTACTTCCAAAATAGCAAAAATGATTGACTATTAATAGAGAATGTGTTTAATTTTTTTCAAGTTATTAAAGGTATATTAAAATTATGATTATTTTTTAAACATGATATCAAAAATCTGCTCTGTAAACTGTACAATAGTTTGTACTCTGACATGTTATCTACTATGAAATTACTATTATGCTGTTGGCAAAATACACTTGACAATAAATCCTCTCCAAGTAAATGAGGGTTTAACTATTTTAACATGCCAACAGGGTGCTTTTTACACAATCAGTATTTTAAATATTTAATTTCAAACATATCAGGTGTGCATTAAAAATTGATGTATTCTTGTGCTGATATTCATTATTTCAAGGTTTATGTACAGATGCATTTTGAGTACGCCATGTAGAATATTCTTGATCCCATACAGTTTATATTGAGCTTTCCTCAAATCTGTAATAGTTCAAAGTACAACCAATCCACAAAAAGCAATATGTAACCAATCAGACAATCCAGTTATATAACCACAGAATATTCCATAACAATAAATATTTTGGCAATGTACTGTATATGATTTTTTTTGGTTCCTGGAAACCAGGATTTTCAGTTATTATATTCAACCAGAATACATGGAAAACAGGATAATAATGATCCTTTCCTCATATATGTCTGTAAAGAGGAAATAATTAAATGATTGTGCCAAACATTTTCACCTCACACACCTCTCTGAGTTTTAAACATACAAATCTCTTCTGGTGTTCAGTTACATCATTAAACACAAAATGTGAATACGCATCCATGGATTGTCCTGTGCTACAGACTCATTACTGTAACAGATCTTGGAATGCCTTGGAAATGTGCTATGAATGGTTGCAAGAAGTCTGTGCACTGCTTACAGTGTATAGTATACATGTTAATTATATGTGGTTGTATTGTAATACATGTTTTCTTATTGCAAGAAAACTACACTTTGTAAATCTGTTGCTAATGTGTTGCAAATGGCATTATGGCTGCACATGATTTGAAAAATAAATGAGCAAAATTGTAATTTCACATCAGTGATTTAATCAAACATTTTTGTTCATACATCTTGCCAGAGCCAGCTAAACCCTGTTGTTTGTGTTTGTTACAAATATAATGTTTTCTTCTGTGGTTTAAAGACACGGATTACCAGGTTGATGAAGAAATATGAACAGGAGGGAAACGCCCACTCTAACCAGACAATCGTGAGCTGTCAAAATTTTTCTACACATCAAAGTAGGCTTTTTAATCACTTAATTAACTTTTTTTTAAAACATCTATGACATATGTTATCATATTATATTTCTCTAGAAATTCAGCTTTTATCTGAAATCCTGAACCAGCCCCTTTAAAATATTAGATCCATAACACAATGGAGTGCAGGGGTACTCAAACCTTTTTATTAATGGTCCACTTATGAATTGTACACAAAGTCAGAGGTCCAGAACAATGCCAGCTAAATGCACCGGCATCAATCAAAGTCCATAACCTCTCTAAAACTATACACATTCAGCAATGCAGCATGGTGGCTTTAGTCAGTGGGAGAAATGGCACTGTTCTCCTGTAACCAATGCTTTGAACCTGGGTACAAAAGGTGTGATAGCCAGATGGAGGCACTGATCCAAGTGTTCATTGGTTAAACTGCTGCGGTATGTGTTTTTCACTATGTTCATCATGGAAAATCCAGATTCACACCTATGTGTGGAACCAAACATGGTGAGCACATGAATGGCCACCTTCTGAGGGTGGAGAACATTTGTTGCAGTAACCATCTTTGTCCAGAAGGTCACAGTGCAATTCATTCACAGCAACATTCTCCTGGAGATCAATCAACTCAGTTTGCAGAGATGCAACATTTGCCCATGGAAAGATGCTCTGTGCCTCTCTTGAGAATTCTTGCACATTTCTCACCAGAAATGGAGATCCAATGCAGAGCAAGACTTGCTTACCCAGACTGAAATCATCAAAACGATCTCTGAAATTCTCAGTCAGTCTCTCCGGGAATGCAAGGTGATTGTGATGGTGATTGCCATTAGTTTGCTCCAATAGATTTAGAAAGTGGAGATGTGCATCTGTTTTGTCACTCTTGAAGACCTCCAATCTCCTTTGGAAAGCACATACTGCTGACATAAGGTCACACACTGTGTTGCCTTTGCCTTGACGTTTGAGATTGAGCTCATTTAGATGAGATGTTACATTGACCAAAAAGGCAATAAGTTCCATCGTTTCATCATTCTGCAGAAAATAAGGTTTGGCCTTGACATTTTTCTGCTCAGACAAAAACATTTGCAGCTCTTTCCTGACAGCCCAAAATCGCTCCAGGACCCTTCCCTTACTCAGTGACCTCACATTGTTATGAAGGAGCAAGTCATCAAAAGTAGCATTGACCTGCTAACAGAGAATGAAAGAGAGAGAGACCATCAGAAAGAGAGAGTGATAGTTCGGATACAAGAAGGAAAAATATTCCTACATAACGTCTAATTTGACACTGGGTCTGGATTGATATGGGGTTCGGCCCGCACTTTGAGAAGCCCTGGAGTAGTGTATGGCATAGCTGAACCCTCCTCATCACAGCCTAAACAGCAGCCCAGTTTGAAGCCGCTGGCTTTGTCTAAATTAAGTTGGCTGTGCAAGTTTCTGCGCAGCAGGTAAACGCACATGAATAATGAATTATTATTGCTTTATTATTGCTACTGAATAATTGATAAAACATTTCAGTAATATTGCCCCCCTCAAGAGAGAGGAGTATAAGGAGATTACTGTGGAAATGCATCCCTCTTCTTAGCCTTCTCTCCTGCCCACCCCCTGATCCTCTCTCACTCAAAACAACATCAGTTCCACACTGGGTGGTAATTATTTAGTCTCACAACAAAACTTCATTTAATTGGTCCAGAGGCCTTCAGCCACCAAAAAACCTTGGCATTCTAAAAAAAGATCTGCTCATTACAGATGTAAGATAAACAATGGATGAGCAACTACGACCACCATATACTTGACTGCCTTTGCTTTGAATGCATAAACAATTTATATTTAAAAAGACTTTTATATGTGTGGAGCCAAAGACAGAGATATATTGGGTAGCTGTGCATGTAGCTCTGGAGCCCGTCCAAACCCTGGGAGGTTGGGGCTGAGAAACGCTTGTGTGTCCTTTGTTTTTGGGTCCGTGTTGTTTCCAAGAGGGCAGCGGCCTTGTCTCTCCTGTCAGAGACATTTTAGACGGTGGTTGCTGGTCTGCATCTCAATGGCTGCGCTTTGATGGACCTCAGTACTTAAAATTCCGAGATTCTGCCTGCAAGCCTCACTGAGTGGAGCTGCTGCAATCAGTCACAAGTTATTAATAAATGCAGCGGTGTCAGACTATGTCGTAAGTCATTTAAAACCCAGGAAAGTCAATGATTCTGACACTGTGTTTTAAATTAAACCATCATTCATAAAAAATAAAAAAAACAGGTGCATCCACAGGAGAATATTAATAGACGCAAACACATGCAGCAATAAGCTACGATGATTTGAAAACCATTGCAATCACACAATATATGGTTAAATATGTTCTGATTAACGGGATGTAAGCATGTGACATTGTAACCACGAGAGCCGGTTTGTTACATTTCTTTTCAGATCTGTGGCAGAGATACAAGCATTTCAAACTCAACACGATCAATAATATCAGTCACTGTAAACACCAGTAATGAACAGTTAGTGTACAATGTATTGTCAATAGGTCCCGGTTTAGAAGGCTTGGGCAAACAAATGATTGACATAGCCTGGAAATATAGTTGCCTGCCATTGTACTGCATCAGTACTTCAATGGCTCATAAAATCCCCTCTTATACCGTGTGCCAGAATGCAGGGCTGAGATTAGCACCTGGAACAGGTGTCCACATCGGGCCCAGGAGAGCCACAGAGTAGCAGGTGTGGAGGGTCACCCTGAATCAGTTTATGTTGACCAGTCAGGCAGTCTGTTTGCTCAATTGAGTAAAGCGGAAATCATTTTAAACCAGAGGCTGAACACTATCCTGAACAAGCCTCTTCCGCCATCAGTAGAAGTCGCCTGCCCCGTCGCCAGTTAGCTGACAGGAATGACGTGTGGAGCTGTGCAGAGGGTTGTGAGAACTTGCCTGATCCAGTCCCACTCTTGTGCAGAGATACCACTGTATCTCTCCAAGTGACAGGAGGGGTTAAAGACAAAGCTCAACATTGTTTCTGAAAGCTTATGAATCACACAAAATGAATCACCCTCACCAATCGCCTGCCTCCGGAATGAATCATATGGGTAAAAATAGGAAGACAGAGTTTACAAAGCCCTCTTTCCACACTTGTAGATTAAATAAAAACAGAAAAGCTTTTTAATCAGGGAAAAAGCCTGGGATGAAATGACCCTGACTTGAATGAAAAGGGGATTTGGATGAACTGGGGCTGTGATTTGGAGCCTTTTCAAGACGGCAGCAATTACTCCATCTCTGCAGCCAAGGAAGACAGGTAAAAGTGCAGCACTGGGAGACTTCTGCCTCCTGGGTCCATTCATTAGTGTAAACCGCTCCTGTCTAATTTGCTTCTGTGGGGCTTTTGCTGTGCTTTCAGTCACACCCAAAATCCAGTGCTTATATCAAACGCCTCCCTACGGAAAATAATCATTTTAAAAATTCAAGTCAAACTTCTGTTATATAACGATAAGTAAGGAGTCAAAAGGTGTCAGGTATGAAATGAATACAGTGAATTACAAACGATACGCTGGAAAAATGTTCTTGATATAAGAATAGACAGAAGTATGATATTTAAAAATGTTGGTTAGTCTGAGCTTGTTATGTGGTGCTGTGGACTTAGCAATACTGTAGACCAGTGATTGATGACCACTGATCATTGGCCTAATTAATTGACCTAATTAAATATTTATATCTATTCTTATACTATTAATGTTTTTGCATTTGCAAATTAATTAATTAATTAATTAATTAATTAATTCAATTTTGAATTATGTCAGTTTTAAACAGTTACTTTCTTTCCTCACATTAGATAGAACTTCACAGTTCTTGAAGTTTGGTGGAAAATAACTCAGGGACTCCTTTAAGGGATCACCAAAGTTTATGATAGTTCCACTCCCATTAACAGGAGGTATGAGACCGTTTAATTTGTAACATGTTGGATTATAATATTAAAAATATATTATAATATAATAATATTTTAAAAGTCTAGGCTTGATGGGTTGTAGTAATACAACTGAAAATATACTTATTGAGATAGCTATCTCAAATATAACAATATGCTAGCTAGATTTGAAAGATACATAAGGAATTATATAATTTCAAGTAAATTAATATAGTTGCAAGCAGCAATTAACAGGGTCCAAGCAAAATGTGCCAATCATTGCTTATTGGATGAAAGGTGCAAACATTTAGCCTACAAGCTCAGGAAGGCATTACCAAGAAGGTACGTCATTCTACTGTTCATTGTGCATTGCAATGCAGGTCACATGATCATAGTTCAAATAGACCCTGAGATATGACTCACATCCTGTTTATGTGTCTTCGCCGTCAACTTCATTAGCGTATAATGGCCAAATGGTTTGAAGCATCAAAAAGTAGTATCCTTTCTCCTTTTCCTAATAAACTGTTCTTGTGTTACAGGCCAAAATCCAATGTGGCAGAAAGTGAACACATTATACGAGATAGATTTGCCTTGAGCCAAGGATTCAGGAGAAAAATCATTTTGATTCTAGACTAAACTGTTCTTCAGTTACAGGCCAAAACATAAAATGGCTTGTAATAGCGCCACCATCTGTCTGACCAGGATTTTAACAAATCTGAGTAGTGGGTAAGATTTGGAACCTATCTGCCAAGTCAGCAAATTTCTGAGCTATAGACACTTATGACTCACATCCTGTTAACGTGTCTTTGCCATCAACTTCATTAGCGCATAACAGGCAAACGGTTTGAAGCATCAAAAAGTGAGTGAAATTTGTAAGAGAAGAAGCCAAAAATGTGTTTTTGACGAAATTTAAAATGGCAGGAAATCCAATAGGAATTGGATTTTGAATACATTATATCAAACAGATTTGCCTTGAGCTAAGGATTCGGGGGATAAATAATTTTGTTTCTAGGCTTATAGAAAATAGCTTAAAATTGTTACAGGCACTTTTAGGGCAGAAAAATAATAATAAAAATAATAATAATTATCAGAACGCTAATTATATGCTGTTAGGTAGCTAACATGATTTTAGCTGACTAAAATCAAAATTGCCAAACAACACAGCATTATCTATTGGGCTTTTATTTTCATAACAATAAATTGCCGCATGAGTTGGCATGGTTGGCTGATTTGAATAAGTTTAGATTTTTATTTAAAATACTCTTCAAAATATGTGTGTGTTTTTGTAGCCTATATTTATATTCCAAATGTTTGTCCCTGTAGGCTTTTAAAAGTTAGATTATAGGAGGAAAAAAATAAGCTGTGCAGGACAGAAACAGGCAAGCCATGAATAGAAAACAGTGGTGCAGGCATGAGCGGGAGCAGGCAGGAGTGGTCAGAAAATGCTGCAGGTGTAAACAGGAGCTGTACTGATCAAATAGAAAATGCTGCAGGTGGGAGCGGTCAGAAATATTGTGGGCGCGAGATGGAGCGGGACTGATAAAATATTGTTGTGCAACGAGGGGAGCGGTGGTGGAAAGACAATATATTACACACTACAACTCCCTTGTGTTTGACCATTGCCTGTTTTTGACCATTCGTTTGTTTTGCCCATTCTACCTGCCACCAGTAAACAGCTTAGCTGTCCAGTGTACAGAAAGGGGCTGTGAGTGTTATTTAGGCTTCGCTCTGAGCTAGGTTGTTTTATTTCTGGGGTTTTTTGTGTTTGTGTGTGTGTGTTTGTTTTTGTGCTTGTCAAAATAAAAGCCCGGGACATTTAACATGAGAAACAGAATTTCACAGTTAAAGTCCCATTATTGAACAAGTCACACTGGCCTAGGCCAGTGCAACCTCTTGCTGGGTCACAATATGTCCCATGCAGGGCTTTACATCCTACCTACATCCAACTGCCAAACAGGAAAATGCGTATGAACGTTTTTGCATGTATAATAGACCTACAAAAGGTCAACGGTACTTGTTCCTCAGCCTTCCATTATATTTTACCCCAGAAACAATGTGTGGGAGGGATTGCACAAAAGAACAGACTGCTCCTGTGCGTGGGTTGGGCGAATGGATGAAATGTTATGAGAAAAGAGGATTCTAACCACAAATGTCTCTCCAGGAGCCTAGGACAGAGGATCATGATTCATAGGACCACCCCAAGCTCTCCATGCGTTGTCATGGTGCATGGCTCACAAGATTTTGCATTCAGTATTATTTGAAATTCTGTTTCACTTGGCCCTTATTTGTTTTTGAAATTAATGACTATAGGCTGACCTTGATAAAAACATGATGTGACCATAGTAGTAAAGATAATGGAATATTGCACAGCACTTTGTACACTATAATATTTATCCGTACCATGTGATCCTGGTATTATCCAGTATTATGGCCATATATTCACTATATTGTCACGATGCACTGTGAGCTATATGAAGTCTGCCCAGAATCTACACAGCACAAGCATTTGCTTTTATAGCATGTGGCTCTAATCCGAACTTGATGACCACCTCTCCTAGAGAAAGATCTAATAAAGATCAAATTGCACTCATATAACATTTTTTATGGGGATCAAACGTTACCAATGCATAGGTTACATGGCGAAGGTCACCATGAGAATGTGGTCCTCAGACAGGAAATCAGGTCTCCAGGAGTCATGTTCAAAGATTCTACCGATACAACCTCAAGCTCGTTCTGTATTCGTATCACATTAGCCTACTTGTAACAAACTATTATTTTAAGACTTTATTTTAGCTGCCTTATTATTATATTCTATTTTAAAATATATATTTTTTAAATCGTTTTTTTTCCTTTTGTTTTGTTTTTATTTTGCTCTTTTATTTGGGAAGTGCTTTACAAATAAAGTTGCATTATTATTATTATTATTATTATTATTATTATTATTATTAATAATAATAATAATAATAATAGTTTTTTTTTTTAAATGGCCAGGCATCCATGTAATATCATAACTTTAAGACACATTTTCGAAGGTGCAATAAAAACCATCGTGTTCCACAAGCTGAGATGCGACTTTTGTGTTAAAAAAGAGGAGAGGATTAGAAATTACAGTCTGCAAGTGCATTGAAAGCCAAGCTTCATATCTACAAGAAAAGGCTATTTCATTTCCAGCAGATAAAAAGCGAGAGATTATTTTATCTAAATTCTATTTTTTCTAAGTTTTCTGTCTTGGAAGAAAAGTAGCTAAAGGTGAGGCTCCTGCCCGTGATTCTTGGCCCGCGATCAAACTGCCCTCGTGCCACGAGTCAGGCGCGGAGCAGATGTGTCGCCATGTGTTTCCACTGATAAACAGGCATCCAGGGAGGAGAAGAGACAATAGGACACAGACACTCCTCTGAGCTGACAACAGCCCTCCCTGCTCACACCTGAGGCTGCTGCTCTCCAGAGAGGGACTAAAAACACAATGTGGAGGGTGTTCGGTGGCATGAAAACATCAATCAGCGCAAAACGCAGTTAAAATGAGCCCATTGTTTCTTCTGATTGCATCTACAAATAGGCTCCCCTAAAAGATAGCTGTGTGTTACCCCACTCCGAATGATAGGCGATGACACAAGATTATGGGTATGAAATAACTTATTATGCAACTTTGTATATACTGTAGATATTTAATTAATTAATTAATTAATTTTATTTATCTATTTATTGTGTTTTTTATCCACCCAAGCCTTATTCGCTGACTTTGGAAAGCCTAAGAACCTACAGAGAACATACCATTTTTTGTCATTCATTGTCATTCAAGGGGAACTCTTTTCAGTAAATATAAAATATTGCTACCTTTAGATTATGCTCTGCAAAATATAAAATAGTGTTGCCTATCAATTATGTTCCATGAGAGGTTTATCGTGTTGTTTCCCTTTTTTCTAAATGGTTGCTAAAGGCAAAATATTGTATTATAAAATCAAATCTCACAGGGCAGAGTATGATGAGTGGGTGGGTCTGAGCAGAATGCATTATCTTTTCTGAATGTTATTGCAATCATGTAATTAAACAGCATAAATATTTTTTTGACATCCATGGTTTAATTTAAACAGTGCCAGTAAAAGCCAGACTGTAAATATATTTGATTGTATTTGTCATTTAGACTGTGAGACACTTTGCCACTTTGGCTTTTGTGAGATTTGAATTAATGAAATTAGACTTTGCCTCAAAAGAACCATAATAAAATACACTACTGAATAATAATATTCATAACTGCTGGCTGAATTTCTCTACAAGATAAAATATGTAGGAAGATCCAGAGCATATTCTTAAAAGAGAAAGTCAGAAAGTACATTCCAACGGGTGATTTAAAAATTGTGTAGCCATGTCAAATAGTTCTTGTGATAATTCCATTGATTTTACAGGCATTGGAACTATAAAGAACAGTGGGGAGAGGAGATGAGTAGAATCCTCAGTAGAATCCTCCATAAGTAGATTCAAGGATAGTCGACTAAAAGAGAAATGGGCTATTCCAAATGGACCATGGCACAATATGAAAATAAAACTAGGTGCAAAAAAGCCAGCCTTAAGATCTCCAGTCAGATCTTTATTCATCCAAATTTAGATACTTCATTACATAAACCCAAACTGACAAGTTAAACATCATCAAGCTAATCACCCAAAAGAGAGACTGTGTAGCTTTATTCCCTCCATTAGTTAGAGACTGAGGAAGAAATGTCACCAACAAAAATACCTGGTCCAATTAAACTCTCACCAGCAGGGGCACTAAAACTTTAAAAACAGTGAAGTACTGGCAACGTGAGTGCTTAACATTACAGTATCTGATATTGGCCAAACATGTATACAGTAGCCCTTGAAACAAGGAGGAAAGTTGGAGTTGACCCCCCCCTCTTTATCATTTTATTAACCTTACAGTGACAGCTAGGGGAAAGAACACGGGAAACGCAGGGGATTGCAGGGGGAGATGATTAGGTGGCCAGATGCAGAAACTCAGATTGGCAATTTGACCGAGACGCCAATTTAACACCCCTATTTTTCCGATAAGTGCCCTGGGATCTTTAACGACCACAGTCAATTACTGCCTCGATTTAACGTCTCTTCAGAAACACAGCACAGTGTAACAGTGTTCCAATCACTGGACTGTGAGGCTGGTTTTCTATTTGGAGGGATGAACACTCCCTGCAGGTCCATAACCACAATTTCCAGCAGCAATCAAGCCCAGCTCCACTTAGCGTCCGCTATTAGGTGGGAGAATGCTAATGGGTGGTGCGGCTGCTGCCTTTTCCTACCTGTCCTTCTTCAACATAATCATACACTGTGGTGCCAAACACGGAGCCCTGCTTTCTACTCACAAGGAAATTCTTGCTAATGGTCCCAAGTGGATTTGTAAATAGCTTTTGGTCTATTCAATATTCTCCAGCCTAATGAAATTGTTCAGGAAAACCACAGGGCCTGACTGTTATTTCCAAGGAAAGAGACAAAAGAAGTGAAACATCTCTCTAGCTTTAATGTGCGCCCGTGACTGATCAAGCCTCGGGAGGAATTCTGTCCTGCCTCGTGCTTTGATTAAGATGAGGGAAGAGAGCTGGCGCGAATCACTTGAAGAGGAAACAACTTTGAAGTTCAATCAGAATACTGGCAAACAAAACACAGCGTTGACTGAAGTTATTGTCTGATTTCGGTGGTGATGCGCACCTTACTAAAGCTAAAGCTTATTCAGAAGCCGGGGCCAGACACCATTGTGTATCAGGAGGCTAAGTGCTGCAGTTTAATAATGAATCACAGGCACAATCACATATACAAGCGCACTGTCACATCTGCACCGCTTCATGGTGCGGAGCATAGCGGAGAGAGCATTGTTAGAAACCAGACGCTTCATGTCTATACATCACAGCCCAACACTCTTAACGCATGCATGTTCCGCCACGTAGCAGTGGCTAGCCGCGGTAATAGCCGGAGCAAACCGCAAGCGTGAAGCCCTAAACAGTGGAGCCGGATGGTTTTTCTTTTCTTTTCTTTTTTGCTTGAGCAGTGATCCCGTTCCTTTATCCTTGTTAAATCTGACATGATCTTGGACCGGCCAATAACATTATTCAAAGGTATCTCATCTTGTCCTTAATGTATGCGAGCGTGTGAGGTTGGGTGGAACGTCAGCGTTGGGGGGCGTGGGGGCATTGATAAAGACTCCCAGCTGAGCTACCTTTGAATCAAGGAGACTGCGGAGTGTCAGGGACGGCGGGAGAGCACGTCCTGCTGAGAGCCAAGAGTCCGCCACCTGTTCCGCACACCCTCCGCTCGCACTCCTCAGCTCAGCGGGCATGCTTCACCGTTAGTGACACCACCCTGCTGTCACCCCAATCTCCTGGGCTGCCGGGCGGTACGTTCAAACCGAAAGCATTGATTAATGCACTGGATTATTTTGATTGTTTGCCCGTCGGAGAACAATTGTAGCGATAACAAAGGTAACAATGATAATGGCCATTGTAATGAACGCCAGAAAGGGAAAATGGCAAGACACTCATAATCGACACGACATGAAGCGAAGAGCTTTCCTGCCAATAAATGAGTCAAGTAATTTGCTCTTGCTTACGCGCGAGGGAAACATGAGTGAGTGGGCCCTGATGTGAATTTAAATTTTTTCTGGTCATTCTGAACTGAGAATGGTATGCGGCGGGGGTTTATTGCCCGCGCTGGAAAATGATACAAGAACCTGAAGTACAAGCATAATAGAAGGAGCAGAGATGGAGGGGAGAAGAGAGGGACGTGTGTTCTGGATGAAAGGCAGTTCCCGGAATGTCGTTCCCTCCTCAGTTTGTATTAAGCTACGGCACCGAGGCCTCTGTCAGGATTCACTTTGTAGAAAATTACAGCCTCTCGTGAAATGGCCATGGAGGGCTTGGAGAGGGAATGAGGTCAACACTGACAGGGCTGGGGAAACAGAACCCAATGCATTAAAGCCAAGCAGGCCTTCAATGCTGAACCAACACGCTCCGTGCCCTCTTCTCTAAGCCATCCGTCCTCCATACTTGGCCGTACAGTACATGAGTCATTGTCACGGACAAGATGCTGAAACATCCCCATGCTGGCCTCACACGAAGGCCTCGCCCTGCTGACCCTAGACTGCCATCGTTATCGTGTGGAACTGCTCTGAGAGCTCACGTGGGAGGGAGAATGCAGCCTCTGCCCCTGCCGTAAAAGCTGGTAAGGTAAAGGCTTGTTTTTCCTCCCACGCCACTGGCAGCGGAGCACATGCCCGTGATCTATGGACAAGCCGCTAGCACTCTGCACATGGGCTCTGGCTGTCGCCTGCAGCTGACCCTCCTGGAGAGGGAGGCTCTCCCTATCCCAGCTGTACAGTAAAGGATGGATGGAAATGACTCACATGAAGATGACAACCTGTAGCGTAACTTATCACATTTTCTTTCTGCGACTGAAAGTCAGTGGCGCTAGACATAGCCAAACGTTGATGAGGCCTATGAGAGGAAGAATACAGGTGAACCAAACAGGGACTTTGGGTTCATCTACTGTGGCTTCTTCTGCCTGTCACCGACACAAACCAGTAGAGAGAGCTAATCAGACCTCTGCGTATAATCCCCTAATGAGGAGCGGCGGCACACACTGCTCTGGCACATAACGGATGCCTCCCCAAGGCAATGAGACTCCCCCATACTGTAGCATTCCCCACACAGCAGACAACTTACTGTCAGTGATAATGAAGGAAATGATAAACACGCATTTGTTTGCACTGCTGATTGATGTGCAACCCCAAGTTCATTGAAGTTTGAAAGTTTTGTCTGAGGCCTGTCAGATGTCTTCATTCTCTTTTATGAGTGGAAACTGTCGGAAATATTGACAGTGGGTGGGAAGGGGGGGTTTCCCCCAATAACCAACACTACAAGTAGAATTATGAAGTGTCTGTCTGCAGTTTTCATGGGAAATGCATCTGTGGGTCAAGTGTCACTAGCTACTTGTCACTGTGGCTTCAAACTAAAAGGCGAGATCTGCTTTAAAAAAGTGTGTAGCTAATATTCTGGGCTATTTTCCCAGTATTTGAATGCCTAGACTTGCAACAGACTTACAGCAAACACCCTGACAAAATATCAAATTAACTTATGCCCCTAGTTACATAAAATAAATGTTCTTGTTATTATTGCTTTTATTCAGGCATTTGTTCTTTATTATGTTGTTTTGATTATTTTTTGTTAGCAATACAGTGTTTATCATGGCAATTTAATTTGAATCTGAATTTGTTGGTTAACTTGTGTTTTACACAACTGTGTCTTCTAGTACCTTCTCGTGACAGCGCTTACAATACAAGAATTCAATTGATAGTAAATATCACAGAATACAGCATACATAAAACAACAACAATCAAAGTTGCACCTGTAAACCTTAATGAAGCAGTCATAGAAACAAACAAAGAACAATTTTCCAACTCTCCACCTACCCATCAACTACTGTGAAGGAACCCCCCTTTTCAAAATACTACCAGAACCAGAACTGCTTGCTGACTTAAGGAGCAGAGATGAGTACAAACATGATAAAAGAGAAAGCCAAAGAGGGGGATTCTGCATTGGGCCAGTGATTCTGTGCTGTCAGTGTTTGGCCTGTCTGATCTGATCCGACCTGACAAATCAAACCCTACTTTGCGAAAAAAATAATGCCTTCACATTTACGCAGACTCTCTCTGGGTGCAGAACAACGTGCGTGTGACGGACTGGCCATCCTGTTTGCCCGGCATGAACCCGATCAAGCTCCTCGGGGATGCTCGGGATTGGCATGCGCATTGCTGCGACCGCATCATGACCACAAACACGTACGCTTTACAGAGCTGTGCAGGGCTTCCTGCTGAGTTTGATATGAGCTCCGAGAGAGAAGTAAGCGCCTATATAATGTCGGTGCCACATGGATATCGGTTTGGAAATGAACGTGTCATGACTGCCCCATCATTACAGAGTACGTGCAGTCCATTTCTTTCAGCCGGAAAAAATAAATCACTGTCTATTTTTTGTCCTTGCTTAGTAAAAAAAAAATTCAAACCAGAGCCATTTGTTGAATCTACTGAAATCGTTATGAAGCACTCATACAAGGCACGTAATTACGAAGTACAATGAACACGCTATCCCCGAGCTAAATAAACATAATAAACCGTATCCAAAGGCTTATGATTTTGAATATGGCATGAATCAGAAGTGATTTCCGCCCTTGCTGTTTTTTAAGCTGGGTGACATCAGAGGAAGGTTAAATCCATGGGACCCCCGCTGGGGAAGAGGATGAGGTCAGTGCGCTGGTGGAGGGGGCGGGAGTTTTTTGGGACAGGGAGTATCACCACACGGAAAAGGCTCCTTCTCCATCCTGTTCTGCAGCCACCCCACGCTCTTTCCTTTTCCCTTGTGTATTGAAATGAAATATTGTATATTAAACTAGGTGTACGCACTGTTGCTCCCCTCTTATCTCGTAGATATGACTATATCCCTGGCCCTCTTGTATAATCGCTGCACATCCTTAATTAAATGCACGTCCCCCCTTCGAGCACGACGCATGCTGATTTTGTCAGCGCATCGCTTCCTGTTTTTGGGCCTGGAATATACGGGGCAGATATGAGTATATGCTGATTCAGAGCACTGCAGCAAAACCCTGAAAGAGGGACAGGCCTACGACAGAGACTTATGTTTTTTGGGGGGTCATCTGCCTGCAGGAAAATAAGAGAAATATGTGTATCTAAGGTAGCGCACCTACGGCATTCCTGTATTACACCATAGCTTCCTCACACAATGCCATGAATATGGGCAGCATTTCCCACAAAAAAAATGGGCATAAATCCAGTCCAATTATTTAAGCGAGACATGCCATACATCTTGCTCAGCAGCCTATGATGGGGTGTCATCAGCTCCATCAAATGTGAACCACATGCAACTCTACACACAACATCCATCATTTAGAATCATTAGTCTGGGGCAGACGCTGGCAAAATGACATAATCCAACAGGAACCTTTTCCTGATTAAACTACATGTTGGATTAAGACAAATTGCATTTCTGACTCGGTCAGTGTTTCGCTGAACGCAAACTGCACAAACAAACCTCCAAGGCTTCTGAATGTGTGTCACAAAGCCCTGGATGAAACTGAATATTGTGAGGATGTTTCTCCAATTCTGGGACACCACAACCCCACTTATGACAGTAACAGACCATTGCTGACAGCTATTCAAAAGGGCCCAAATTCTGCACAGAATTCAAGGGAGCCCAACTGTTCTAACCAGGATCAGACAGCCGCAAGTGGAAGACTAAATTCTCTGCTGACCTTGTGTTAGTGAAGACTAAGCAGGTATTCTACATCATCATTGAGCGCCAAAAGGAGCCCTCCCTTGTGGAATATTGTTTTCTCATTTTGCCCTTGCCATAGCAACACCAAAATGACCATCTTGTGTATGCAACTCTGACCATGGCAAATAAACCCTTGCAGATTTCAAGTCTTTGAAAAGGGATGAAAGCAGAGGGAATCACTCAAGGGAGAGGCAAATTCTATAATGTATTGTAAACCTCCTGCAAAAGACAAAATGCCATTTTATTCTTTCCCCCACTCAGTGGTCTCTGAGGTGTAAGTACCCTCACAAAACCGCGAATTAATTGTGCCGAAAAATCCTGCAAGGGCTTCTCTGCTCAGTAATCGCAAATAACAAAAAGAGTCCTTTCACTGGGACAGCCCTCCCGAGATCGCCCCCACACCCTTTGTTCTCTGCTGGCTGCTGTTTTTGTGACAGCGTGTTTGACCTCGCATGTACTTAATCAGCGGCCGCATCCCAGGGCTGTGTTTCCTGCAATGGGCCGTACTTAAATCATCATCATTTCCACGTTGGCGCTGAATGACACGGAATGACAACACTGCCACCTTCAGCACATCGCCTTGGAAAGTGGAATCATAGCTGAGCCAGAAAAGCCAGCTCTAATCACCCTCTCCACCCTGTTCATCTCGGGAAAATGTTAAGGGAGAAACATTGTTTCCGAGTGTCTGTGACACTGATGTATTACGCAATTCTGGTAAACAAGAAGAGTATGCGTATGACCTAAAAGTCCAACCAAAATCTCTTTGTCTCCAGATTAGGCTGCCTTTATTCCTCACCCACATTAAAAATAGATTTAGAGGGCATGAAATTGCGAGAGACAAACCCCATTAATTTCTGCTTATTTGCCCCGAGTTCATCCATTGGATCTAAACCTGCACCTAAAGCACAAATTAAGCCACTTCATCTCAACCTTACAATAATATTCACACATAATATTTATTCACACTTTTGGAGACAGAACATCACAATTCTGGTAAAAGGGTTAAATAAAAAACACAAATATAATTCAATTACAAATTCCTGTTGTGAAAAAAAGCAGGCAGTTTACACGAGTACTGGTTGAACTCAGTATAATGCATGAATTACCATGCTGAATTATTATTTTTTAACTTGCCCTGGTTGTTGCCATCAGTACAGTTCACAGTAAAAGTGCCCACAGGCCAAATGAAAACAGACATTCTATTTTTACTGCTAGGAATCAGCAGATTAATTACTTGCGTTCTGTGGTAAGAGAAAAACGAATATGATTTATTTCGCAAACAAGGCATGCTGTGCCCACTTTAAATACCTAGCAGAAGGTCAGCATCATCCCTGCTGGAACACAAGCATTCTGTTAGTCATTTTTCACTTTTTCATTGGCTCAGCATACCATTATGAGACACAAATGCTTGTTAAGAGCTGTCAAAATTAAGCCGATTTCATGATGCAAGGAGGCGAACCCAATTTTCATTACCCAGACTTCCCACTATATCTACCTTATCTACCTTGTAAAGACAGCTTACTGTCAATCTCTTGGAATATTAAACTGGTGGGGGAGGTGGACCAGTTGGCATTTTAATTGCTTTGAAGCAGGGATGGGGAATATATTAGACAAATCCACCGGAATATGCACAAAATAATGGCACTGCACCATACATCTCTTAATTTTGCACATTCCAACTATTAGAGTGCTGTTGGCTTGAATCAAAAGTAACTGAACTTCAAATTGCCAATGGAATACTTTCCAGGCTTTCAAGGACACCATTAGAAGACCTCTTTCTTTCTGCATAGGAAAGAGTTAATATCCCCATCTGGAACGCAACGCTAATTTAAATCTAAAATTGTGGGACGTTGGACTCATGCCCAGTTGTTGCTATGGTAAGAGAGTCCCCCCCATCTCTCAGCCACCATCAATGAAGAGGAGTGGACTGAACCAAAGAACCCAAAACAAATTCCTGGCAGATCACTGTGAGACTCTAGCCCATTTAGCTGCTAGCCCATTTCAAGCTTTCTAACTGGTGGGTTGGCATTCCGAACATGCGCCAATGAAAGTAATAATATCCCAGGAATACAATGACTTGGTTTCCTTGGTGATACGGATGTGCTTCAGTCAGAACCAGTGGTCCACAAGCAGTTGCCAATGAGCAAACAGCGAGTTTGTCTCTCTTTGCAGGGCCACGGCAACACACTGGTAATTGCCAAGCAAATGAATAAATAAGGTTCCGGTAGTTCATTAAAGATGAATTTCCCTCATTATAATCCCAGGCATGGTCGTCCCATCCCCAAGTGGATGGAATAATCCAGTCATGGTGGGAGAGCCCCGCAGTGCCAATAGTGTCAGACTGCAAACAGCTCAGCCTGAATACAAAACACCACTCCTGAAGGGGCCATGAGAAATTCTATACCTCTGAAAAATGTATGAGACCCATTAATAATGAAACCTGGGCTTTCATTATCATTGATACATTTTTAACAGGCTACGTCGAATAAGTTGTTAATCAATGTGCGCCTATGATACTTCCATTCATTTTGTATCATGGGTGTTCCGCAATCCCAGACAACTTTTAATAACTTCAGACAACTGGAACACCTGAACCAATGGTGCAAGTAAATCACACACTCGGTGGCAAGATGCAGAGTGGAAGAGGAATTGTTGTTTCCTTGTAGGAAATGTAGTTATAAACTCTCATCTGTATTCACACTTTATGTGAACATAAACAGTGCTCAGTGTTAACTTAAGAAACTGTCTAGCTCCAGGAGAAGGTATGGCTGCTTGAGCACCTTAACTTAGCATTGCAGCTTTATTACCGCATATATCAAGTGCTTTCACTCAAGAGGGGTTTGCTTTAATAACACTTGGGCTTGAAACATAGCCCTCAGCCTAAAAACAAACGCCTGTTATACTGACACAGGGAGTGTAATAAGCTCTCCATTGTGGGAATGTGAGACTGATTTTGTTTAGAGGGTGTAATTCAAAAAGGCCTTCGTGTTAATGCTATAAAGCCCAATAAACTTGTGGAGGGGACTTGTGTGTTCCATCGAAACGCCGCCGAGCTCCACATTAGCCGGTACTGCCCTTCCTGTAACAGCGGAGGGAGGAAAAAATCTAATCGTTCTCTCTATTCATTACTGGTGGAGAGCAGAGGCTGATAATGAATTCTGTTATCCCCGGCGCCTGGTCTCCTTGGCTCCCAGTGCGGCAGCAAGGGGGGCGAGAGTCAAAGGGAGGGAGGGGGGCGGACAGGGTAGAGCGATTGAATATTCCTGAGTGCATAGCTTGGGTTCAGGGATCAATTCCCCCATTCAGCAATGCAAAAATGCAGCTCAGGCTGAAGTGGACTGAGCTAATGAAGTACATCACAGTGGGGCTGGGTGTGTGTCAGTCCAGTCCTAGTCAAGCCACTGACCTGGTGTGTGTGTGTGTGTGTGTGTTTGTGTGTTTATGTGATTTATGAATTATAATAAATATTTGACGTGATGACGTGTACAAAGTGATTCAAATTGATACATTTCACCACCATTGTACTCCACAATATGTATGGATTTACCACTGTAATGCCTTCCTTTTGCTGGGACTATTGTTTTATCCAGGCGCTAGCACATCCTCCATGTATTTTCAATGACATTGTCACTGGGTCACGTTGGGAAGTAACATTGTATGTACATTTATGTGTTTTTCAGTGACACGTAGAAATGTAAATTGCACAACATTTATGCTATTAATGATGTTGGCTTTAGCTGTGGAATACTCCTACTCTGTGTCCTTCAAACAGGGCCGTACATTCACAGCACAGACAACAATGGCAGCTGAGCTTGACCAGCTGTTGTCTTTCAATAAACTACCAAGTACAATCTCATTAGGAACTGACAGAACATCACGTGAGCCAAAATGAATTCCACCTTAATTCAGAGGCCTAATTATTTAAAGTCGCTGAGAGAATGTGAGGGTGAGAGAGATTCTTACAGGGAGGTGCTGTTCACATAACCTACAGTCCAATTAAGAGGATAATCAGATTTTTTAAAATCTATTTGTAGATGTTGCGTTGTAAATATGTGATTTGACTGCAGAGGCCTGATCATGGGCAAGTGTGATTTGCAACGAGAGTGGGGGAGTATCGCATGGAGCTACTAATTAGCTGAATGTGTGAGCTTTATGAGAAAACCTGTAAAAAGAATGTGTTTGTGTATGTATGTATGTGCGCGTGCATCTGTGCATATATGCGCACATGCACTACATTTTTGCCATTTGCTTAATTGCTTAATATTAAAAGTATCCCTGAAAGAGGACAAAAAGAGGAATTCATAGCCAAAAAAGGCAGGGCCTCTTATCGCGGGGTCCCCATTGATCATCGCAGTTTTACCTTGCCAATTATTCTCTGCACGCCATGCCAGATTGAGGGGCTCTGAAATGGCCCTAACAACACCGCCGGGAGTTGGCACATTATCGCCTCCTGTTTGTGTATGTAATAATCTGAGCTCACTGCAAAGAGCGGCACGGGGAGGCCTGCATCATTCACCTTTGACTCAGCCGCGCTCATTTACATGGAGCGCCCCACCCCCACCATAGCAGAGCTGCATGTCAGGCCCAGAACACGTCCCATGAGCTGGCTGCTCTGGAGGAGCAGGGCAGGCCACTGACACTGTACCTCCCCGTACCGCAGAGATCGCGAGCCTCACATTTTCACACACTGTACCGCTCTCACATTCACGTGCAGGTTTTCACACATTTAAATATAATCACTATATGTGTTATATAAATCTTAAATCTGAGGAGGCAGATTTTTGCATTCATGTATTCAATTTTGTTTTCAGGCACTAATACAAAATAGCAGGAATTATATTTATGCCATTCATTTGGGTTTTATTTCTATAAATTAAACATATTACATGTTCAATGTATGATTATACAATTCATAATTATATATTAACGATGACAAATGTAGATATAATATTTTAATTAATATAAGATATAGATATATAGATATAATCCTGTATGGTAGGCATCCATATTGCAAACAAATTCATTTGTTTTAAGAATTAATGAGCTAATTTAAAATCCTTTCATGTTCACTTCATGCTATACAATCCTCATACAAAGGCCAAAATTCATTGCTACATTTGTCATTCTCTCAGTTCAAAAAACATCACATTGTTGTTAGTATTTTTTTAAATATATATTATCAGTATATACTGAAATGTATAAAATCAGAATTGAATTGCTTAGCTGAGCTGTAGATAATGTCTAGCCTTTGTACACAAAGCAGACTGTCTTGCTGTGATCAGGCATAAAAGGCACAGAAAGCTTTGCAGTGCATTCTGTGAAATGTAGGCATACAGGAAGAATACAATGTAAGAAGTCTTGCACTTAGTTACAAATAGAATGTATAAATGGCTTAAATGTTTCAGGAAGGCCACCAGATCATTATATTAAGGCTCTTGTGAAGAAAATCGTTGCAAGTATCCATCATTGTTTGTGCCTTGGTGAATGATTTCACTGCTTTAAAACTGGTGCCTTGCTTTATATGCATACCTTGTGTACAAAAGGTGTTCAGATTTACTTGTGGCAAAATATAATTATATCTTGAAAAACATATATAATTTTACAATGGCCTTAACAAGCTGATTTTGAAAAATTAGATATGCCAAAATCTCTTTTTCCCCTCAAACGTTGCCTAGGTGTTGCGGAAATAGAGTGGCATGCATTATGCATTTAATGGGATGCTGGTGAATGCTTATTTTTAAATATAATCATGAAAAACTGTCCTGGGTTTTTTATTTCCTTTCTCCTGTCACTGCAAATACAATCAAAACGCCTGTCTCTGTTTTATATCAGATCAGTTTATTATTTTATTTAACTGATCACAATTTAAGATAATCCAAATAAAAGTTAACTAGTTAACATGCCATCTTCCATTTTACTCATCCAGGCTTTGACCTGACTTGCCAAATAGTTAATTAGACCTGCCTTGTAGCATTCCAAATAAGTGGTAAAATCATTTTCATCTCTTAGCCCAGAAATCAAACCAAGCTGAAATACTAGTTATTCTGTACCTAGCTGGTTACAGAAACAATGTAATGAAAACTAGCTATGATTTAAATTTGCTTTTATATTTGTAAGCAATCTGTTTACCAGACTTTATTCGTTATGAGAGGCAATAAACAAGTGCTTTTACAGAAGTAGTTCCAGAGAGAGAGCAATAAGTACTATATGCATGGGCCTAGTATTACCAGAGGGAGTTGTTTACCAAAGGCTATAAAATGATGTACATCCATAATTGTAACCCCATGTCAATCAGCAATGTCTGAAAATGTCATGACAGGAAAGACACCTTCACATACTTGAATGTTTTATTAGAAAGGCATATCAAGAGTGCAGTTAAACAGTTTAATAGTGAGAAGAATACACTACATAATGTAGCATCATAACATTTATTAAATTACATAGATTATGAATGACGAAAAATACATGAAGTAGCAAAATCTGAAAATAATATTTGCATTAATGTTTGAATTTACATTCTGCATTGGAAGATGGAATGATTAGGCAGTCAGTTGTTAGCTGTTGAGAAACTAAGATTATAGACTAGTGTTTATATTTACAGAACTAGAACTGGGGGAACGCTACTGTCCCAGTACGAATTCAACTACTTTCACTAGAGCATAGTTCCATTTGGATGTATTTTGGATTAGCATTGAATTGTATTGTTCACTATTTTGGATTGGTGGCAACATGATTTCAGTCTGCAGGCACAGACTGAGCGTGGAATTATAGCCACACTAAAGGATGGCATGATTTCTCCATGGTCTTCAGGATTCCAACACTAACTGGGCAATGGTTGCCAGCTGTTTCCTAGAAACATCTGCTGCAAGTGCTGATAGACACAGACAAATGAACAAGCATCTAGCAAACTTTCATATGTAATGCTTGCTTGATGTTGTTACCTTATCACGCTAGCTTTCTGTCTGTTTGTGAGAAAGTTTGAATTCTTCACAAACCACCCCACTGACCTGCCAATATTTATATTTGAGACTAATTTAAGATGAATTCCTTCTGCATGATTAATTAAGATTCAATTTTATTAGATTTTTGTTAAATACTTCATCATCTATGTGTTTTATCATTTACATTTCTAAAATTAAGCTTGAAGATTTATCTTAATTATTCATTACATGACAACTACCTATTCATTTTAGAAACATAGATTTTAGATTAGTTAAATATGTACTTTCTGTTAAGTAACTCTAAAACACCATTTTTTTCAATATGTGATTAAAAGACAGATTAGTTCAAATCCAAAAATAAAATATATCCAACATATATGTATATATTTAGGTTTGGCACCGGCATAAACGGGTTTATAAGGTTTATCCTCTTATACTTATACTACGATTTAACAGATTCCATGAATCTGATCCCTTAATAAAAAGTGTGGGCCCCCTTTAGACTGCAAGCTGCCCACCCCCACTGCCCCTGCTGTGAGCAGACCCATGTGTCACATTAGCCTTTATCGCTTCATCTCAAGTTCTCCGATTAACAGAATGGCCTCTGATTGCCCATTGCACACCCAAAGGTGAAGTGCTGTGGGTGGTTATTTACACATAATGTAGTGCACTGCTGCAAGGAGGAACAACAAAGGCGGTGATTCCTCAGATGGTTCTTTCAGAAATTGTCCTACAGAGCTGGTCGTCCTACAGAACAAGGAGGAACAACAAAGGCGGTGATTCCTCAGATGGCTCTTTCAGAAATTGTCCTATAGGGCTGGTCTGGTGAGCTACAGTCGCCCACATTGATTCTCTCCATACAAACATAAACACACACACACACACGCGTATTGAAATTCATATATAAATAAAAAGCAACAAATGAATCGACCAATGTAGACAATAAACATACTATATACACAAGCAGACATAGAAACAGAAATGGACACACGTGCACATACAACTACAAAGAAACAACTGAATTGTGCACATGAACATACACATACACACACATTCATCTGCTTCATAGGGACAGAGGCAGAAAGGCACACATGGATGGTTCATGACCAGCACGCAAACAAACAAAAAACAGGCACGTACAGGAGACATACAAACACACGTTGTAGCACAATGACAAAAACTGTGACCAGTTTATCCTCAAGAGCGCAAAAGCTCTCTGGCTCTGGAGAGGTTTTTTGACCTTTAGAGGAGCTTAGAATCCAGTTGCCAACAGTCCCCACAAAACCCTGCAAAAATTGTAAAGGCAATTTTCAAAACGACCTGCATCGTCCAGAGATATTGAACACCACAGACCCCATGATACAGAAATGAAAGTGATGGTACAATAAGGTACAACATTGGAGCCAGTGATGGAAAATGAATGCAACAATGTATCAATGTAATAACCATACAGCCTTGCAGCCTGAGATACAGAAATTAATGTGATAATCTCTCTGGAGATTGCATTGCTTAAAATTGCATTGATTTCACTTTTCATTATTAAACGGAGGAATCAAATAGGTGTGACTGTGGATAACATTAGCCCCTAAATGCTCCTCACGCAGGCATCTTGGGCAGTAAGAACATCTCTCATCTCCTTAAAAGCTGGCTTCCTGTCTTCATAGACTCACCAAGGTGCAGTAGCATTTATCCACAAATGCTTGTGTTCATTCTTTCCTCTGTGCTTTTAATTCTACCCTCTCGGTACCCACAAACGCTCACCTTTCACTGTGTGAGAGCCCTGCACTACCCTCCCCTCACTGGAAGCCTTTATTGTATATGAAAATAATTTGTTTGTGTTCTGCTGTGGCGCTGCCTGCTGGGGGTAGATGGTGGAAAATGGCATTTGCCAGCATGAAGCAGAGGACCTATATCTGCTCCTTTTCATGGGCATTCCTGCCACACGTGGTGCAGAGGTGTGCAGCCATACTGTGGCGTGGTTTGTAACCCACGCACGGGGCGCTACCGCGATTCTTCAAGGTCTTCGAAAAAGCTCTGAGGTAGAGAGACAGACAGACAGAGAGAGAGAGAGACAGAGAGAGAGAGTGGCGCACCGACAAACAAAACCCCGGAGCCGTGAGTCAGAAAACGCGTCTCACCCCTCGAGGCAGGCGGTGCCGTGACCTGCCGCGAAAACAAACCGCTGTCCCCGCGTAGAGGAGTCGACCTGACACCCACATCCACATCGCACTTCCGCGAGACGCCGACAGCCAAGCGCATGTCGGCAGCACCAGTAAACAGGCAATGACTACCCCCCTCCCCGCGGCTATCCAGATCAGTGTAACAGGCATGCACGCATCTGAAAAGCAGCGTCCATTAGACTTTCTATTAGACCTTCTGAGGCTCACATACCCTCTCCACTGTGCTATTATTGTCTTATAAATGGGCAAAAGCACTCACAGGCTATTCCATGGCGCATTTGAATAGCACAGTTAAATTCGGGCTCTGTCGGTGACAGCGATGAGGTTGAATTTAACAGCCAATGAATAGACACCTGTCTGTGAAAAGGGGAGAAATATCAAATGTCAACACAAGCAGCATTAGAGCCCCCATCACTTCAAATAGGAGAGAAGAAGGGATTTCAGATACAGATGACAGCACACTTCATTGCCAACTGAATTAGATTACATTTTCCTCGTGACATTCTTTTTTTTCTTTCCGGGATCCTATTGTAGATTTTGAGTGGCGAGCTTCCTGGTGTCAGGGGCAGCAATTCTAATGGGCCGGCCCTGTGTTGCTGAATTAATGCGGTCTGTGAGCACGAGCTGATTAAAATCTATAATTGTGTGAACTAGGGTTGCAGGAGAGCTCTCCAGAAGCGCCGCCTGTTCAAAGCGCCATTGCTTAAACCAACAGCTAGCCGCGGCGAAGGCAATGCATTGAAATGCAGCCGGAGTGGGTGTGGAGCCACTCTTCCTAATCTACTTCCTGGCATTTCATACCTGTGTCCCCCTCAAATTACAGGATGAATATTTCATAGCAGCAGTTATTAACCTTAATTAAAATTCATTCTTCAATTTATACTGGTTTTGAAAAGGCCCCGTCTCCCCCTGTCTCAGACAGAGGGCCCCCTCCCTTCTGACTCTGTTGGGGAATGTGTGCAGGTAAACAGATGGCTCTCAGGGAGCTGAGAATATGGAGAGAAACATTCCCAATGCTCAAAGGAATACAGGAGATTGTGTGTGAATTTAAATAAAAGGTCAGTCAAGGTGCTCTTTTGGTTCAGGGGAAATACATAGTTGGAAAAACTCTTTGGCAGCATTTTTTATATAATAAAGCTAAGAAGAAGACACTTTGCAAAGTTAACTCGGGGTCAGGGGACAATACTGATAACATTCCATGCACCTATACACTGTCAGAGAAAAATAAAATCAATCCGAAGAGGCACCTGGATTCTTCGCCATCCTGACATCTATGCAACGGTAGGTGTAGAGTGAATGACCAACTATTGTGTTGTGATTTTGTCCGACTACAGCTAGCATGTGACATGTTTTCTGAGCTAGTATAGCTAAACAAGCTAGCTCTTTCAAACCAGCTTTGATGGCACCTAACGTTTGCTAGAGTTGAAATCGTTGGTAACAATTGTAACAATTGTATTTTAAGCCTCCTTAATCTGGCTTGATTAAGGAGGCTTTTTACGTTACATTACATTTAAGCATTTAGCAGTGTCATTTTACTTTAGCTATCAATATCCGTACTGCAAAATGAGCATTTCTTATGCAGACATTCACCAACATAGCCGTAGACACCATTAATTGATTATCAGTGACAAGCATGGGTCATTCAAGCATGGGTCCAAGCAACAAAGCTGCATTGGAACCCTATTGTTTTTCTTCCAATTATTATTATTTTTCTGCCCTAAAAGTATCTGGAGCTCAGAAACTGTAAGGCCTACAGCAACCAAACTTGGCAGACCCAAATCTCAGGTTCAAAATCTTACCCACTACTCAGGAAAACAAAATTATCCTGGTCAGTCAGATGGTGGCGCTATTACAAGCCATTTAATGTTTTTGTCTGTAACAGTTTAGTATAGAATCAAAATTATATTTCACCTGAATCCTTCTCAAGGCAAATCTATCATTTTTAATTTAGTCAAAACATACTTTTTTCTTCTTCTCCTACAAAGTTGATCCAATCTTCACCAAACTTTACTCAAGATATGCCTGGAGTAACCTGGAAAAACGATACTACTTTTTTTGATGCTTCAAACCGTTTGGCCATTATACGCTAATAAATTTGACGGCGAAGACAAGTAAACAGGATGTGAGGCATATCTCAGGGTCTGTTTGACCTATGATCATGGGACTTACATTGGAATGAGCAACGAACCATATAATGACTGACCTTCTTGCTAATGCCTTCCTGAGCTTGTAGGCTAAATATTTGTACCATTCATCCAATAAGCAATGATTGGTACATTTGGCTTGGACCCCATTAATTGCTGCTTGCGGCTATATTCCTTCAGTATTGTTTCTTTATGTAGGACTGTGTGCTTTCACTTAGATAACGATGTAATTAGCTAGCTAAAATGGAGATAGAATGTAACTAGCTAGCTAGGTGGAGCAGAGCAGAGCTTCTATAGAAATATCAAGCTAAATGAAATGCATGTATTTGACTGGGGGTGAACTTCTAGGAGGGGGATAGGGAGGCATGAAGTGAGTTACGCTCCTCAGACAGTGGGTAATAATTCAGTAAAGTGTTTGTACAAATAAATAGATCCTATTAATATTAAGAAAAATACACTTTAACCAACACTTTTACAATTTTGCATATGGTGGGTAATCTGTGTACCAAACAGTCATTTATTTCCTGTGGAGGCAGTGAACTACTTTAGGGAACTAGATGTGGCTGAATTTTAACTTACTAAAATGTGATTAAAACAGTCGGTCATTTTCGCCGACTAAAATGAAAACTATTTTAATCATTTTTGTTTTGACAAAAATTAAATGAAGATGGCATCACTGAAATATGACGAAAACTAAAATGCTTTTTAGTCAAAAGACTAAGACTACAACTAAATCAAAAACTGCAGGCAAAATTAACCCTGATCATAGCATACCCAAAAAAGGATATTAAAAGGAACAGTATAATAAAGACCAGTATATCAGACATTGCGAATGTGCCCTACAGATTGCAGCAGAACGCCTTCATCTGGGCGTCTGCTCGTCAGGAGCTGGTGAAAGTCCCGTCCCCTCTAGTCCGTCTCATTTGCACAAACACATATCGGAATGTAAATAATTATCTAGCGTGTGAGTGCAGCCAACCAAGGCAGACTTAACTCTGTGGACACACACGGTGGGCGTTGATTGGTTGGTGGTTAAACACCCAGCTCCCGGGCTTTGACTCCCTGCTCTTCCTGTGCGAGCAAATGAGAGGGAGGCAGACGCCCAGCCTTATTTTATAATGTACACACACCACCTCCCACAGAGCACCTATTCACCTCTTGCTGTGCAGTATGCTCAGTACACATGACAGGGGGGCCTCTGGGGACTGCGCTCCAGCTTAGCATCCGAGAGGAATAAGTTGATCTCTTCACCTATATGCTCCATTCAAGTTTGAATAATGAACAAGAGAAAAAGGGGGGAAATATGACAAATGGAAGGGAACAGAAGGGAACAGCATGAAAGCAACGGGCCGTAACGTGACAAACACAAAAAAGGGTGCATGGATGCATGAATATGTAGCTATGCAACAAAACATATTTCATATTAAATATCTGGCATGTAAGATCATAGCTCCCAATGCACAGTGGGACAGCCATGGTTCTGTTGAAGGCTCTCCTTCCTTCCGGCACATTTGCATTCGACCTGCATTTCCCTCGGATGGAGAGTCTGGTCATGCTTCCTCACCTCATACAGTAGCACCTGGCACACTCAAAGTGTTCAGAACAATGTATTTCCTCTTATCACAGATGGACCTATCAGTTCCTGCAATCATTTGATTTGCAATTAAGCCCCCGCTGGAAATTAAACCCCCACCTTGAGCTATTTTTATAGCCTTGTTTGGTGCAGACTCATTCAAGGCAAGGCTCTGATTCGGAACATTTTATAATGATGGGCTCACACTGGAGCTGGTCTCATCTACATTCAGACCCACTGTTAACTGAATGAAGATAAACAAACCTTCAGAGCCACCACATTCTTTTATAATCTTGCAACTAAGAACCCCAGCCCTCATTTTTTTTTAACATACAGAAAGAATCGGCAAGACGGAAGTTCAAACATGTGGCACTATCTTGTTTAATTGTCATTTAAATCAAATTGAATTATTTCATTCTACCCAACAGGTACACCACCCTGGCTGATACATATCCAGCTGCAGCTGAAATGCTGTGTATGCTTTCCAATACAAGTGACATGTGAGTGACAAGACAGAACTAGACGATTCAGGTCTCTATACACTGGGGGGAAGTGGGTGTATTGTAGCCAGGTGCAATATGATACACTCTCTCAGTACTGTCCCTTGGAGACTAAACCTCCTGAGACTGAGCTTACTGCAGACACAGGGGGAGAATCACATCCGCGCTGTCAACAACAGTGTTTCCCTGTGTGTGATATAGTGATTGGGTAAATAAAAACGAGGCCTTTTCACATGTATGCTCTCCATTCAGGATGAGAGCTCTTCTATTATTCATCCGCTCGGCAGATGCCCTATTGAAGGACTCGTGCTCGCATTTGTTGACATAGTATCCATTTATACAGCTGGGTATTTACTGATGCAGTTCAGGTTAAGCACCTTGCCCAGGGGGACAACATCTGCACCCCCAGGGATTGGAACCTGTAATATTCTGGGCACAATTTCCTAACAACCGTGTCGCACTGTCACCCTGACCGACCCACTGTAAATATTGTTTGGGAAGATTAATCTCTCTCAATTTGATGATCGAGCCACGCCGTGCAAATTGAAGAAATACTGCACATCCTCAAAATGTGTTTTCCTTTTTATTCGATATTCAAGCAGGTATATGCCACCTCTATCATCGGTAACAGGAGACCGTGATAAAAAACATTCTTATTGGAACAGGTGTCGCTGAAAAAAATATATATATTTGTGGAGAGAGAAAAAAAATATGCATGACCTTGCCACAGGGAAACACATCTCTCCAAAGGTGCCCAGCATGCACTGCGCTTGCTTCACCTGATGTCCCCCCCAAGGGGGGGTGGGAGGGAGAGCCCAGGGCTAGGCACAGCATCACGCACACAGGCTCCCACCAGACCCCTGCCCCCAAACACTATGCCTATTTTACTGGCTGTTAAAGCTACAGCAGCGCTCATACCTGGGACCTGGAGCTTGAGTCATGGTTTAGATTGGGTACAGAGGCAAACTCAAACTACCTGCAGCAGACTCAAAATACATTTTCATTTCCTCTCTTCATGCAGCTTACGTGGGAATGAAACCACATATGAATACGAATTTATATGAATTTGATTTGATTTGATTTGATTTGACATATGAATACACAGCTCACCTTCCTTCACAGCCCACTTACCCTCTCCCCACACCCAGCTGTGGGTCAGCCCAATACCTTTCATGGTCATTTTCAGAGCCCAGATCCCTAATTTTCACACAGGAATGATACTGAAGTGGATGTGGAAATAATTGTTTCATTTAGAAACTGTCTCACCTTCTCCTACACAATGATGTTCATGATGTTGTGCAAGTATTGCAAATGAAGGATCTTATGCTGAAGTTCATTACTCAACATTAAGGACAAATGGCATTAGAAGGCTGTGCTGCAGAAGGTAATGCCATTCCCTGATTCATATGGCTGCGGTTCAAACACACTGAGGTGTATTGCATGCATTTAAAATAGTTTCAAGCAAACAAAATACCTCATATGTTTTTTGGAATAACAGTGTAAATATATTCAATTTCCAAACGTTATTCCTCACAGATTTAAAATATTATCTTTTTTTCCTCATAAATATCAGAGAAAATCGAATGTACTCATTTTTTGATCCAAAGATCTGCTGCAATACCATTCTTATTTTCTATTCATTAAAGAAAGTTTTCACAAAGTGTGCAGATATGGAAAAGGGAAATATTTGTTTAAAATTTGTTTAAAATGGCTTTGTAATTTATTTGAATGGCATAGTCAATGGTTTTAGACTATATGTATGTCATAAATTATTGGCCCACCAGACATTGATGCTCCTATTTCTTTCAGTGTAATTTTATGACAATCCATTGTCTCTGTGAGAAATAGTAATCTTGAGATCTTCCACTGCCCCATATGTCTGTAAACTGGAAAATCTGCATATATATTGAGTAACAAGGAAATTACTGTGAAACATTTTTCACCCCTCTGCAGGAAAATATGGATTTCTGGGCATATTCAAACCATCAGGCAGGAATTTGGTGAATCATGTTTTGAAATTGCCAGGTATAGCTCTGCTTCATTTGGAAATGGGTGAGCCATGTCTTGATGTAGGAGGGCCTTTAATTTGAGACAGCTATCATAAAAACTAAAGCTGTAGGTTTTATTAATCAAATGGTGGGGGCGAAGAAACCAGAGTGGGTGGAGTTCAAGTTTGATGAGTCGGACATTTTGTTCCCCAGGGCCCCCATCCTGTGCCCGACCTGAACACACAAGGGGAATCCTGCAAACCTCAAATGGGTCTCCTGGGGCTAATAATATGCACTCCTCCTTAGAGTCCCCACTTAAAAGAGCACCTTCACACAAACATTTAACAAGTGTGAAATTAAAAGGAAACCAAGTCATAATGTTAATAATATTGTTACAGTAAGTTAGGATTGCAAGTGATGAAAATTGTAATTGAAAAACCATTGGCCTGTCTGAAAAACAATCAACAGAGAATCAGCAGAGAGTGGAAGGTGGAGTACATGGCATTTATGTGCATGCAGATGAAATGTGCGCTTTTATTTTGAGATCGACGTGCTTCAGTTGCCGCAATCCAATATTCTGTTTTGATATTGCACTGAATATAGAGCTTTTTTATTTCCTTGTTTTCAGCCAAACAGGTAGAACAACAAGGGCTAATGCAAAGCTAAAAGGGTTGTATTGTTTTTAATTGAGCTCTCAGTGACAACAGTCTTCAGTGGTGAACAGGAAATTATGCAGCCCTCAATAATGAGCAAGTAATATTCGTGTTGTTTGCCATATTTGAAGAAAAAAAGGAACAAAAGAGTGTTCTCAAATAATCCTTTTAAATCAGTACAAGAAATATATTTGGCGACATATCAATTGTGAAGCCAGAACATAGCGGCATTCAATGTGAAGCTAATAAAAACTACAGAGCACACGCTCGATACTAAAACTGTACTAACACAACCTTCAACACTGGATCTGCTGGGGGCTTTATTCTCTTAACCCATTCAGACCTAAAATGCCTTAATAAAACCTCTTATTCTACAAACCTCTTAAAACCTGAGGGTTTTCTGGAAAAAATTTCAAAAAAAAGGGGTCCCGGGAATCACAGCGCATTTCATTAATCGCAAAATCGAAGCGACCTAAACGTCACTCCAGGTCTTAATGGGTTAATATCTCACAATAACGGCTGTCAAGGGGTCCCGGGTAGCTTATCGGTCTAACGCACTCTGCCGGGAGTGCAAGCTGCCTACTGTAGTTGTGGACTGCATCAGTCCGACTCTGGCCGGGAGCTCCAATCAGGGGCGGCTTTTGGCTGTCCGCCCCAGGGGGTGGGAGGAGGGATAGTCGGCATGAGCTCACCAAGGAGCAGTAGGGTCTCGGGATATTAGCTTGACCTGGAGGACGGGCAGCAGGCTCGAGGGTTGAATTGGCTACTAAATTAGGAGAAAATCAATTTAAACAATTACAAATAAATAAATAAATAATGACTGTCAGATGTTTATATAAGTACGAATTGATGTACGTAGTTGTGTCAAGACATAAACCAGGAATGACCTGTCAATTTTTTTGTCTAGATTTTTGTTCTTCTTATGTTACTGCTCATTAATGAGATTGTGATTCAAAAACAGTAATTTGGTTGCTACAGAGTTGCTACGGAGGTCCCCGTTTCTTTTTCTTGGGATCTTTTGTTCAGTCCGTACTTTATATAAGGACTGAAGTTGAAAATAACACAAAAGATAACAACAATCAATGCAAGGAATAGACCCCTTTATGGGAGAAGTTCCATTTAGTTTATTGGACTCCAAATTGGATGTAAATCGACCAAAGTTGTGAGAAGGCTGCCAACGTGGACATAATCTAATGTCAGCATTTTGGAGGATTCAACTGTGAGGGGGAAGGTTGGGGTAGACGCAAAAGTGAAACAGCACTGGAACTTGAACAAAATCTCTTGGAGACAGATTGCATTCAGAGAGTGCCAGTTCTGTCCCCCTAGTTCTTGCTGGGGAAACAGTGAGAACTTCACAGAGAGAGAGAGCAGGTTGAGAAAACACTGCAAGCATCGCTATTGACAAGAAAAAAGATATACCTTTCAGCATTGAATAAACCTTAACCTTGTCATTTGCTGCATGCACACTGACAAAGCACTTTCCCTGGCCTCCCAGAGAAAAGCTGCAGCAATCCTCCAGCCCAACATCAGTTGGATAATTCCTTTTGTAATTTACTGCACTTCCCAGCACTTTCCTCTTCTGCCTAGTTCCACCATCGTCACAATCTGTACAATGAGCCTCGGTGCGCAGAGTGCCATTTGTATGTGTCAGTGTTTTTTCATTATTTATTTCCCACCGCTCTCCGACCTTTGACCTCTGCAGGAATACGCAGGAAGTGAGAGGCTCTCTCTAGCGCAGTGTACAACGGAGCCTCTCCCTCATTGAATCTTTGTGAGAGAGGGAACAGGAGCGAGGGCATGTATCTTCCGGGTTGGCTCTTTATCAGAGGAGAGGCAAAAAATAGAGAGATGCAGAGACAGATTGAAATGAAAGACTTCAGTGTATTGTGCTCATAGTAGAAATTCTGATGATTCAGAGTCTGTATATGGCATGTGCTATCGCCATATCAAAATACAAAACAATACATTAGGAAAATAGACAACATCTTGATCAATATCTAAGATCAGCAGAGGTCAGAGGACTGTATATGGCATGTAGGCAGGGTAAAGTGATAAGTTACAGCAGCAATGTAGTGACTAAAGAAGACACCACATTACATATACAAAGCACATTAGCTATGAGGTACTTTTGTGCTCGCATATAAAAGGAAAACTGAACCAATCCCATGTAGCTGTAAATCTTTTCAAAGTCCACTTGAAGCCACATTTGGTGCTCATGAAAGGGCCCTGTTTTAGAGCTCCGACGGTGACCTTTGCCAATCTCCGCTCTGACTGTGCAAAGCTTGTTCTATATGCTGAACTCAGCTGCGGTCTGGAGATAAATAAAAAAATTCAACCCTTTAAAGATGTCCATGTGCTCCTGATGGGTTGAGGAGCCCCCCAGGGTATCAAGTGATGCTGATAAGGCCATGCTATTCTTAGCTCTATCACAGTAACCATGGCAATGGTGTCCCTGGACTCACTTTGGCTATGAGCGCGACATCCCGTGTGAGGGGTGCCGCGTCCTGGAGGGCTTCTCCCACTCTTCTCCATCACCATTACACCATTCACTGTCTTACACTGCCTTACCACTGCCCCATATATGCCTCTCTCTAGATCCTTCCATCCATTTGGTGGCCACACCCACCTGCATGCCTGCAATGCTCTGCAGGGCACACACTATTTAAAATCATAGCCAGATTATGTAGACACAATGCAGTATGCCTCGCCTTGGCTGGGAGGCAAACGTTAGGGACAGAAATGGTCTCACTGGCTTGTACATCATCTCTAGCATTATCTGGCTATCATGGGGAGCGCTCCACCAGGCCCGGGGGACATGGCTGAACACCAAAGGCGATGGATGGTAGGGACGGTGCACTGACATTCCCCTCAGCGCGTTGCTTTTGGGACTACCTGCATATCGTTGTTGATCACTCACCTTAGCCATGTAAAACAGAGCAGATATCAATGGCTTTAAGGTCAGAGTCTGTCTGCTGGTCCCAATCCCCAGGCTGCTGTCCTTTACTCTGTGCACACCATGCTCTGAATGCCACACTGCTGACAGCCCCCAAGACTGAGACAGCAGAAACATATTAATATATAAGTCACTGAAACATTAACGATTAATCCTTGGGGGAAAGCTGCATGTAACATTGAGGCCTAAATGTTCATTAAATGTGGCATAGCTAATAAGGTTAACTCAAGGCCTTCGCATGGCACATCTGTGAAGGAGAGGCATGGAGGAATGGGCAGACAGGCGGCGGAAACACAGCTCTAAGCACTACTCCAAAACCTCACGCAGTGGAGCGACAGAGCTCATTTAAGGGGAATCGCACTGCACAGTTGTAAATACACAGTTGTTGGAACATGTAGCTCTGCCCGCAGTACAACATATGTATTACATTTAGCAGATGCAGCGATGACACACACGATCCTCCACAGTTCAGACGATGCACACATACATCTATACATCTTTGCCTGCAGTCAAGGCCACCCCACGACTGCCAAAGCACCTCCACCTCACGGGAAAGCAGGAGAAAGAGAAACCTATTTCATGACCCAGTTCTTCACCCAGCTTGTGTGGCCCTCTGCCAACAGGGAGCTTGTCTTGTGTTCTGGTACGGTAATTGATGACGTCAAGGAACAAGGCCCAGAGCCTCATAAATGAGTTTTGCGTACAAGCCCTGCTCATCACTGCACTGCACAGCTACGCAGGTTGAGGGTTGAGGATGGTGCTGTGCTTTTTTTTCCTTTAGGCCAATTAATCATCACTGAACAGCAAGTGTGGAGCATGCTGCAGGAAGTGATGTCAGAGCAGGAAGTCTGGATGTGGAGTTATGGCAGGTGGTGAGGATCCATTTATTGCAGCATCAGCACAAACAATCTTTATCTTATCCGTTGTTGTACTCTTATAAGTTGTTGTACATTTTAATATTGAACACACCGCAATCTTCCACAGTATCATGAATATGCATTTGTTTACTTGAGTAAATAAGGGGTAGGATACAAAGTATATTGAAGGCAGGTGCTTCCACACAGGTGTGGTTCCTGAGTTAATTAAGCAATAAACATCCCATCATGCTTAGGGTCATGGATACAAATTCTGGGCAGGCCCAGTTGCCCATTATTTTGCCTATGATAGGTAGAAAGAAGAGATCAGGTCTGAGTGCTTGTTTCCCACAGTGAAGGGTTCTGGCAGCTCTGTTGTTATGTAGGGTGCATTTTCCTGGCATGGTTTAGGTCCATTCAACCCCTTAGAGAGCAAGGTAAATGACAATATATACAAAGCCGTTCTGAATGATCATCTTCATGTTATAGTGAGGCATTTCTATCCTGATGGGAGTGGTCTCTTCCAGGATAACAATGCCCCCATCCACAGGGCACGAGTGGTCACTGAATGGTTTGATGAGCATGAAAATGGTGTAAACCATATGCTCAGTGACCAGATCTGTACCCAGTTGAAAACGTATGGGAGTTTCTGGAGAGGTGCCAGAGACAGTGTTTTCCATCACCATCAACAAACCACAAAATGATGGAATTTCTTGTGGAAGCATGGTGTTGCATCCCTCCTGTAGTATTCTAGACACTTGTAGAATCTATGCTGCATTGGAAAGGTGCATTGAAGCTTTTCCGGTGGCTCGTGGTGGCCCAACATCCTATTAAGACACTTCACGCTGGTGTTTCCTTTTTTCCCCCCTTTAGTTACCTGTATTTACACTGTATGCCCATGAATAGCAAAAAAAATGGTAAAACAGAAAAGAGGAAAACAAACTTTTCCCCCTTGGAACTTAAACCATGTCTGAGATTTTGGTTTCACTGCTGTAACCACAATACCACACTGCTTCATTTAAATAGTGAAATTAAAAGACATTGACAAGTAAAAAGAAGAAAGAGAGTTACAAAGAGGTATCCACTCTTATTGACTTAATAATATCTAATCTTCCTCCAGAGCATAGGGAAATATTTTTTGAAATAAAACATATATATACATAAACATATTGAGTTGTTTTAATCTAGCATGCAGTGCAATTTCCAGCTTGATCTCATGTTAATTTCAGTCCTCTGTGTATGACAGCAGCAGATGTCTTATGAAATGTTTATTGGGATTTCTCAAGTCTGTTTTAAGATGTCAGCACATTCTCCTCCCATTTCGATTTGGCATGTCCACATGAAAGATCACTTAGAAAAATCAATCTCTGGAGTAAAACAGAGGAGTTTCACATTTCCCTCACATCGCAAACACATCTGACTGGAGCGCTTACAAACACATACAAAAATGCTGCCATCTTCCCTCAACATCTTGCCTGGAACCCACTGCGGGGAGTAACGTAAGCAGAGATGACAGAGATATCTGGGTTTTGAGCGGCTGTTTAGGAATGCATGCGCTTAACTGGAATCGCACAGATTAACAGTAGAACCACTGAAGTTCCTCACTTCATTTTCTGCATGGCGAATGCAGGATTCTTAGCAAGGAAATATAAAATAATCTCTTGACCAAAGCAAAACTGGCTAGATGCATTTCATCATAAGGACCAAAAAGTAATTTCAGGCAGCACTGAACACTGGAAAAATAATACTATAGAATACTATATAAGAATACTATAGCTGCTTTGCTTGTGCCATTGCTCTTAAAATAAAAAAGGTCTAAGATCTTCCAAAATTACACACAACACAATAAAGACACAAACACATTTGCAAATGGTTGCTGATGGCATATTTAGGCATAAATTGCTTATATGTGGTAGGTATAAATGGGAAGGCTGCAGCACCTCAGAGTAAATATGAGGTAAATATCCGGCAGGGGTTGGCAAACTCGGTCCTGGGGTAGCCCTGTGTCTGCTGGTTTTCGTTCCAACCATAATTACAATCCCTGAAGTATAATGAGCTGTTAATTGTTTTTAATTAGGTTCTTTTCATGTCTGATGGGATGATGTAGCTCTAATGCCACATTATGTCAGAAGCAGATATTCATGTAACAAAGAATGAATATCCCATATTCATTTAAGGACTTTTTATCTCTCAGATCAGTTATAATGCAACTAATGTTTTCATATTCTGTAATGTGCTGTGGCAAATTACTCTTTTTGAAAGAGGTTGCATTTGTTATTGATTTATTCATTAGACCTACAGCTGAAATCTGTGAAGTGTGGATACCTGGTCATTGAAACTTCATTTTTCACCATTTGTAAAAAATGTCAAGAGTTCAAGGACAAACAAAATGATAATGAGCCAAATCTGCATTGTAATAAAATCAGTTTTAGCACAAAATTATGGAAATTAAACACATTTTTTCAACAACCTCAATTAATCAAGACATGGATTGGAATGAAAACCAAAATAAATGCACTGGGGTAGCCCAGGTGTTTGGTAACCCCTGTTATAAAGAGATTGTGTTCCTATGTATAAGGTCAGGTGACAACCATAAGAGTTGAACAGTTTAATTACAGTATTTTCAGTAATGTTGGGAAAATTAGGTTTCATAAATCCCAAAATGGGTGGAGCTAAAATGGGTGGAGCTATCATGTACCACTGATGGCTTACTGATTTTAACCAATCATTGTGTTTTTCTGTGAAGAGAGAGTCAGCTGATTGGTTTATATGAGTCAGTGATTTACACCACATGGGAGCTCCACCCATTTTTAAGTTCATGAAACCTCACTCACCCATCACAGATTTACACATGCTCCCCCTCATGATGTGAATCCAGCTTTTCCCACTGGGACACCCCACAGAGTCCCACAAGTCATCATCACATGGCACGGGTTAAGGAATGTTACGTGACAAGGAGTTGGCAGTCCTTGAAGAGGATCTGATTATTCACTTGAGATCCTAATTTACACAGGAAGTCAAATTATTCTCAAATTCTGGCAAGTGTCAAGCAGGTTATGAAATCCCTGTGTCACTTGAGATTCAGAGTTGTATAATCCTACCAAATGACACAGACATTGTTTCCCCCCACACGTATTATATGGACAGCACTGCACCATTGCAAATGATGGCCCCCACCTCCACCATAGCAAATTGTGTTATGAACTTGAACTTTGAATAATCGCTGAGCCTGTCGAAATGTCATAGATGGCATACATTACCAGAGAGCATAATGACTGATAAGGGATGGTCAAAGTGACAATTCAAACCATTCATTTCCAATTTCACACAAGCATGATCCATTACAGGCCATCTGCACACTGCAGAAACTCTGAGGACACTGGAGCCCAATTTAAATGCACCATTTTTCATTCAGAAAGAATAGAACATGATGTAGACTGCCAAAATCGTTCAGTGTTCAAAATTGAACGGTTCAGTCACCTCTGTTTCTAGTCATTTTTCTAAAGTATTTTTAACATAATGTGTGGTGGTTATAACGAACTAGGCTATAATCCAAGAGCATAATGTTGTTTTTATGAACATCCTGAGAACATGATGATTTGTAGGAAGTAAATTGGCATTTTTGTGAAAAACAAAAAGTTTCTTATAAAGGAGCTTGCATGCTGGTCAAAAGTTCCCCCAAAAGCCACAAAAACTCCAGAATTGGGTTGGTGTGGATTCCTTGTCAGGGTTTGTTTTGCTTTTGACTGCAGCCATTTCTCCCAATAAACTCTGGCAACAGAATAACTGGTGAATGTAATCTTTATTTTTTTGGGGGTTTCAGATTTTTCTCCCAATTTAGTGGCCAATTATACCCTCTATTTATTTTGATTTGCCCTCCCCACACAAGTTCACCACTCATCTCTACAAGGCAAGCTAATTCTCAGAGGGCAGCGGACACCCCATTTACGTGCTTCACAGCAAACTCAAGCCGGCTCACCCTCCCCATTACCCTGGGGCAGACAGCCAAACCCGGCCCTCGATCGGGGCTAACAGCCAGGGCCATTCTGATAGAGATGGGTTTCAAACCGTGTCCCTGAGAGGCAGCGCACACTCGTATCGGACCAGCCAAGATACAGGTGCGTTAGACCGCTATGCTATCTGCCACCCCCCAATAACTGGTGAATTTTGAGATTATTGCTTGGTCTTTAACCAACAAGAAAATGTACAACCTGGTGCAATGATGAAAATGCAAAGCAAACAAAATAATCTAAGTATGCTCATTTTTTAGAATAAAACACCCTGAACCAAAGATGTCTGTGATTTGCAAACTGGGAAATTCTAATCTCAGGGAAATTCAAATAAATAATGTATATCTCCTATTGCTTTAAAATGTCCGTGGAGATGCACAGCACCTTATCCTTTGGTTGACAAGACAATTCCTTTTTTCTTTTGTTACCAAAAGGAAAATAGTTGAGCTGAAAATGCGCTGGAATACAAATTCCAAGTAGACTGGGACCAAACTACTAAATGATGAAACAAAGAACAAGCTGTCTAGTTGGCAGCGTTAGGTACTGTACCAATAAGAAATATTTATGCTACAGAGAAATTGCATTTGAGTGTCTCAGGGGTCTAAATTAGTTATTTAGTCACATACACAACAATAAATATTTAGGACACACCCAATGGATGTGGTTAGCCACATACAGTAGCTAGCTATGTGGCCAGATCTGTATGTAAAAAGCTACACAACAAGCTTTCCTCAAGCTAGTATTTGCATTGTTAATATTTAGATTTAATATTGCAACAAAACATTAAATATGTACAAATATGTTCAGTCCTTTTCAAATATTTCTTTTGCAGTGTCCTATTTTTGGTTGCTGTGGAATTTTCACAACCATGAAATACCTAATAAAATATACTTCCACTGTAGTTAGTCTTCTGATACAGCATTCTCCACTGCCCCCTACTGTATTGGAGTGCTGTCTTTGCTCATTTATGGGTGCAGTGTACCCAAGACATAAAATAAAGTGAAAATAGAGTTCAGAATTATGACACCAATTTGGGTATTCCGTTACATCACACCTATGCCCATAAGGTGCATTGTATGTATTTTTGTATTCAAGTGTATCCTTTTCTGTTTAAGAGATAATCTGTCCACATTTTAACCAGCAGTTAGTTCATCAATAGGTAATTAAGACCTGAAATGAAATGAAGGCCAGTGGCTGTTCAATTCACTGGGGCCCAGGGTTTCCCAGCACTGCTGTGTGGTGGGAGTCCCTGTTTCTCCACGCCCCCACCCCTCCCCCAGGCCCTGTGGATGCAGCACTGTTGGCTGAGTCCTGAGGGATGATGCTTTGCTGGCTGGCTGCCTGGATGCAGAGCAGAGCGTCCCTCACCTTTGCACAGTGCTAAGTTCACTATTACTCGTAAAGAGTGTCTGCACTTAGTAAGGCAAAGGCAGCCCTGCCCTGATTACCTGACATCTTTTATCTCTAATAATGCATTTTCGGATATTAACATGCTATGGATCAAAGGGTCTGTTATCGATCCAACTTTCTCCTCTCCTGCTGCATTGCTGTGCCCTCAACAAATCCCCTACCGCAGAAGAGAGCACTCGCTCCTTATCTCTCTCCACCCTCTACACCAAAAAAATAAATAAAAGAGGATTGAAAATGACAAAAAAGAAATTCTCTTTATGAATCTGAGAGTTGGATTATGAAAAAGAAGCTGCGATCCTCATCCCTAGATATTACCCAGAATGTGCCTCTGAAAGCACAAGGTTATTAGATTTCTTAAACCAACAGCGTTACATGTCAGTCATTTAGACTGTGTTTTCCTAACCGAGTGATGACAAACGCGCAGCACTGTACAGAACACTCCACAGTGCTGGGAACTGTTCCCTAATCTTGAGCGAAAAGGGAAACCGTCACCGAAATTAAATTCAGCAGCAGTCACCTCCATTTCCTGCTGGAGTTAAGCATCAATCTGCTCAAGTGTGGCAATTCACCGTGACCTTGGACTATCTTGTCTTCAAA
Source organism: Aldrovandia affinis (assembly GCA_029706075.1). Classification (NCBI taxonomy): domain Eukaryota; kingdom Metazoa; phylum Chordata; class Actinopteri; order Notacanthiformes; family Halosauridae; genus Aldrovandia; species Aldrovandia affinis. Next base: position 1,072,012 of record JAINUG010000194.1, on the reverse strand, counting down.
TGCGATACATTAAGGTATTTCAGAATCCCCACCCCCCTTAATCAGGCTCAGAGCAAGTGGCCACAGATGTCATTATTTAGTCTTTATCTGCTTGTACAGTTGTCCTTTTCTTCTTCGAACGCTTTATCTCCATCTCCGCTCCTGTCTTTCTTCACACTGCCGCTGGTTTTCGATGGGTGGTAGAGAGGCGAGCTGGTGGGATTAATTAATGGCTGAAGAGAGTGGGCGATGAGGGTGTGAGACTATAACACCGTCTGCAACATGCTCTTCAGGGTCGTCCATGACTTGATTAAACTTCCCACAGGGTTTCCCACTGCGGTGCTGCGCAGATCTGCAGTGGGCTGGATCTGAGGAGGGGATGGGTGTACCACACCTTCACTTTAGCAGCACTGATATCAACTTGGGTGAGGATTTAAAGCATATTTAGAAGAAGGGAGACAGCGTCTCGCTCTAAATCACTGGCTCTCATACCAATCGAATCCTGACTGTGCCAGTGCCGACCGTGGCCGGGAATGCCGCAGGGCAACAGACAGTTGGCCAATACCTCGCCTAGAGAAGGAGGGTTTCAATCACCAGAGGACTTGCATGCTAGTTTGCACCCTCCTGAATTGAAAGAGGACATTGCAGTGATGGGACAAGTCAATAATTACAATTGGGCATTATTAACTGGGGAATAAAGAAAAATAGGAATAAAATAATAGTGATGGCTATGTATTTTTATAAGAATAATAATTAAGAACAATGTACAGACTGTATTTATTTCTTAGGCAGAAATAAATTAACAACACATCATTATGGGGGACATGTGATGCATCAATGTTCAAACTCATTATTAAATACTTGGTGGGGTGGGGAGGAAATACCAGTCCATGGCCAGTCGATTGCACGAAAAGTCTGACATGTATGTATTATGTAATTGTGCATTGTCATGCATAGTTGTAAGGCCATTGTTTCGGACAAAGGTGCAATGTGATATAATGGGGCCGAATCTGTTCTCATGTGCATTATGCAGTCAAGGATCTATCAATAAACATTAACTGTGATCTCTGTCCTAACTGTATTTTAGCCCAAACCATCACCTCCACTTATGAACCAGTCCACTTGCATAATTCAACATGGATGGCACTTCGCCCCTGGAGTACTTCTGCATCTCATCAGAACAGATTGGCACCTCACTGAATATAACATTAAAGGTAATGCTACTTGAACTATATGCCTACACAATGCATAACATAACATTTATCATAACGTGTCATTTGCTGCCATGACCTGTTATGACAGGTGTAATGACGTGCTTATTACAGTGTTATGTAGGCTTTGTGGCACACAGTTAAAGTAAAGCATTACCAAGTATAAACATGCACAGTTTGTATTGGAATGTCTGGAATGTCTCCCAGGCTTGACATGTTGCCCTAAGCCAGTTATTGAGCACCCATACAGCAGGGTTTGGTGCCCTCATCCCGGAGCCACTGTCTCCACTGTCTTGCGTTAAAGGGACGATATCCAGGTGTATTTGTAGCATGTTCCCACAGCTCCCACAGATTCCAGAGATCAGATATGTCCAATTTATGAGGGTGATGATGTTTGGCTGCCCTGGACACAGGAGATTTGGAGTTGAACGTGTCTCTATGTACAGCGACTGCAAATGTGACATTGCCAATCAGTGCACACTGAAGCTCTCTAGCAACCCAGTTCAATGGCATTCTTGCCCTGAGCATCCCGATGGCCTCTTCCCCTCCACCTTTAGGGAGTCATGACATTTTCGACCGGTCATAATTAGTTTCCCCAAGCTCTTTGTGCTCGAAAAACGTGAATATTGCCATAGTCACATCAACATTTGCTATTGGCCTATGAACAACTCTAGCACATATGAGGGGTTTTTCAAAAAATATGATAAAAGTTCATTTCAAGGTTTCCATGGCAATAGAAGCTGACACCATCCTGTTTTTCCACTTTATATTTGAATGTCATTAAGGGAAGTTATCAACTGAAAATGCAACAGCAAAAGTACCACCTGCTCCTCTGTGGCCACAGAGACAAGACAGGTGGGATATTATCACTATGCCATGAATTAGTGTGAAAATGTATGCTTTTGTGCTGATGGGTTGAAATGTGGTAAATGGATTTCAGTGTGCTTTATGATTTTGACTCATGTTGCCTAGAAATACCTGCACAGAGGTTTTTGTTGGGGGACAAGCTGCTCGGATATTCAAATTGGAACAGTGTAGCAATAATGATAATGGAACAGAAATAGAGGCTCTTCTGTAATGTACATATTTCCCAAATAATGTTAGTTTTACTATAAACACCACTGAAAATAGTAAGTACCACAGTGCAGATTTTGGGTGACTTATCAGGACCAGAGGCTCAGTGGGTACATGAAAGGTCGGATAACGGTAACATTTACAATAAACATAACAGTATGACACCATTTCTAAATATTAATATTTGCTAATTCATTTATTCATTAAACAATTCTCAAAAGTCGAATTCATGACCAAAAATATGCTTGATGGTCGGTTAAAGTATATGAACATTTACTTTCGTCTTTTGCCCCTCGCAACATCTTTACACGCATAGAAACGGTTTGCAGGCATAGAAACTGTTTGCACCTGTGGCAAATGTTTTGATGTCATCTGCCAAGTTTTTAATGTTTGTCACTCTATTTTTCCCTATCCTGAAGTCCTGAGATATTTTCTCTCTTGTTGTCATGCCCTTCTCCAGAAGAGAAACAATTAGAACATTTTTCCTCACTGGAGAGCACGACTTTATTTTCGCAGACCGCATTTTTAGCGTGTCTCTCAAAAAGTTCAACCTCAAGAGCTCTACCGGTCAAGTAATGGTTAAATAAAATATTTTTTCTGCATGACGTTTATTCTGCTTTGATCTAGTTTCACTGTTCACACAGCGACACGTGTCTCAATGACAACGGCAAAATGAGGTAGCCAACTAGTAAATGAACAGCACTCTCATAAGAGTGTTGACTGGAACATAAACGAATACAAACAGAGAGTTTTGGCTTATGTATTTATAGGTGAATGTGTAGAAGTAAATGATCCCAGTGGACAATACCAGCACTGAAATGCCCCTGAGGATTATTGACAAAGTCACTGCCAGTGCCAATGCATGGACACAGATGGGGAAGTGTGTCAAGTGTGTGACAGAGAAGGTCAAGATGAGAAGACTCCCCGCAATGCCCCCAGGCTCCTGATAATCCATCCGCACTAGCTGATTCCCATTTTACACGTGTCGTGACAAGAGCAGAAATACATTTACATGCAATCTCAGTTGGCCATAAATAAATGCAACGTTATCGCATTTATTGGCTCAAGCCTTTACACCTAAAGAAATGAGTGGCACGCAGACATCTTTTGTGGTTCACACACATATGCATATCAGTCACAGGAAGCTGCAATTCCCACACTCCTCACTTTAAAATGATGATTAAAAGTGAGGATCAATCGAGACAAGCGTAGCTCTGCTGAAAGTTACACATAGTGCTGCATACCCAAACAAAGAGATCTGTATTGGATAGAGTGCTTTTGCAAAACAACATTCAAAGGGATTCATGCAAACACCCACACAGATAATGGAATTCTTTCAGTGAAGATCTATTGGGGAAAAGCTTTTACCCACTCAGGGATATCAGTGTTTCCCTGAGCTTTCAGGACTGACTTGTGAATTGAAAAAGAAAATGTATTCTGACCCGTGTACGTTTTCAACTTTTATGATTGAAAGTGTTGAGAAAAATAATCTAGGCACTACTCTGTTATTTTGTTAACATTATAAATATATAATACGCTCCTACCTGCACATAAACAATCATTCCAAATGCAAAATTCATGGTGTGAAGCAAGTGCCAATGAAGGTTCCACATGTCTGTCTGTATCATATTTTGTATAACAAAATAATGAAACATATATTATTCAACGGACATATTTCAACAGAAAATAATGGTAGCAGTATCTCAGGTTTTACATGAAGTGCATTTTCACAGACCAGCAAACCTGTTACTCATCTATGTTTTATTTATGATACCTTTATAATGCCTAATGGCCCTTGCTTGAACTGTGCTTTATTTGAACAGTGGAAAGACTCAGGGCCAGATTTACTAAAGGACTGCGACTGCTTTTCCAACACAAAAGCAGTCACTACAAGGTCGCAATATCTACGTTGGAATTACTAAACGGTTGCAATGAGTTAAATGGCTTTTAAGATCTAATATGTCGGGGTTAAGTCACATTTTCAGGAATATCTGTATCTACATACCGCTAAGTCATATATATATATATGTATATATATACTCTAGATATTATATATAGTCAGTGGCCACTTTATTAGGTACACCTTTCTAGTACTTTCTAGTTTCTAGGACCCCCCTTTGCTCCCAGAACAGCCTGAATTCTTCATGGCATGGATTCAACAAGGTGCTGGAAACATTCCTCAGAGATTCTGGTCCATGTTGACATGATATCATCACGCAATTGCTGCAGATTTGTCGGCTGCACATTCATGGTGCAAATCTCCCGTTCCACCACATCCCAAAGGTGCTCTATTAGACTGAGATCTGGTGACTGTGGAGGCCATTGGAGTACACTGAACTCATTGTCATGTTCATGGAACCAGCTTGAGATGACGTGTGCTTTGTGAAACGGCGAATTATCCTGCTGGAAGTAGCCATTAGAAGATGGGTAGACTGTGGCCATAAAGGGATGCACATGCCCAGCAACAAGACTCAGGTAGGCTGTGGCATTTAAACGATGCTCAATTGGTATTAACGGGCCTAATGTGTGCCAAGAAAACATTTCCCACACTATTACACCACCATCACCAGCCTGAACCGTTGACACAAGGCAGGATGGATACATGGATTAATGTTGTTTAGACCAAATTCTGACCCTACCATCTGCATGTCACAGCAGAAATCGAGATTCGTCAGACCAGGCAACGCTTTTCCAATCTTCAACTGTCCAGTTTTGGTGAGCCTGTTCTTTCCACTTTCCTGTTCTTAGGAGTGGAATCCGGTGTGGTCTTCTGCTGCTGTAGCCGATCCAATTCAAGGTTTGATATGTTGTGCATTCAGAGATGCTCTTCTGCATACCACTGTTGTAATGCGTGGTTATTTGAGTTACTGTTGCCTTCCTGTCAGCTTGAACCAGTCTGGTCATTCTCCTCTGACCTCTCTCATTAACAAGGTGTTTTCGCCCACAGAACTGCCATTCACTGCATGTTTTTTGTTTTTTGCACCATTCTCTGTAAACTCTAGAGACTGTTGTGCGTGAAAATCCCATGAAATCAGAAGTTTCTGAGATACTCATGTAGCAGGTGTGCTCTGGTACGTGAGCGTCTGCTACAGAAAGTGACGTGGATAAGAGTGTGATTAGTTCCCAGAGTTAGGGACTTAAATTGTCTCTTTGTCTCGTCGAGATCCCTCAGTTTGAAACTCGCTGCAGGCAGAACCAACTCCGTTACACTCACACCACCCAATCTGGCACCAACAATCATTCCACAGTTATTTAGATCACAACTAAACCTCTTGACCATGTCTGCATGCTTTGAATGCTGCCACATGATTGGCTGAAATAGATAATTGCATTAACGAGCAGGTGTGCAGGTGTACCTAATAAAGTGGCCACTAAGTGTACATATTCAATACTAGAACTTGAAATAAAAATTATATGAAAGGACACAGGATTTGTCAGTATAAAAACCAAGTTCTACATTTGAACAATTATCTTATTGCGCATATGCAGTCAGGAGGGTATAGAATTAATTGTGAATACAGTTTTATTTTCAGGTGGCTGTATCCCATGGTGGCTGTTTAGCCATTTTTAAATGTTATGTCATATCATCCATTGTTCATTTTGTTATGCCTAATGAATCATTTTTTGTGATGTCGCTTTTTTGTGACTATACTTCATTGACCATTACCTCTATTTCCTGATCTGCAGGAAACTTTTCTTTTTCTCATGGTTCCCTCGCTGCTCCATATCCATTTCTTGGCAATTTGTGACCTGGACATATAAGCGTGCCATATTGTTTCAGACCCTTTTTATGGGTGTCTCCTACCGCAAAAATGCGAATGAAGGCATTTAATTTATTTGATTGCATAATTACAACCTCTCTTAGTAAATTGGTCGTTAATGTGTCACTATTTGCGACCACAAAAGAGCCACAACAAAACAGCGGCCATCTTTGCGCTGCGACTATCTTAGTAAATCTGGCCAGTGTTCAGAGTGTTAATTTTTCATTTATGCTGCATCATGCAGGAGCTGCAGCAGACTGGGAGCAGACTGTCAGTGTGCATGGTAATGAACACATGCAGATACGCAGGACCACAGACACCCACAGTCCTGAATGTAAGACGATCATACTCAACATGCCTTGGTGTCTAGCATTGGGGATGGAGAGAAATCTGGACCAGCAACATCAGGGATGTGTTTCTGTTTCTTTGACATCCGCCACCGTGCGTTGATACATATATGTCATAAATGTGCTAGAGTATCAAAGGGTATCTAAGCGTATAACAAGGACAGCTTTAGATTTGAAATGAAGAGAATCAGGAGGAGCAAGTTTCCCTTTAAGCAATCAATAGACAGGAATGCAGCATGCAATGGAATTCAGAACGATTGGCCAGTGGCCAATCATTAACCACCGTGTTATACCACAAGCACAGGCTTTGTGGGAGGGGTGATCTAGCGTCCGTCCTGCTGCTGTAGAAAATTAAATATAACACTGAGCTGACATGTGAAGTGGAAAGAGTGTGAGAGGAATCACTTATCATTTCATGTGCACAGAATTCATTTCAAGCACGGCACATTGTAGGCAAGGCGAAACACATTCATCAGATACAATGTGAGTAACCAGTGAAGGGAGTGGGGTGGGGTGGAGGGGGGGGGGGGAACGGGTTGTGGGGAGAATATGGTTCCCGATTTTTGACAGTGAACAAGCAGCCGCCTGACGCACCAGAAATAATCCTCTTTGTGTTCTCGGAGGTGCCCGCAATGAAGTAGACAGCCAATTCAGAGTGGCTGAACAGACAGTCCTACCAAAGCCTGGATCACCGCAGCCCCAGTGCCCACACTCACAGCCAACTGTACTCCCCAGATCAGACAGGAACTGCACCCCCACACGCCACACATCGCATATGATGGCCAATGATAAGCTGTCACGGGCAGCAGTCTAGCCTGTTCTTTATGTGAGTGAAGACATGAACATCACATTCAGGTCGAACACACCAAGGCACAGCATGGAACACCATGGCTTGTGGAAAGGCAGCTAAACTGCTGGAGAGAAGAACTTCCTCCTGTTGCATCAGCTTTCCAAAGAAAGGGCAACATGCTAACGTCTAATGGACGTACGCACACTGGCGCACGCCCACACCGTGCAACAGCCTCCCCTCGTTTTAATGACGGATTCTTTTTTCCTTGACCACAAATCAGATTCCTCACTCAGCCAAAAAAAGAGCTTGTTACATTTCAATTTCATTAAAAAAATATATCATCTGCATTCCTATGAAGCATGTCTGATTATCTGCCCTTTGCGAAATGTAAAAGCTGTTTTGCATAATGCATGTAAAAAGACACCGCCCCACAATGATGAACTTGCCATAACCTTCCATTATCAACTTCACATGAGTGTAGAGATGTACGCTGTGTGAGATGTGCAAAACTGCAGGTCCTGGGTAATGAGACACACACACACACACACATCCTCACAGGAGCAACTGTCCTCTAGCTGGATTTCCCATGACCCCCCGCCCACCACCAAAAAAAAAATAATGTATTCAACATCATCCCAGAGAGGCAAGAGAAAACTTGAATTCAGGCAGCTTTAAGTGAGAGCACTGCACCTATCACTCTGACTGATGTCCTGTCTCAGTTGCGTGTCAAAGCATTCCAGCAGCGAGCTTTCTCAATGACATCTCTCTCCTCCCGTTCAACAGCGTGCCCCAGGACACCACCCCCGCCACGCTCCCACAAAGCCCGACAGCGCAGCACGTCGGGAGAATCCCCCTACCTCACGCCGTCCAGCCCAGAACAGAACCGCTCTCTCTCCCTCTCCCTCTGGCCGGTGCCCACACCTGAAGTCCTCTCCTCTTCTCCCTCCGTCTGGCGTCTGAGCCCTTCGCGGCTGTAAAAGGTCAGAATGAGCCACCCCTCTCTCTCTGAGCCCTTCGCGGCTGTAAAAGGTCAGAATGAGCCACCCCTCTCTCTCTCTCTCTCTCTCTCTTCTTCTCCTGTTCGGAAAGCAAAGGGGTATCCGAGTCGGAGAACAGAATCCTCAGCCGCTGTCTCCCAGTCTCAGTGATCAGGCACAGCAGTAGCAGCGGCAGCAGCAGTAGCGCGCAGGCAGCAGTCTGCAGGCCACATCGCCCCTACCTTATACATCACTACCACATTCCTCCTAATAGAATCCCCCCCTCTCCACTCTCACTCTCTACCCCTCCTCTCTCGCTCCTTGCCGCTCCACCTCCCCCCTCCTCCTCCTCCTTGTCCGGTATCCTTGGCAATGAGGATTTTCATAGGCTTAAGGAGGAGTAAGGCATGGTTGAACTGCTTTCCAGGGGAGGCACGTCCTTATCTGCGTCCCGCTAAGCACTCAACTAAGCAGCCCCATCAGAATTGCATTGTTAAGAAGGCATGGGGGGGAAATAGATTAGGCATAATCCATATACAGCCACAATTTACGGAAATGTACGGTTCCATAATGCTGCAGTCGAGAACCCATTATTTTACTTCCCTGCGCAATAATGATCTTGAAATATTTATTTTGATGAGGTGGGGATACATGTGCTATGCGTGGATAAGCACCTGGGCAATGTACACAGGAACCACCCACTGTGAACAGCATGAAGCATAGGTATTGAGAATACATGCAGGCATGGCATTACCTATAAGTAATTTATTTATTTAGCCATTAAAACATTTCCAGCTGGGGGAATTTAAAACAGTATTAGATAAATACAATAATCACATAATGCAAGTGATTGGGGGGAGAAAAGAACCTTCCACCTTTGGTCCTCCCCTGATTACTCCGCCTTCGCTTAGGAGAGCAGGGACGGAGCGAGCTGCCTCTGCCTTCCCTCGGTTCCCTCTCTTACACAGACTTTTAAAAACAAGGACATCCAGCACACCACAACTACAAATGTCATTTCCGTATCAGCTTCGTGTTGCCGGTTGCTATGGTCACTGCAATAAGAGTGCGTACCGCTGAATTCATGCGAGGTGGAATTTGCTGTGAAGCAGTGCAGTAAATGTTACATCAAGAAAACATGAAGCAAAGTGTCAGTCGCACTGTGTGGTAAGACTCTCTGCCGTCCTCCTGCCTTCAAGTTACGCATCTCGCATCTCGCATCTCTGCTAGCGTCTCATGGACAGTTCCGTGCTTTCTTATTGTTCCAGCGTAAAGCAGCATCTCAAAGTTATGAACATTTTTGCAGTGAAAATTAATGGACTTCCCTGAAGTGGACATTGTTTTGAAGAGATTCAATTACGATCAAATGTTACATCCTATGGTTTTGCAACAATGTGTACTTACATAGGTAGATTAATTTAACCAATTAAGTTTGAACTGAACCACCAGACTCTGAGAGGGAAAAATTGCCTCTTGACCTAGGCTTTTAGATCATAAGTGTATTTTTGAATGCACATAATATGCTTGTAAATGCAAAGAAATGTTGTATTATAATGCTGTATTATATTCCATGAAGGGCATTTCTACCGAATCTAATGTGTTTTTAGTCAAGAGACATTTAAATCACCATTGTAATTATTTATGTTATGAAGTCAGTTTTCACAACAGATATAAAAGAAAACAATTAACATAACATTCAAATAAAATGACAATAACAACAGTGATAAAAAGGAGAGTTACCTTACTAACAAACTATTTTTTTTAAAAAAATATATATATATATACAGTATATATATAAACATCGAACAAAAGGTTCGGAAATTTGTGTTTGGTAGAGTATTTCTCTGTTGTAACAATACTTTTTGGTAATACATTTTATACCGTTGGAAAGCCTGTTTATTTCCCTTTTAAATGGTGCCCCATTTGTAAGGAACATGCATTTGTGGGATGAGCAGCACAGCTGAGTATGTGGGTTGCGCCCATGAAAAATTTGCCAAATCTTCTCTGCCAATGCCAAACAGCTTATTCTGCTGTTGCTATTGACTCTTGTTTGGTGTTGTTTGGTTGATTGGATGATTGAAGTCTATCAGTAACAAGGAAGAAACAAGACATATTGGCAATTTTACCATTTATTCATTTAACAAACAGTCAGGAGCCTCAGTAGCGTGTGGAAGAACCATACACAGCCACAACAGCCTGGCACCTCCTCCTCATGCTGGTCACCAGCGTGGTCACACACTGCTGTGGGATGGCATTCCACTCCTCAATCAGGATTTGTCACAAGTCAACGTGGTTGTGTTGGTCACTCTAGCATGAACAGCACGCCCAAGCTGATCCCACAAGTGTTCAATTGGGTTGAGGTCAGGACTGTTGGCAGGCCATTCCATTCTCTCTACTCCCAAATACTGGAGGTAGTCTCTGATAAACCCCGCTCTTTGGGGGCGAGCGTTGTCATCTTGGAGGATGGAGTTCATTCCCAGACTGTGGAGATATGGGATTGCCACTGGTTGCAGAATCTCATCTCGATATTTCTCTGCATTGAGATTGCCTCCAATGATGACAAGCCTCGTTTTTCCAGTGATGGCGATGCCGCCCCACACCATCACACTGCCTCCACCAAAAGGTGTTACTCTATCGGTGCAGCAATCAGCATAGCATTCTCCCCGTCTTCTCCACACTTTGACCCTACGATCCAACTTCCGTAGGCAGAATCTGGACACATCACTGAACATAACGTTCCTCCACATGTTCAGGTTCCAGTGCAGGTGTTGCCGACACCAGCGCAAACGGGCCTGATGGTGAAGGGCAGTCATGGCAGGCCTCCTGGCAGCCCTATGAGCCCGGAGATTGGCTGCGTGCAGTCTGTTCCAGATTGTCTGGGCCGAGAGCCATGTGCCATATCGTCCTGCAAAGTGCTGAAAGGGTGAGGAACCAGTCTTCTTGGGGTGTCGTCTTCTTGGGACGCCCACTTCGCGGTCTGTCTCTGACATCCCCCGTTTCATGGAACTTAGCCTTCAGTTTGGAGATGGTACTAGGGCTCACTCCAAATAATGCCGCAACTTGCTTTTGCAGAACACCAGCTTAAAGTTGCCCTATCGCACGGGCCTTATCGAGATCAGACAAACGTGGCATGCCGATGGAGCAGACACCAATTGACCACTGTAGCAGGCCCCATGCTCACAGGTGCTGCCAATCAGGTCCCAATCAGGCACCTGATTGTCAGCACCTGGGGGTACCGGAAGCTCAAAACAAGAGTCAATAGCAACAGCAGAATAAGCTGTTTGGCATTGGCAGAGAAGATTTGGCAAATTTTTCATGGGCGCAACCCACATACTCAGCTGTGCTGCTCATCCCACAAATGCATGTTCCTTACAAATAGGGCACCATTTCAAAGGGAAATAAACAGGCTTTCCAACGGTATACAATTTATTGCCAAGAAGCATTGTTACAACAGAGAAATAATCTACCAAACACAAATTTCCGAACTTTTTGTTCGATGTGTATATATATATACAGTATATACTGTATATATACTGTATATATACATATATAGATGGATACATTTTTATAAGTATATGAATAATTACACATACATACAATCACATACAGGGGCACTTTTTCATAAACAAAATGCAATATAACATATACAAAGATGCAGTCGGCTCAGTGAATAGTTAATACAAAATGTCGCCTATTCAGTGTTGCAAATGCAAGAATTAAGTTTGTTGCAGAGGGGATATCTCTATTGTCACGGAAGTGACGCATCTGGAGGTCTAGCTGGTTAAATACAAACACAGAGATAATTCCATTTCATCTCAGGGCATTGAGTCACTCATTAGAACTACTGGAGCACAACATTAACCTGATCTAATAAAAGGTATCGCCGTGTGAAACATTAAACAATACAGGATACTTCCAACTTCGGAAACAAATTGTTCTTCCATGTGAGTTATTTTCCAATTAGTGCAAACTGCAACAAGAAAAAGAGGACACATAAACCTGAATGTATTGGTAGTTGGAGAACGGGCATCAGCATATCTTCAGAGATAATTACATTTCCTAGCAGAAAAGGCATTCACGACCTCCATTTTGGTTATCAAATGTGTCCAATTCTGTTTAAGATCAGATCTCAGCATAAAAGCTCATTAATTACTTTAGGTTTCAAGGAAGCAGTGAATCGGTGCGGTAATTGAAAGCCCTTCCTGCTGAGATGTGAATAGAGAGCGTTCATTTTGCTTTGACAAGCTTGTGAGGATCACAGGTTAAAGGCCGATTCAAAAATCAGAATGGGCTCCAAAAATAACCATCCATGTTCTTTTTTACTATACATTTTCATTTAGAATTCCATGGTTCAACAAACAAATGGTTTCTAGACACTTCTGTGCTCATTTCCAGATGTTTTGAAAACAAAAAAAAGTTATGTATTTAAATGACTGTGCAACTATTTCTGAATCACTGCATCTTAGATTTTAGATTTATTTTAACCATTAGTACATACTGCGAGGACTCTTCACAGTAAACATTGTTTCAGATGCCTCCAATTTGATAGGATAGAGGTTTGGGGGGAAGGGCAAGGGGCTAGGGGGTGGAGCATAATACTTATCATTAGGATATGGTAGACACATGGTAGGGCAATACTCTTAGGTTCTCCAAGATGGAGGGGTTTTCATCCAAGCCTTCACCACACACACTAGGAGGACACAAATCAAGCACTGCACATCCAGGGCATATCACTCAGGGAAGAGGAGGAGGTCTGGTTATTTGTATGGGTTTACTCTGGTTTACTGGATCAGGGCAGCATGCACCAGGCACAAATACAGCGTCGTCGGCACTAAAATGGAGCGGCACAGCGCAGCACAGCATCCCGGGGTCTGGTCCGAATGTGCCACAGACGCTGCCAACTCTGTAAAGGTGTAGGGGTTACCAGAGCAACTCCCGCGAAGACTGATGGGCTTTCCGACGAGGGAGTTGCGATCTCCAATTTCTCTTCCTTCACTGTCCTCCATTACAAATCGATACAAATTACAGCCCACTCCAGCCTGGCTTTGCCTCTCACACATGTGGCACGCACATAAATTAAGCTGTCTGCAATGGACCCAAAGATACGGGACTACCTACTAATCAAAATAACAGGGTCAGGCCCAGCCCGGAGGTGAATCTCTGCATCTTTCCATTACCACCGCCGTCCCACAGATGAATAATACATGGGGCCAAATCACCGTGCTCCGTACAGATTAGAACACAGTGGGCTATCCTCATTCATATTTGCAAATAATGATAAAACTGGGCAGCAAATGGATTACCCTCACTGAATATGCTTGAATGGGTGGCTAGTAAGAAAAGCCAGACAGACAATACCGCTGTGCATAATCAGAAAAATAATCGCTAGATTCAAAATTAGACCTGTATTTTCCTTTGTGTACCCTCTCAGGTATGTTTAATTTTTATTTATAAAAATCTTTTCTTTTTTTTGTGTGCAAAAGAATGACAAATGATCTGTCAAATTTGTACGCGACCAATGTAATTCTCACTAATCAACACCCTAGACTATTGTAACACAGTGTCTTTCACAACTATCATTTGCCAAGCCACACTAGCCGAGGAGCCATTTGATATTCCTTTCCAATATAAAAAATCTTTTTTTGTGCCTCGTTCAAAGCGCACGCAGTGGATAATGTGTTACCTCACAGGCGTGTCTGTTATTCCCATTCCTTTGCTTGCTAAAGCAATGAGTCTCAATAGGCATGGCCCCATATGGGCTCAGGGACTTGCCACTGTGATATAAGAGTGTGCGCAGATACAAGTGGCTGATGCGCCATTACACAGTCGGTGTCATTGCGCAGATTGACTGCAAAGGGTTAGACACAAAAGGGGACGAGGCCCTCCAGAAGCACTGGCGCTAGACAATGCCCTCCACACGCCACCGGAATTAGGTTCTCAGACATCAAAGGCACACGAGGCCGGAGCTTTCGCCTGCTACATTATTCCGATGGTGGAGTGGCCATCATTAAAGAAGCGGCGCTCCAGTCACTGCCTGACACATGCTCCTTTTCCTCGGAGCCATCTAGCTGAATGCCTTAGTCCCATGGGGAGGTTTGGGGAGGGGAGAGGGGGGTGAGGGGCTCTTTTGGTCTTCACCAGTGATGAGGCCAGGGGAGACGGGCCAAGCGGGGAGGGTCTTGTGAAACAATTGATTGGGCACTGCAGGGGTACAGTACAGTGTAGACAATACTGTCCGGAGGGAGAGCTGCGGGGAACAGCGAGTAGGATATGAATTCTGCTTTGGTGAGGTAATATTGAGCCCGAGGCACGGGAGCTGACAGCCACACAGTGTGACAAAACAAGAGGTGGGAGGCTTAAAGGATACAGCAAGGCATTTTTGGCATCTCCGCTCAGTAGGAATCACCACATCAAAGGCGCGCGTTTTATTTATTAATAAGAATACTCGCGGCTCTTCGGGATATTATTACACCTTTTTGAAAGGGATAGAAATAGAAACCTGCTGTATTCTTCGGTTCAAAGCCCATTTTCCATCGTGAAAAAAGCAGGACAGTGATCAGTCTCAGAGACTAGTGTTAAAGACGGCTACCCTGTTTTTTTATTTTTTAAAATCAGCAATTTTACGCTCCTACTGTGATGAGGACGCTCCTTGTTTGCCTTCAGTGCACACGCAGTGCTGGAGCTCTCTGTTAGCACAGATCCAGCAGTAGAGCTGGCTGGCTCTCTGGGCCGAGGGGGGCAGGGAGGTCTGGAGCACATTCTGCTGGAGAGGACACATCTCATTTTCGCTGCGCACTCGCTCAAGAATAATGATGCAGCCGGACAGCACTGCATTGGAAATTAAACCCAGCCTCTTTGGGGCGGGGCCATTTCTGTCTGTTTCTCCGTTTAACTCAGAACCTAATGACCCACTCTTCCCCCAGAACCCTGTGGCTGCAGTACGTTTGGATTCTTCCACACGGGCCCGGCAGAGATAGACACTGTATATGATCTCTGCCTGATTTACTATTTCATCATCACATAATTTGACTCTGATTAGTTTGCTGCAGACTTGTTCTTCTGTGATGCACATGTACAATGTGGAAAGATTTAATGAGCTGACATCAGTTACTTGAAGGAATATTTTAAGCAGAGGAGTGAACTTTCAGCAATAAATCACAGATGCCACTTGCAGTAAATATTTGCATGTACTAATTGGAATCGTTAATGTTTGAATCGGCACCACAAAAGCGACTGAGCAGCAAAGGATGACTGTTTGAGTACACACTGTGCATTACCTCCCTAATTGGGCGGCATTTAATAATCCTATTGCTTTTGTTCTGCTGGGGGAATTCCAGAGCTCACACCTGACAGTATATAAGGATAGGATATTATCTAACCAGGGCAGTAATTAAACTCTGTATTTGCCTTCCCTTTAAGAGAGTTGGGGGGGGGGGGGGTGATTAATATCTGCCTCTACAGCAGTCTCTCTCCTAAGAGGCTTTCAAGTGAATTGAATTTTGGGTTAAATAGCAATCCCAGGTTATATTAATGACGGTTTCTCCAGCTACCCCCTCTACCCTATGTTTGTACCTGAGGGGTAATAACTCGCACTCTTAATGAAAGCGTCCCAACACTTAATTATGTCTACAGATTATACTGATTATATTGCATATATCAAGGCACTAACAGAACATGAAATAAAAATGACAACGCTCAGAATCATGTTATTATCTCGCGGAAATGTAGACGAAACCCGCATCGAGCGAGAGAGGCCTTTCTTCTGTCTCTAGTGCTGACTTGAGAGATGTAAAAGACTTTATTCAGGCAAACCCAACATTCCTATATGGTCATTAGGCGATACCTCTTCCTCAGCCCAGTGCAGGAGTAATCTCATAGTCATGGGAAATTTCCTCAAATTACTGTGAGAGAAACTACATGTGCAACCAAATCAGTATTATTTCCCCTCAATATAATGGCAAATGACATGAAATTTACTGTGGATCTTGGGGGATGTTTTAGCCTTTGGGATTGCACATATATGCTGCTCCATCTGTGCAAGGTACGCTCTGGAAATGATTTTTGCTGCAAGACAAACACTATTTTACCAAGAGAGTAAACAGAGAGTTCAATGCCAGTGGCTGAACAGTTCCACTGATCCTCTGTAACCTCATGAAAATGTAAACACAGGCACACAGGCATGTTGCGGTTCAGGCTGAATAATAATAAGGTGAAGGAATGCTTATGAAAATTCACTTCACGCACCGGAATTTCACTCGCAATACTAAACTGCAAAGTTGAATTCGCATGTGAATCACACATCACATCAACTACTCGACCAATTACTTTTTAGCTTGTCCAAGGAACTTATAGAATATTAGATTACACATACTGGTCACAGACCTGAATGCAAGATTATGTCAACAATTATAGGCAAAATAAAGCCAGGCTATGACGATGGCTGGCAACCGCTCAATTAAATGAAACCTGAAAAAGCACAGACTTTAATGAGCAGTGTGCCCGTTACGTGACATTAAGCTTCCAGTATTTCTCGCAAAACATTTCCTTTGAGTCTCTTTTCTGAGCTGACAGCCCGACCTCGTCCATTTTCTTACACCACCAATGTTGCTGATCAATGTTCGCTGCACCTTCTATAACAATCTGAAGAAAACCAAGATCACACCCCAGCATTTAGATTCACTCAAATCAAACGTGTGACTCCATTATAATGTTGACTATTCATTATTTGTGTATTCTAGACAAAGAATGGAAAGGAGGATGTGAGCATGCACGGTGTATTATTTCTCATATTCTAATAAAACACAAGGGGAGCTATATTGATTCACCGCTCAGAGCCATTTGTTTTGCAGGCCTGCCACACAGATAAAGAGGAACATTGCACACTAATACATCGAGTAATTTATAATGAAAAGGCAACCGAGGACACCGGCATGTACGTATGCACCACATGCGTTTGAGGAATATCCTCGCCGCGGTGGATAAATAAACGAGCGGCTTCTACGCCTACAGATTGTAGCGGGTGAGATGAAGGGGAAAAGCAAACTGACGTGACACACAAACGCATGTAGCTTTCATTCTACTGTGGTTACAGACTTGAACTACGCAGAGACGATGGGCTTTCCACTTCCTTTGTATCCATGCACTGTGATGTTCAAAAGCCAAAGCTTTACGTAAAATACATCCCTTAGCACAATCCACTTTGAAATCCATGGGTCACATTGTTCACGTCACAACTTGCCATCCACACAGCACACCAATACATGTAATTAACTCACTGTGCTAAATACCCAGATCACCGGCTAAGGGTCTAATCATACTCTTGTTGTGACCCTAAGGGGGTGACCCCATCTTCCCAGTGGACACTCACATGCTCAGTCACACTTTTGAGCTGTGATACACATGGGTCAACCAAAAGAATGGACCTCGATAAATTAATTGTGCAAGTGCAGAAAGCTTTCTGATATATGACTGTTGCAAAAAATGAATTGTTAATGAATCTTGTCAGTAATGGAATAACCAGGCTTCAGTGGGTTCACTGACCACTTTTCTGAAGAGGCATGGGTATTTCCCTTCAGCCTCAACTTCTGGATTTAACGTTCACCCTTAACATGGAAGTACTAAAAATGGAATTGAAGTCCCATTTAGATCATTAATTCATCCCATTATGGCATTGGGATGTCGTCAGTGCACTCAAATTCAAGGTCCCCTTAATTGCACC
This sequence comes from Aldrovandia affinis, assembly GCA_029706075.1. Classification (NCBI taxonomy): domain Eukaryota; kingdom Metazoa; phylum Chordata; class Actinopteri; order Notacanthiformes; family Halosauridae; genus Aldrovandia; species Aldrovandia affinis. Next base: position 1,054,158 of record JAINUG010000194.1, on the reverse strand, counting down.
ATAATCCATATCAAATAATCAATTATCAATGGTAATGGCGCCATAATGTGGCATTGCTATAGTTACTCGCTATAGTTTAGCAAGATGCAACAGATGTATACAAGAGTGCTTAGAAAGATAGGTGCATGACAAGGTATAAGAAAGGTACAAGCATCGGTTGTGCATAGAGGATACATTGTCAATCACTCAACATTACTGTTATTGAGAATGGGGTACAAACATGGACTGAGTTGAAACACCAAGTGATAATAGTTACTATTTTCCATATAAGGAATTGAATAGACCCTCCTCTACCTTTGCCCTTAGGAAAGCAAACACTTCAACAAATATTTAATACATTACTGTCCAAAACCATGCAATTTCTTTCCAAATAGAGCCCTAAAAAGGGAACTTACAGGAAAAGGGAGACTAATTAACCTTAAAGCTACAGATGTAACCAGATTCTATCTGCAATGACTGATGAAGAAGATATCCAGATTCCAATTATAGCTGAATAACATAGTGAGAATGTTCCAGATTCCCAATGTGAAGGCGCAAAGGATGTTTTAAGGAGCAGCATGAAGGTCACTTAATCCAAGCCTTGTCGACTCTTTGATTCATGTGAGGTAAATGTGGTGATATTTAGCAGTAAGTTCTATTAGCTGAACACACGTGGCAGACGGAAAGAAATAGGCTCAGCATATTCATTTGGAAGAAAAAAACTGGGGAACTGGAACACAAACACAAGCAACAGCAGTCACATGAGACCAAGGGTACCAAATCCCATGCTACTGCAGAGAACAGAGGTGAATTTTACATACAAGCTTTGGTCCAGTCACCTAATGGCCTTCTCTCTCAGGAAACAGTAATCTTTTATTGTCGTTAAAATCAAAAATGCTTCAGCCAGGTTGACCTTTTTTGTTCATGGGAAGACATGGGGAGGATTTCGCTGACTTTTATGAGATACATTACACTATCTCCTCTAATGCTAACGCCTTTAGAGAACTAGATTTATTGGATTGTTGTCTGCAAAAAAAAAGGGAAAGGCCATTGACAAGCCCATTTCACAAAACTAAAAGTAAAAATGCAGGCAAACTGCCTCCAGGCCCAAATGGGTATTAAAATGAATCTCATACATTTTTTCTGTTGATCTGCATTGATACTCTGGACTTCACAGGGTAACCCATAATATAGTAAAAATATAATATATAAATCTATCACAGAAAAAAAGAACCATGTTCTACAAACTGTTTAATCGTATTTAAACATATTATACTAGGTAACCATACAAATCCAAATAGAGCACAACAGAGAGCACAACACAGAATGATTAATAGTACATTATTTGCTGTGTCATCAGATACGCAATTCCCATGCCTCAGAGATCAATCATCCAATCACATCACTGTAGTCCTGCGGTCACAATACGCAGCCAAGGTATCTTATATAGTCAGAGCAGTAGGCTTTGCAGAGAATGTTGCCTAGTTACTCCAATATGTTTTCTATATCTGGGGAAACGAAAGAAAACAATTCTGTTATCTTTATAAACCATTCACTCTTCCAACAGTTCTGCAGAATACACACTGGCAGTAAATGAACCAAAGATGTCACAGATGATGACGAGGCTGCATCGCTCAGTATTGGCATTTATATAAACAGTAAAAGGGGTCCATTGTACAACTTTTCAGATGGATTGCAATGAAAAATTGTGTTAAAATATAAAAATTATATTGCATTTTGAAACGCGCCAAAACGTTCTGGAATGAATTCGACCCGCGTTGGCAAGTCACAGGGGTGACCTCGCTGTCCATAACAGGCTCAGTAAACGAATGAGATCCACTACACTCGGAAAGGCTCCCCCTGGAAAAAATAAACATAAATAAAAGTCCCATCAAAAAACTGCATTCGTTGTAACTTGTAGAAGAGTCATAAAAGCCCTTCCAAAACACTTTTATACAGGTGTGATCGATCACACCCATATTTGACACATTTATCTAATTTTGTAGAGGAACACATTTTTATCATATAAAAAAAAGGAGCGTTGCTTCTTGTGGTCTGTGGTTTAATCTTGAGCATGGAGTCTTGCCAGGAATACATCCAGATAAATAGAATACAAATAGCTAGGGTGAGTAAAACTCACAGAGGTGGGACACCAGCAGCAGAGGGAACAGCAGTGAGGAATATGCGTGGAGTGAGTTCTGTGACAAACGTCATCAGCGTTGCACATGAACAGCATGTAAATCCGGTCGATGTGAGTTTCTATATATGCATATCCATCTCCTCCCATGTCCCCCTATGCTGCCAAGCTGTTGCGACTGCTGATTTCTAGCTTTGCAGCTGTATACAATACAGATTACACAGCGGTGTTTGTGTGCTGTTCCATCTGTTTGGACGGAAACAAAATGCCTAGTCTGTCCTTATAGTCAAACAGCAATGCCCGGCCACGGCGTTCAGCCGCTCCGTGTGCATTTTCACGCTTGAGTCTCTGAACGTTCATGCCTGGGCTGTATAATGGAGCACCGCCGAGTCTGGTTGCTCATACTAACAAAGCACATTAAGATTAATGTGAGGGAGTGTTACAGATCAGGGCCCCCAATACACCATGCCGCGGGAGCGCCTTGTGAGCAGCGGTGTGTTTGAATGACGGGCGATATTCAGGGATTCTGCAGTGAAAGGGGGGAAAAAAATGCCACGAGCGGTGTTGGTCAGCCTCACAACGAAATACCGATCCGCCGTCTTTCATAGCAAACCCCCCCGGATTGTCCCGGGCTCCCCCTCAAGGTAACAGCTGCCTTTCACTCTCCTGTTGAGATTTGTTTGTAACAGTGTCATGGTGCAGATAAGAAAAAAAGTAATCAATGAAATATTTATTTTGGCAGGATAACAGAAGCTCCTCGCACAGGGGGATGCCCGCCGGAGAGAGAGAGGGATGAAAAGAGAGGCACATCCTCACTGAGCCCCCCGCAGGTGCCAAAGTGTGTGGCACCGGCCGAACCCTCTCTCTGCCGCTCCCAGCCCGGGAGAGCAGGGGTGGGGGAAACCCTCTGATCGGCTATTATCACTGTTTAAGACACACAACAATCGTTTACACCACCGCTGGCCTACATGTCATCTACCTCACCCTCTCTCGCTCCTCTACTCGATAAACCAATAATTCAATGTTGTGTGTAGCTGGCAGGGTTGTAGCACTATCCCCCCCAAATCAATTCTGGTCATTTTAGAGTAAGCGCATACAAAGGGACTTTCAGTGTCTGGCATTGTTCTTATTCTTCTAGCTTTGTGTGTTTTTGTGTGTGTTTTTGTTTGCTTTGTTTCATTGTGTAGACAAACCAGTCATGGCCAGTGAGCTATAACTAAGAACTAATTTTTACTTTACTTTTACTTTTTGATAATTATCCTGAAACTGTTTTTGATTGTTTTGCTTGATGGAAATACATGTCAACTTAATTGACTTGCTTTAATTATCACCCAATGGCACATTTCTTTTTTGTGATTGCATCTGTGATAGCATTACTTTGGGCACTTAACATAGGATAACTAAAAAGCTGATCTCTGATCTCTTTATCATTATCAAAAATTTTAAATGCAGACCAGATTCTTTCTGAAAATGGTTTATGTGAAGTGCACAAATGTACTCTAATGCTTAAATATTACCAAGCTAAAAGGAATTAGCTGCTGATGGGTTATCATGTATTAAACTGGAAAGGTTGTTAATTGTGAAAAAACTATCACAAACCGGTAATTTTAAGTTCACTGCCTCCCCCATTTGTCGTTAAAATATCTCTGTAGGGGGGCCTCAGCTAGTGTAGGGGTCTAAGCATTCGCTTTGCGAATGCAAATGGCCTACTGCCTATTACAGACCGGCCCTGGCCGAGAGCCCTGATCGGGGCTGACAATTGACTGTCTGCCCCAGGGGGAGGGGGAAAGGTGAGCCGGCACGAGCTCGCTGGGAAGCGCAAAGGGTGTCTCCAGAAAGTAGGTGGGAGGAGGGGGGATCATCGCCCAGCCTCGTGGAATTAGCTTGCCCGTAGTGACGGGCGGCGAGTTTGTGGGGGAGGGAGAATCGAAAGAAATAGAGGGAATAATTGGCCACTAAATTGGGAGAAAAACGTAGAAAAAATCTGAAACCATTTTTTTTTTCTACAAATCTCTACCAATTGTGTGCAAACAGAAAATAACATGACAATAAATGTATGCAAATACTAAAGTCTTTGGGATGAAACACATTCCTTAATTCAGTGCTCCTGCCAATTAAATACAGCTTCATTCTCAACATGGCCAAAACAATTCAATCCAAAATTCACAGACTGGGGAAAGAATGTGCAAGAGACACAGCCATCGGAATTAATTCATTGACAGTCAAAACAATAGCAAAGGCCTTTCATTATGGGCAAAGCTGATGAAAATGGGGAAACTAGCCTACTTTGGGAATTTATATAATAATATAATAATATATGCCATTTAGCAGACGCTTTTATCCAAAGCAACTTACAGTAGTGAATGCATACATTTTCCAGTATATGTGGTCCCAGTGGGGATTGAACCCATGACCTAAGCGTTGCCAACACCATGCTCTTCCTACTGAGCCACACAGCACCACCCAATTTGACTGGGCATTTCTCATAGCCCTGGTTAAGCACATTCAGTGCAACCAACACAAATGTGTTCTAAGTGTATACAGTCAGGAGTTAAAAATATGAACACTTCTCAGCTGCTTCTTCTTTTTTTTACAAGAAAAGCCAGCTCTAGTTTAGAGGAGAAGACTGCCTATTTTTCTCAGTAATTGAAAATGTAGAATACATTTATTTTTGATGGAATGAAAAAGATTGTTCAAATGATTATTTGTATTTATATTTGATCGTTTTTGGAGCGCATTACTTTGTATATAAACACAGTGGGGTGGCTGGTGTGAGCTGTAAATCGAGGTGGCAGAAACTTTACCTTAAAACCAATTACTCTTTTAGAGCTGTGTCTGTTTGCGTTGCTTTATTAACAATCAACCAATTAATTCGCTGAATAAACAATACAAATAGATATAGTTGATTATTCCCAATTACATTTTGTGTTTTAGCATTTTCTTATATTTACTGTACATATTATTTGAACTTATAAAATAATGGCTATAAATATAGCCTACTCTTCATTCTCCATACCCGAATTTCCAAAATAATGTGAATGTAAATATGTAAATATCTGTTAATCTGATCTGTGCAGATTTGGCCTTTATTGTGTGTTGCACTTAACTTTAGTGCAATATACAATTAAAGGAAGTATTTCAGTTCTTTAAATGATTAAAATGATTTAACTAAATTAAACTGTGTTTCTTCATTTATATTCACTAACATGACATAAAGAAAAGGAACACTACAATTGAATGTGTTGCTGGACTTGCTTGCCAGGCTAATGGTGATCCATTTAGTAGTTGTACTGAATCCCCACTCTTAGACATCCACAAATTGAGGTCTATTTGGCAATGTTGGAGTACTGCAGGTATTCGCGGTCTCGTCTCTTCTCTCTCCTGACCCCTCGCTGGTGGAACGACCCTCCTGCAATCGGTCAGGACCGCGGAATCACTTGCGATCTTCCGCAAGAGACTCAAAACCCACCTTATCAGACTCCACTACCACTGAATTCTGTACATCTAGCTAATTGTCATCACCACTGCCTACTTGCTCAACACTATATACCCCTGCTTACTCCATGAAACATATTTTCTCAAATGTACTAACCTTTTCCTTCCCAGTGTTACAGGTATGGTATGCAGATGCCTGCAATGATGTCTATCGCTGTATTACTGCACTGATCTCTTGCGCGAACTATGATTGTTCCTACCATGTACTGTATTTATGCACATCTGGATTAGAGCGTCTGCTAAATGCTTAAAATGCAAATGTAATGTAAAATGTATTCGGAAATCTAAGAGCGCCAACATGTCGTCTGCTGCCCAATTGTTTCCCAATTGTTATTATTATTATTATTATTATTATTATTATTAGTAGTAGTAGTAGTAGTAGTAGTAGTAGTAGATGCTGTTGTAGTTGTATTGCCAGATTGAACACATTGCTTAGGCTATACGTAATGGTTTGCACAATAAAGTTATTAATAAATTAAAACATAAGCTAGGCTACTTGTGGAAAACAAAACAAAAACACACATTGGTTTTCCAAAACTACACATATTAGCATAATTGACACATACTTGAAGGAAATGTATTTAATATTCATATTATGGTTCCACACGTGTAAAACATTTCGGTCAATCTATAGGCTATAAAATGTCTGCAAGAGCAGCATTGTCACTTCTCGAAGATATCGCCAACCGCGCAATAAGAAGGGAACAAGTTATTAGAGATTTTGACCTGAGTTTTAAATCAGACCATTTTTTTAACGTCCTTCAGGGGCCTTTGCTGCCCCCGGTTCACAGCCTGTGCTACAGACTGCCAGGCCACATACTTGGTTTTACTGGTAAAGCCACTGGAAAGGCTCCCAAACAGCATCCCTGCACGCATATGCACCTCCGCCAACAGGACCTCGATTTGGGCCTCGCTAAAATTATTTTTCTTGCAGCTCGCCATTATCAAGTAGAGGATTTGTGTTTTAATACGAGCTCCTTTATATGCTAATGATATTAATTAGGGGGCGTTTACAAGGCAGATCTAAAACCATTCAGCTGCACACAATTTCAAGACCATTTGTGATTTAGAGATTTCACATCTGGGGGAGTGGCGTACGCACGTTTTTTTGTGCGTACGTTCAGTTTCTCTGAATCACACGTACGCACATTTCAGAAATGATCTTAGATCAAATGTAGGATGGTTTCTATGCAACTTTTTTAGAAATGAGGCCCCTGCTTTTTCTGCAGTCAGATTTTTTTGCCTGCAATTCAGTTGAAATCCACTATGTGTCCATGGAGTTTTTTCCTTACAAAATCAAGAATAAATGAATGAATGTAGAAATAAATTTGTTCTGGCACCCCAAGTCTGGGAGCACTAATCCAGTTACCCTTGTATTAGAATATTTGAGTGATGTGTTAATACTTGGCCACAGATTAAATGCCTATTACCAAAGCCCCATGCATATAATGTTTAGTGCCATGTAAAAATGTATTCTATCCTGCCTTCATTAAGTTTAGGGAACTGGCAAAATAATACTGGCAAATTATTAACATCCAGGACTTTTTCCCTTGGCCAAATTTCCTCTCACTGGTGGGCAATGTGGTCAAAAAATCAGAGGGGTGGCACAGCTACACTACAGAGAGAAAACATGCTGGTATACTAAGGCAGGTTCAGCAACACAATTATCAGGGTGATTGGTCAGGCAGTTTAATGAACCAGGCTAAAACTGGTGTCAAACAATCCTTACATTATCATAAAGGCAAGTTCATAAACGACTGTAACAAGCAGACACTTGGCAAGGCAAATCCATCCAGTCCAGTCTGCCTTGTAATGCAGAATATGGATGTTAAATACCCATAAACATATATTTTACGGGTCACCAGCTTTTTTCTAGTGATTTAAAACCAATAACGCAAGGAACCACATTAAGAATAATTTAATATAAACAAAATCAAATTAACATTGAAACACTTGATCATGTTAATGTAGCTTAGATTACTAATTAATATTGTATAGGTGCTGCATTCCCCAAATAAAACACAGTGAAGTCATATTGAGATTTCAGAAATGCACTTTAATTAAAATGAAAATAATTTACTTGAGATGCATTGCGAGAGCATGGCGCTGACCATGCTTAGGTTGTGGGTTAGATTCCCACTGGGGCCACATATACAAAAAAAGTATGCATTCACTACTGTAAATTACTTTGGATAAAAGCGTCTGCTAACTGGCATATATTATTATTACTATATATTCCATCCCAAGACTATAATACTACAGCTCATCCCAACAGAAATGATATGTTGTTTAAATAGAGGGCTCTTAATTTATTCAAATATCAAAACTATTTCAGGTGTATACCTATAGGCTCTCTAAGCAATTTCCACATGAAAATGCGTTATGTTCATTCGTTCTCTAATTAATCCGAATATTTGGCTGTCAATCACACAATGCCTATGATTTCACAGTTTATATCATTCAGGCAAGAACTCATATGATCTGCTTGAGGTCAGTGTAATTGAAGAAGAAACTGAGAAAAGTGAGATTTGAATGCTGTAAAACTAATAACCGGAAATAAAAATGAATATAATTCAGCACTGACTTGGTTCACATTCAATGGGCCGTAGGCATCACTGTACCACGCACAAATGCATTAACTACTGGATGCATTACTTGGTTGTACCACCACTGGCTCTGGCCAAAATAATTTTACTATCACATAATACTAGTGGCGCATCCTAGCACAGTGGGTATTCTTTCCCGCCGGGTCGCCGGATTGGCCATATACTCCTTATGGCACCTCTCCAGCTTGTCTCCTGGTGGACCAGTAGGGGGCGCTATCATGGTAGTCATTATAGTTATATAGTTACAGTTGTGGGCTCTCTTAGCTGACATCAATTGCCTAAATATGTGGATGTACCCATGCGGGCGCATATTTAATGTATGTATGTAATAGTGGTGTGTATATTTGTATTTATGTAATTTATGTGAGGCTTTTTTGTACAGACTGTGGCAACAAATTTCCTGAAAAGGACAATAAAATAATCTATCTATCTATCTATATAATGTGTCTTGAATCCTGACACTCACGTGTGTTACATAGCCTACCACGCCTACACTGCCATTATACTATATACTGTACTGTATACTAAATAGAGTACATCATTTGTGCATGTAGTATTTTAAAAAGGCAAGGAACAGGTGTTTTTATTTGTTTATTTGTGTTCTGAAGGACGCATTTGCAAGAAATAAATATCTGATATTTCACTAAACATCTTTACATACATTAACAATCACACAAATATCTTCAAGTTAATACTTAAAAATAATTCTAAATTAGGTTATAGTTATATAGCTAGTTCACATTTTTTTTTTTGGAATACTTTGCACTAAATTAAACATCTTTAGCAGTGTTCAATCAGGGACAGCTGATTATTAATACAGTACACCCTGCATCCCCCTGTCCTCTGCTTCATCCTCTCAATGTTCATTTTTACAGCATGTGGATACCTACAGTAGCTAAGTCCCCCATTTGTAATGATAGTTTAAGTGCCTCTTAAGAATATGGCAGGACAATGGATTGAACCCTGTCTGCAGTTGGCAACCTGCACTCCAGGCGAGTGCCTTTACCAGTTGTGCCACTTGAGAACCTATACTCCCCATAACTATCACAGGACATGTCAGAAGCACAAATGGATATTTATATGCTAGTGTTACCATTGGTAACTATAATTTGCCCAAGATTTTATTGGCTAGCTAGATCAGCAGCTAAACATGCAAGAATTATCAGTCTACAATTGTATGATTACATATCAAAGGTCACATTACTGTGCCGTGTATTAGGGGGCTGCATCTTAGCATTGAGTGTGCACTGCTTACTACATTTTTTTCCTGTATGTTGAAATGTGTAGCTAAAATACAAAACACAGGGGGCCCTCTAGGGTAGAATTGAATATAACTAGTCCCTACGTCCATCAGACCCAAATTACCAGGGGCCATTGGGTTGGTGTAGAAAGGCCTTAGAGTGAGCTCTTTATTAAAAGTGTAGTGAATCGGGCTATATAGAATGGCACTTGCTAGAAACCTAGCTGTGCATCTATGCTTACTTTCAAAGCCTTGCACAGCAGACCGCCGTTAAAACCAATAAATGTGCATGATTGCTCGAGGGCGAAACGGGAAGAAATAAAAAGGATGAATGTCACAGGTATTTTCATTTAACAGTGGTGCTGTACTTGCTCCGGAACTCCTGCTGTTGCTCGTGACTGTTGTGACACCTTCAATGTTAATTACTACTACTAATTACACAGAGCACACAAGTAAGTTATAAATATTAATTTCAATTGCAATTATGACATTTAATAAGGGATACACTGCAGGGTTCCGCACTGCAGAAAACATTTTACTGCTCTTCCAACTTTAGGTGTAATAAACAGAGGGCTAATATGTGAGGTTTCATTGAACTATCACAAATTAAGAGAGCAAGGCTGATAACTGCTCCTTGCAATGTCTGGTATAATTCAGAGAAAAAAGCCTGGCTGAGAGGGCTTAGCCATCTCCGTAACATTAAGAATTCTACTCCAGGCCTCAAACTGAGAGGCCCTTCAGGCAACCAGAGTAACATTTAACCACATTAAAAGGGTAGATCAGCATTTTTACGTAATGAGACCTGACAAAGGCATGTGAGTGCCCCAACAGCAGCTAAGACGGAGGAGAAGAACCAGACTTTCATGGCTGAAAATGCTGTGGCATTAAGGGGCACTGTTTAAGAGCAATCTTGTTAGAGACACACAACCATTATCTGCCGGATAGATCTAATAACATAGTGCCATGGAAATAGCAACAATCTTCTACATCCTACATGTTCTTCTGTAACCATTTAGACCTTCGTAGACCCAACTGAACACTTATGGAAGATTCTGAAGTGGCGCCATTTGGTGTTTTGTTCCTCCACCATCAACAAAACACCAAATGATGGGATTTCTCATGGAAGAATGGTGTTGCATCCCTCCATTCGAGTTTCAGACACTTGAATCTATGCCCCAAAATCCCAATTAAGACACTTTATGTTGGTGTTTCCTTTATTTTGGCAGTTACCTGTATATTGTATATATATATACTGTATATATGTAAAGAAATTGAATTAGTATTCTGTAGTGTTTTGGTTCTGATGAGCCCCAAATAGAAAGCGTGATATTGAGCCAGCAGACCGACCAGCTTAATGGTCCCACACAAGTTTCTTGTGTAAATACTGCTGATGTTAATGGGGTCAGTGCCTGGAACGCCTGCCATTTGCAGAACTTGTGGCCAGGGAGGTAATTAAAACAAATATAAAGATGAAGGGGAAACTAATTACAGCATTAATCTAAGTGCTGTTGGGTTCACACTAATCATGTTACCTTGTTGGTGTCAATTTCAACAAAGCATGGTGAGAAACAGTACTTTCCCATACGCCAGCAAAGCTGCCTATTTTTCTCCATGTACAAGTCAACATTAACCTTTAGGAGAATTAAGGTAACCTAATATTTCTGGAATCAATAGCAGCAGAGCTGTGGCCATTGAAAGAGTGCTTCTCCGTGTTTACCACCCTGGAACGATGCAGCCGTATGCGGTCCCACTTTATTGAGGCCATTCCTTTCCTTCACTTTTCAGGAGCATTTGCGGTTGTCTGCATTCTGCCTTACCTGCGCTGGTCACTGCACTGTCACACCTGTACTATTGTGTCCACAGTTCCACTTACACACCATTCACTCCAGCCATTCCTTTCACCTTGCAGGCTTTGCCACTGTCTGCACACCGGCGACAGCAGATATGGAATGTCACTGTAAACAACAGGGCAACAGAGGGAGAATGAATTAGAAAGAAGGTGGGGTCTAAAGATCAGCACGGGTACAGTCATGATTATGACAGCCAGTTACAGCCTGCCTTGGTCTTTAATCACACCATTATCAAAGTTCTTGTGCGCAGTGCCATGGGAGATACTATACGTTAAATCATTGAATGGAAGACTTTGCGTATGGTGGGTGGTGTATACCGTAGAGATCTTTTACACTTGTGATGGTTACCAGAGATGTCAGGAGCTGGACAGCAGCTGGACAGCAGAATGATGGCCGAATGATGCAAATAGGGGAAGTCATTTACTGCTGCCTTTTCAAAAACCTGGGAGGATCTGGCAAGTGAGGGGGCAGGGAGAGAGAAAGAAAAGAAAAAACACTTGTTTCAGGTGGGTGTGGTGAACACCATCACCGAGAAGGTTTGAACTAATGACATCTGATATTGACAACTTTTATTTATTCTGTTATGTCTTTGACTTCCTGTTTATTTCATGAAAGGAGAGGAGCCCATGTTGGCCCAGATGATACGAAGATCAACATCTATTCAATATTTCGGCAGCTCCGTTTGCGCTTTTGATCTCAGCACACATTTTTTGAACTCAACCATTTGTTTATTTAAAAATATATATCCACTGAAACATAACATAAACATACTCAATAATCTAGTAGCTGTTACTATAAGAGAACATCATAGACATCCAAAAATGGATGTCTCCTCCAGTAAAAATGAATCACACTTGCTTGGTTCTTTGGCCAAATTAAACAGAAACAGAGCGGTGTTTAGGTTCTTTAGGCAATGCATACATTTTAAATGAAAGGGAGAATTTTGCCTATGAAACTGTGGGCTTTTTCAGGAAATGAACGCACCTAATCGCAACCCCTGAGGTGCTGCATCAAGAACAGGAACAAAAGAAACTTAAAAGTCTGCCCTGGTTCTTTGTACCGCTGTTTCTGCATATTAGTCATAAAGCAGCTTTCTGTGACAACCCTTGCAGGAGCGTAGATGCTTTCTCATGCATGCCTTTGTCTCACTGAATTTTAAAAATGAAATCAATTACAGGCACAACAATGAGACCAAGCCACTAGCGTCATTACCACGCACCCCTTCCGTCACACAATAGGGAATGTGTGATTAGCAAGGAGTACTTGAATGAAGTAATGAGGCTTATGGTAGACTGTACTTCTTACAGGGATCTTATTGATATGTATTTTTTCAAAGAAGGCATTTTAATAGCAGGTTCCTGGATGTGAAAATTGAGAGATTTACAGAGAAGCACCTGGTCGGGTGTTCACACCAGGATATCAAAACTGCAGAATAGACTTTAAACTTAATGCAATATTTTTGCAGTTTATTCTCTTTCGCCGATACCCTTTGGCTGTGCACAGCAGCACGTTCCCACTCGAGCGGTTCTAGTGTATAAAACATTATCAGTCGTAACAGGCGCGTTGACCTTCAGTCTCAAGTTCCATAACAAACACTCTCTCCACTCCTGAGTACCTCTCCTGCTTTTCTTTCTCAGATTTATCACTGTTCTCTCTCGCCAGTGGTTCCACGTCCTCCTCTTCTTCTGCAGCTGTCCACTGTAGTGGCCCTGCCAGACACTAGCACAGGGAGAGTCATTAAAGTAGGGTTACAGGCACGCTCTGATGTGCGTACTTATCTGTGCCAGACCAGAACTAAGTAGCTCCATTTATTTACAAAGGTACGTTACCTCCAGTGTTTGGGCTATATGGCACAGACCGGCTTTCACCATATTATAATAACCCTGAGCACAGAAGGGCTCAATCAGCTTCCCTTCCAGTGGTGTTCACACAGCCTTGCAGCTGAACAGAAGAGCAGGAGCAGCAGAATGTGGGCGGCAGAGAGAGTGTGTTTCCTCACAGCACAGCCCAGCGCTGAGGGCCCATTTTTACAACACTCATTCACAGGGCATTCAGAGAGGGTGATCATCAGGCCTGGTCACTGGCTTCACAGCCTCACTGCTTCATGGCTCCCTCTGTCTGCGTCTGAATGACCCCCCTGTATCCATTGTCTTAAGCGAGTCCTCTCCATTTACTGCCTAGATGAGCGCCCTCTATCCACTGTCTGAATGACCCCCCTGTATCCATTGTTTTAAGCGAGTCCTCTCCATTTACTGCCTAGATGAGCGCCCTCTATCCATTGTCTAAGTGAGCCTCCTCTCTCCACTGCCTGGCAAGGACTGCTCTCTCCCCAAGCCTCTCCCAGGTCTACTTTGTTTACACTGAAACACACACACAGCCCTTTTCCATATGCAGACACTGCCATTCGTGGGAGGTGTTTATTTATTTCCAATAGCAATTGACACCCAGACTGTGAAACTATTCTCGGCATAAATGAAACCCAAAGGCACCGAATTCCTCATACAAAAAAAGAAAACAAAATAGGGCCTCTGTGGTAATCCTGTAAATACAGACAACTGGAGATACTCAGAGCATCTGCTACTCTTAATTAGCAAGGAGAGAGGGAATTTAATATCGTCTCCCAATGTAAAAAATAAAATAAAATAGACATTCAAGTATCAATGAACTTGTGAATGACATACTGCACTCAGTGTGAAACAACAAACCTTGGTGCACAATGGATTGAATACTATGTTATTCAGATCTACTGAGTTACTCCATACCCTGCTAAAAACGAATCCAGCAGATCAAAATGAGCTGGGTTATTATACTACACAATGAGACCATGGAGGGACAGCAGAAGAATAAAACGTGCAATTGGAGACCCTTTGAGAACCTAGTACACCCCAACCCTGCACAAGGAGTGTTGCAGCAGAAGCATTTGCACTCCACCAATGCACTTGCCCACAAGCCAGTGACTATTTTCCATGCTACAGGCTACACAGTACTACAGGAGGACAAGCACAAATCAGAGCAGAGGCATATCTCTTGCTGACTGGTAGCCAGTGGGCACCTGGCACATCAATGGAAGGAATTTATGCAGCGATAATCCAAGTAGCCAATCTAATCCAAGTAACTAATCCACATAAATCCACCCTACCCCTAGTGGTGCGAAGTCGATTGTTTCACACTGCTGTGGACTCCCAGTCATAGTCGGCTGCTTGCATAGCCCAGGCTTGAACCTGCAGTGCCTAGGCTGTAGGGCCCAGCCTACCCTTTAAAGTTAATTTATTAGGCTAATTTCATAAATTAATTATCGGATGCCTGATAAGTACTACACTTCACATATTATTTGACTCCAGTGCTACAAATCCACATTAGCCATTCTCCAATAATAGCAGCAGTCAGATGTGGAGATGGATGGCGGCTCTGCCAGCAGCCTTGTGGATAGCCGCGCCGCCCGTCTTCCTCCGGTCGGGGCTGTCCCCTAGACGTCCTCCTCCTCATTATGTGTGCTGTACTAAACTGACATTTCCTTCACTCCGGGCAACAGCGCCAGCATTTCATTAAAGGTTATCTGTTAATTATGGAGACAACGGTGGCGGTGTGCAGGGACGATTTCCATGGTCACTTAGTGCTACTTTTCACATTGAGTTAACCTTTTCCAACACGTAGTCCCGAGAAAAAAAAATGAAGTAAACATACAATCATTACCCGGAGGCATAGACTCTTGACGCTGACTGCACCACCCTCGTTACGAGCCTGTGTGTCGAGGCACATGTGGTTAAAAGGCTTGGCTCCTGACGAGCCTTCAATAAATCCTGGCATAATCACCATCATTAAAGCCCGCTTTGCAGAACAGTGAGTAAGGTTGTTTGGCCTCTGAAGGACAGCTTTATCAGCGATCAGATATCGGAACCTGGGGTAGGGCAGATGGCTTATGGTGCGCCGCGGCGATGGGCCTTATTTAGTGCCGTCTTATCCAACACAAGTGGACAATGTTCTGCAGATCCGCTGTGATAGCCCCAACGTGACACTGGGCTGGTGTGGAGCATTGATTAATTCCCTGGATATGTAACCAAAGGGTGATGGGATCAAAGCTCGTTCTGAGACAGTGCTGGTGTGCCTCTCTGCGCTACTCCACCTCTGATGGGTTCAGTTGAAAAACAGCTCTTTATTTATGTACTATTTTTCTAATTATGTGTGAAAAATCTAAAGTAAAAAAATAAAAAATAAAAATAAAAAAGAAGACATCTACCAATCTCATGAGTAAATAAAGATTTAGAATAGCATGTACGCATTTATAAAATACATATTTTTACACGTCGGTTTGTTTCCTAATCTCAGGGCGTTTCAGACAGAAAGCATTACATTACAAAATAGTTGTTTAAAATGATGTCTGCCTATATGACATCAATACAGCTTTATTCTTCAAATTATCAACACACAAAATTATTTGATGTTGCGCCATTCTGGTAAAGAGCCCTTAGGCACTGGAAAATATATTAACAAACTCCACCAAGCCTTTCATTTTTTTATTAAGAAAAAGCCTTGAAAAGAGAATTAGTGAGTGAATTTAACCAACATTTATGGCTTTCAAGCAGTACTGCAAAATTGTATGATCTTTCAATGACTTGAGAAAAAAATTACAGAAATGTAATTTACAAAATGATTTGTAAAGGTCATTGCTAAATGTCCATTTACATTTAAAAAAGATTCAGTAATACGTTCCACAGGAGCAAAAAATAAACAAAACTTGCCAGTATTATTTTTAACTGCAGCTCTGCTTTTACAAGCTGTCTGAATAAAGAAAATTGGAGGGCTGGGGGAGGTAGGAGCAGCCCTCCCAAATCTTTGTCTCTCCACCCCACATTGGCAGAGCCGTCGCGGGACAGTGGTTCTGGCCTTCCTCCAAAACTCCCGGGGAGTTAATGTTGAGGCTCTGATGAAGGAGCTCAGTTTCATTGCCACTGTCCCACTGCTCCTGCCTGACAGCCAGAAGGCTGTCAAAAAAACAGGCTCCCATTGCACAGCAGTTTGATCCATGTCCAGGTCTACAGTGCACTCTGCTGAGACAGCAGGAAAACAGCATATTTACAGATCAATCTGCCCAGACACGTGCCATCAACAACCGTGGAAAGACCCGCAGTCACTCTGGAGCTCCGGGCCCCTCGGCTGGCTGCTTGCAAACCCTGGAATGGATCACAATGCTGTGCAATGGGAGTCAGGTTCCTGAGCAGACCAAAAAAAGATATGATCTCAAGGTGCAGGCATGGAAATGTGCAGTGATTTCCATACCACCATCACTTTACTGTGTAAGGTACCAAAAAAGATGAATCGCTTAATATTTTTTGAAAGCCTACTTCAAAAATGTGATGCACATGTCTGGATTGCAATGCAGGAACAAATGCACAATTTTATTTTGACAATTTTGAAAAGGTAGTTTGGTGTTATATCCTGCCAAAACCTGTCAAAGCAAATCACTGCTGCTGTCCACAGTGCTGCTCAATGTTGGATTCTGAGGTCAATTCAGAGTAAGTGGTCTAACCTGCAGCTGAGTGATAGAAATGAATAAAACATTTGTGGAAGATGGAGAAACGCAGGGCCAAGTTACTTGAACGAATGTAGGAAAATATAGGAGCAGTGCTTGTTTAGTTTATGTGAAATATATTGATTAGTTGTAACGGCATCATCTTATTTTTTTTATTTTAAGATTTTGTTTCAGATTTTACCCCTTTTTATCCCAATTTAGTAGCCAATTAGGCCCGCTATTTTTTATGTCAATCCCCCCCTAGTAATGTGAGTTCGCTGCCGTAGTCCTGCGACCGGTAGTGACGAAGGTGAAGCATCGTCTCCTCCGAGACGGCACTCACCAGGCCGTACTTGTTGAGATATAAAATATTCATCTGTGACCCCGGAATTCATCCTGCTTGTCCTGCATTTGGACTGTTTGAATCTGGTCAATATACAGATAAATCCACCATCAAACAAGACTATTTTGTGGATGTTCTGTATTTCACTTCACTTTGTGACCTTTGCATTTGTAAGGAGTTGTTCAATGCACTTGAATGAGAGAGAGAGACCGTTGTCTTACCTGTCAAATTTTCTACATACATATATTTATTTTGTAAAGAAATATATGTATGTAGACTATGTAAACACACTAGTTTTGTTATGTTTTTTGGTTCTGTGTGTCTCAGTAGATAGAGCATGGTGTTGACAATGCTTAGATTGTGCGTTCAATTCCCATTGGGACCACATGTACTGAAAAATGTATGCATTCATTACTGTAAGTCGCTTTGGATAAAAGCATCTGCTAAATGGCAGATTATATTATTATTATATTATTATTATTTGTGTTAAATATGAAACGGTCACTACAATTAAAAAGGGGTAGCCTACATAGCTAATTGGATGAAACATGCAGCAATGTCTTGGGCAGTTGCAGAGGTCGGATGTGAGGGATCTTTTAGCCGCGGAGCCAGGGTGAGCAGATTCAAGTGGACCAACTGCAGGACAAGCGAGATGAAGGTCAATTCAGAGTACGTATATCCTTATTTTATAACCATAAAAAGTTTGTACTTTAAAACACGGAAATAATCGAAATAACAAAGCAAGAGAAATACGAAACACTGTTTATTTGCACGGGGTGATAATATTGTTGAGCGGGGCTAATGGGTATGTAAGGGATAATGTACTGAAATAATGGACAAGTTGGCTGTTGAAAATAGCAATGCGACAGGGTGAAGTGCTGTTATTTTCAACAACCAACTTCTCCGCAGTACATTATCCCATTTATACCACTTTTCACCACTTATTGCAAACCGGACTATTTCCATTCAATTAACTGTATATCCATTGTCGGGAGCCTAATGTTAACTTCGGTAGTGGGCGCCTTGATGTTTTTACATTTGATAAATGTCACATCCTGAGACCCGGATAACACAATATCAAAACTTAATGTACCCCCGTAATAATAGTTCAATATTGCTGTGTGATATTGAACCATAATGAACCAAACTGTCACCACACCTACAGTCAATGTATTCTTCTTAAACCATCCCTCTTTTACAACTGTGGTGCAGGTGCACTACCATCACTTGTCACAAAACTACTGGAATGGAGATGGACACACCTTAATTAAGACTAGCACCTGCACATTGTGCGGACAACACAACTAGAGCCCTAAGTAGCTCAGACCCCTCACTGATGACAGGAGCCAGTAAACCCAAGTCACACAGCTAAATATTTAGCTACTTAATGCATACATTTAGATATTTTAATTAATTCATCATAATTATAATTCTTTTTGAGTGATTGGTTTTGTTGATTTCACAATTGTAGCTATCAAAATACCAATTTAATTTAATGCTGCCTTTCTACCACAAAGAAATATGCATAGGCTAGGTCAGGAGCAGTTGCAAATATGATCTTAGGTTCGTTCATGTTTATATTGGCAAATCCCATAATTTCTGTAAAAAATCACATTTTATCATACCTAATTTATTAAGGTATTTATATATTTATCAAGTTTAATCAATTCGGTGTTTTGGGTTTTTGGGTATTGATGTCTCTAAAGAAATTTAAAAAATGGTAGTGGAATGAGACCACAAATTACAAAATGGCACATTTATACCAAATATTTGAACTGTTAAGCCTCCATGGTTTAGTCTGTTTTAATGGACCATAATAGGGGTTGGACCTGAGTCTATGAATCGCAGAATTGCATCAGACTCAGCTTCCTCTTCTCATGGCATCCTAATGTTGCCTTCAGGCAAAGCTCACAATTTTGACTGCTATGCTCATTCAAAGCAGACCATGTTCTCTTGTTTCCTCTGTGTTTCTCACAGTTCAGAATAATCTTCTTTTTTTTATCCATTCCTCTTTCCCAGATGAGGGATTCATCATTGCTCCGGGTCAGCAAAGCAGCATTAATGTTGAAGTAATGGATGCAAGGCTTGCACCTCAGCAAACTTCTGAGCAGAGCTTTTTCTCTGCTGCCATATTCTGCTCAGAGACTTCACACAGAAACATGTCCCTAAACAGTCCTCATTTCCCAGGCCTAACCCATAGCCTACATACAGATACATGCGCTGTTGAATGCTTTATTTGTTACTTTTGCATTGTGGTAAAAAATTGCCTTGGTTAATAATAACCACGAGAAGTAAATAAATAAAGAAAGCCAGCATATGGAAACAGGATCCCAATTACATACCCCCCCCCACGCCAACACACACATGCACACACACATATTTATGCAAGACGTTGTTCATGCATATTCTGTTCACCTTTTGAATGTTTTGTCCTGTTGTACAGGAGATTCCAAGAACCAATAAAATAAGAACTCAATTATTCAGTAATTGAGTCTGGTTAATTGCATTCATCTTTTTCCCCCACCTCTTTGACACGCACTCTCAGACACGTTGTCCCTTCTACCTATCTGGATAGCCAGGGGGCCTCAGCCTGTGTGTAGAGGCCAAGGCTGTCTGCTTTTGTGCCACAGCAGGTGACTGAGAGAGCTAAAGGTGGCATCCATTATAAAAGGGCCTTCAGCAAACGTACAACCAACCGTGAAAGGGAGGCTATGGACAGAACCAGGAACAGGTTGGTAAAACACAAAACAGGAAAGAAAGAGCCTGGCCTGAACGAGCAGTAGGGAGCCAGGCAGGAAGAGAAGGCCTGCTGAGCTGTACTTTAGAGCAGTCGATGGGCATCGAACCAGGGCTGTCGGGTCCCGGGGTAGATACCTTCTCTGAACAGCTGAAAGAGCCCAAGTTCCATTAGTAAAACATCAAAGCACATCAATATGTTTCTCTGAAGCTTCATGTGCTATACACCCTGGTCGTTTTCAGTTCATCCCAGAGCTTCACCAGTCCTCCACATCAATACCCTTTCAACTAGTACCTTTTCAGGACCTCTTACGATATTTAGAGTTGTCTGACCACAAGGTGTGTGTTCGGCATGCCAAATGAAAATGCCCTCCAGGGATTTGCTCATTGTACCCAGCTGCATTCCAAGTATATCCTTGTAAGATGAAACACACACACACTCGATGAACTGTGATTTGTTTTGCTGAACAAATGTCTCTCTCCATGGATCTCTTTCTGATGATTCATCAGATCCTCAGGGAGAAAGAATTCCACACACACACACACACACACACACATACACACACTGACAGTGACACTGACTGAGGAAGTTTTCTCCTTTTGCAGAAACAGATGAATCTGCCACAAGTATCTGCTGCACTTGCTAACTCTCTCTGTCTGTCAAGGTCGCCGGAGAGTGCGGACAGTGAGCGCACTCGTTTCACCGGGCTGCGATTTATTTTCCTGCCAGTACGTTTCCAGTGTTTTGTTGTCGGGGGCCCCTCTGTAACGCTCGGGTGGGCAGGTTCGCAGCAGGGCCAGGTCTTGTGGCGGGATGCTCGCACTCGCCCCCTGCCAATGCCATGTCAGTCTGACGCTCAGGCCCGCAGGCTAATTGTTGGCATACCCTCTGCTCAAGGGCACTGGGAACTGAGAGAGGCTAGCCAGCCACATCTCAAACACCACAGCAACATTCAACCCAGGGCCTTGCGTTTGCCCTGTCGCCAGACCAGGAACAAAGGGAAACACATGGACCACTACAACTAAATAAGGAAAAACTTGAGTAAATGAAGGGTTCTGGTGGCTCTGTTATGGTATGGGGTGCATTTTCCTGGCATGGTTTAGGTCCACTCAACCCCTTAGAGGGCAAGGTAAACCCCAATTAATATAAAGCCATTCTGAGTGATCACCTTCATCCTATGGTGAACCTATTTCTATCCTGATGGGAGTGGTCTCTTCCAGGATGATAATGATGATGTTCATGAGCATCATGTTTGATGAGCATGAAAACGATGACTCTAATGCTTTTGAGGGCCCTGGACTAACACATACTGTATATATAATATAAACGTGATCTTCCAGTCTCTCCGATCACAAGAAACATGATCTGTAAACTAGTGCTACATGCATTTCTTTCTGAAAGCAACTGGAAAAGTTGTCATAGCCTTTTGAGGCTCCATTCTGCAATTTGCATTAACATCAATACATGTTTGACTCAACACAAATGTAATGAATCTTACTATACCCAAAAGGGCTGAGTGGGAATTGACTCTGTCAAAAAACCTATCCTGCTTTCATCCCACACTTTCAGCCTGCCATATGAAGACACTGAGTCACGCGGCTCCAAGGCTTGGCAGCAAGATTCCCTGCTTAGCGCAATCATATTAGGCTGAAAGAGAAACTAATTAAGACCTTCCCTGTCCTCAACAACCACTCTCTGTGGGCATTTGAGCATACACCATGGTCAAGGAAGAGCTCAGTGTTTACAGATACCCGGCTAACATCAGGCTGTTTTCACAAGTAAAAATTGGCATTTTAATTATTAAACGCAAGCAGAGAGCGAGACCTGCAGTGATATTTAGAGCCCTGGTGAAGGCCCACACTCCACTGCAGACGCATGCCCTCGGGGCTGGCTTCCCAGGGGCCAAATTCAATTGCCAACAGAATCGCCGTCTTATCACTTCCCTGCACTGGATTTTTAGTTTTGTTGACACACGCATAAAAGAAAGTAGTTTCCACTCTCTCGCTTCATTACTCCATCAGAGGAGTGAAAGAAATATGTCTGTGATGCGCACGTGCACGCACACACACACACACACACACACACACACACCGAGGGCCATAGGATGAGAGGATACATGTACAGTAGGGGATGCACAGGATGTAAAATGTCTGAACACAGGACTGATTTTCAAAGGTTATGTTTGGAAGGAAGTATTTTGGAGGAGGTGGAACTCCCTTTGAGTGCACTTCAGTGTCACTGTGTTTTATATCATCTCAACAAAAACTTCTGCTCTGTATTCCCAGATGTCTCCAAACATCAGTGAAAGTAAAACCATCATTGGTTATAATGGGGTGGGGTGGGGTGGTAGTTGAGCTCAGTTTTACTAACAGTATATGATTCTCAACAGAAGTATTTTCAATGTACAAAAAAGCCAAATTACTCACATATACGAAGCATATACACTCTATACATCTGTAAACAGACCTCAACCTCCAAGCAGTCAGACGGAACTCAAACGAAAATACTTGATGACCCTAACCACCCACTCTACAGCTCATTTGAACTCCTGCCACTAGGTTGGCAATATAGGGTCCCAAGAGCAATGAAAAACACCTACAAGAAGTATTTTATTCCAACTGTAGTCTCAGTTTTAAACAAGAATAATTTAAGAATTTAAGAATAATTTAAGTGTGTGAATAACTAAACTGTCTTTTAATGGTGTAATGCAATGTGTCTTTGAATGGTGTACTGCAACATGTCTTTTAATGGTGTAATGCAATGTCTTTTAATTTTGTAATGCAATGTCTTTTAATGGTGTAATATAATGTGTCTTTTAGTGTATTCTGACTTATTGTTATTTATTGTGATGCCTGTTTTACTGTGTTTACGTATTTCAGCTATATATGGAGCGAAAGACAAATTTCAATTTTTAACTGAAATGGACAATAAAGCTTTTTGAATTCCTAAAATTGTTATTGAATTAGGTCTGCTAATTACTGATATCAAAATGATGGCAAGTTACAAGTACACTTTCACCAATATATTTCACACAAACTAACCAAGCACTGTTCCAAAGCAATGCCACCCATATTTTCCTACATTCATTCACATATATTGGCCCTGTGTTTCTTTATCTTATAGTCTCATCTCACATTAGGTTTCTTCAAATGTTATGTCCAACTGTCTATTAAATCATTTATATGTGTTTCATACTCTGTGTTTGGAAATAGCACACTCTATGATTGATACTTCACATGACAACATTAGAAGTCCTAATACAATACAGTATATAATGTGGCAAACTATACTACGAGCAAAGGACCAACCATTCAGAGAACCCCACATCATTTTTATGAACACACATAAGACCATAGGCTAAGAATAACTTTTTCCTGTTAGCACTACATGTATTGACACTCATTTTAATACTGTATGGAGCTACTTGATGTGATGTGCTGTTATTATTTCGAATAGCTTTACTATTCATAAATATAGCACTGGACCTCCCGGGTAGTCTAGTGGTTACAACGTCCGACGCTGGCCACTGCGACTGAGGTTCGATTCCACCGGCCGCGCCAGGTTTGGCTCTGGGCGGGAGTGCCACTGTGGGGCGGCTATTGGCTGTCTGCCCCAGTGAGTGGGGAGGGAAGCCGACAGGACTTCGCTGCATATAGGAGTGGCTCCGATGTACTGGAAAAACTGTCGACAGCTCTGCGGAATGCCGTCTCGGAAGAGGCGGCACATCGCTTGGTCATGGCCGGTCTCAGGGCTACGGCAGCGAACTCACAATACGAGGGGGGGTGATTGACATGAAAAAGAGAGGGTGTAATTGGCTACTGAATTGGGAGAAAAATAGCATAGTGCATTATATATACACTGCCTGGCCAAAAGAAAGTCACCACCTGGATTTAACTAAGCAAATAGGTAAGAGCCTTCCATTGGATAATTACTGCAGTGATTAATATGTTTTAGCTGGCAACAAGTTATTTAACCCTAACTGATGCAATGAGTAGCTTCTCATTTCTTAAACAGCCATGTCGGAAGACATATCCTGTGGTCATGGAAAATATGTTAATCTGTTTCAGAAGGGTCAAATTATTGGCCTGCATCAAGCAAAGAAAACAACTAAGGAGGTTGCTGAAACTACTAAAATTGGGTTAAGAACTGTCCAACGCATTATTAAAACCTGGAAGGATAGTGGTGAACCATCATCTTCGAGGAAGAAATGTGGTCGGAAAAAAATCTTGAATGATCGTGATCGGTGACCACTTAAACGTTTGGTGAAATCATATCGTAAAAAATCTACAGTAGAACTGTATGTTTAATAGTGAAAGTAAGAGCATTTCCACACGCACAATGCGAAGGGAACTCAAGGGATTGGGACTAAACAGCTGTGTAGCCTTAAGAAAACCACTTGTCAGTGAGAGGCTAATCTGAAAAAAAGGCTTCAATTTGCTAGGGAGCATAAAGATTGGACTCTGGAGCAATGGAAGAAGGTCATGTGGTCTGATGAGTCCAGATTTACCCTGTTCCAGAGTGATGGGTGCATCAGGGTAAGAAGAGAGGTGGATGAAGTGATGCACCCATCATGCCTAGTGCCTACCGTACAAGCCTGTGGGGGCAGTGTTATGATTTGGGGTTGCTGCAGTTGGTCAGGTCTAGGTTCAGCAATGTTATGTGCCCAAAGAATGAGGTCAGCTGACTACCTGAATATACTGAATGACCAGGTTTTTCCATCAATGGATTTTTTCTTCCCTGATGGCACGGGCATATTCCAAGATGACAATGCCACGATTCATTGGGCTCAAATTGTGAAAGAGTGGTTCAGGGAGCATGAGACATCATTTTCACACATGGATTGGCCACCACAGAGTCCAGACCTTAACCCCATTGAGAATCTTTGGGATGTGCTGGAGAAGACTTTGCGCAGCGGTCCGACTCTCCCATCATCAATACAAGATCTTGGCGAAAAATGTATGCAACTCTGGATGGAAATAAATGTTGTGACATTGCAGAAGCTTATCAAAATGATGCCACGGCGAATGCGTGCTGTAATCAAAGCTAAAGATGTTCCAACGAAATATTAGAGTGTGTGACTTTTTTTGGGACGGGCAGTGTATATATACTGTATATATATACTATATAGCAGTGATGTACAGGTACGTACATGTACAGGTAACTGACAAAACGAAGGAAACACCAACATAAAGTGTCTTAATAGGGCGTTCGGTCACCACACGTTGCATATGGCATATGGCTTAAATCATTTTCATGCTCATCAAACCATTCCCATCCTCATGCCCTTAGGATGGGGCATTGTCATCCTGAAAGAGACCACTCCCACCAGGATAGAAATGCTTCACCATAGGATGAAAGTGATCACTCTTGTGAATGGTTTTATATTTATTGGCATTTACCTTGCCCTCTAAGGGGTTGAGTGGACATAAACCCTGCCAGGAAAATGCACCCCACATTATAACAGAGCTGCCAGAACCCTTCATTTGCTGAAGTGTTTCCTTTATTTTTCCAGTTGAATATAGTGTAAATTGGTTGTATGAAACATGCACTTACTTTATCTTTTCATATGGCAGAGACATACTGTGTATGTTATTATTTTATATTTAGTATAACTTTACAACATTTCTTTACATTACCCCACGCACTTCATCACACAGACTTTCTGCTGACACTTGCCAGGATTGCACACATTGATCACACACATATAGACAACATTCCCTTGAGA
This sequence comes from Aldrovandia affinis, assembly GCA_029706075.1. Classification (NCBI taxonomy): domain Eukaryota; kingdom Metazoa; phylum Chordata; class Actinopteri; order Notacanthiformes; family Halosauridae; genus Aldrovandia; species Aldrovandia affinis. The sequence goes on along the minus strand of JAINUG010000194.1, from coordinate 1,028,537 downwards.
TGACGAGATCAATAAGTACAGGGCCAAGGTACTTGAACGAATGTAGGAAAGTCTGGGTAGCATTGCTTTGGAAAGGTGCTTGTTTCGTTTGTGTAATATATTGGTGTAAGTGTGGTTGTACCTTGGTATCATTTTGATATCAGAAATTTGGTACGCAGACCAATTTTAGTCATTCTATTTCACAGGTGTAGAGAGTATATGCATTGTTTAAATTTGGCTTTTTGCTGAGATAATCATATAGACTATATAGTATATAAAAAATGAGGAAAGCACAAATTGTATTTCTAGTAGCATCATGCAATTAGAAATATCTGCAAAATTATTCAAGTGGCTCAACTACCATTATAACCAATGATGGTTTTGCTTTCATTGATGTTTGGAGACATCTGGGAATACAGAGCACAGTGCTTTTGTTTTTAAAAAACAAAAGCCCTTTACTACTTTGTTTTCCTCCCTAGGTGCACATGCCTGTTACAAATGTCTAGCACTGCAATAGTTCTCTGTGATTATGCTGAGGTGAAAAGGGAACTGAAATAGCAATATAACTGACGTGAGACATTTACAACTTGTATGCTTCTATTTCGAACTGTCAGATGAAAGATAACTGGGGTCCCCAGATGGCGCAACAGTAAAGGCACTCGCCTGGAGTGCAGGTTGCCCACTGCAGTCCGGGTTCAATCCCTGGCTGAAGAGTCCAGGAGTCCCATTCGGGGGCGAAGGCAGGCTGTCTGCCCCAGGGGAGGGGAGAGGGAAGCCGGCATAAGCTAGCCGTGTATAAGAGTGAAAGTTAAAGGTTTTGATCAAAAGCTGATAAAGACAGAAAAATCAAATGAGCATCAAAACCTTTAATTTCACATGTGCACTAGCAAGGTTTTCCTGCACACAGCTTTAACACCTGCTACAGTACTGTAGCTATGTTGTTGTACTGTATTTCTTATTTCAGATTTTTCCCATTTTTCTCCCAATTTAGTAACTAACTACACCTCTATTTATTTAAATTTACCCTCCCCACACGGATCCGCCACGCATCTCCACGAGTAAGTAGAACAACCAGCTAGCTAGCATTCAGCAGGTAACATTTTGTACGTTAATTGCCGACAGAGGTAGCTAGTAGCTAGCCAACTGATTAGCCTCGATCAGTTCAAGACATGTCCAAGAGCAGCATCACCAGGTCACCTAGCACTGGCATTACTTTTTTTTCATTCATTGATGATATTTTGTCCTGGCCAGTGTTATATGTGTGGTTTTATACAAACTACTACAAATTAGTAGCCAGCTAATTCTAGCGTGTTGTCTGTCCGACCACTTCAGCACAGTAGATGCCTAACAACAACTCTTTTTGACGGTGTTCTAGCTCTGAAACCATTTTTTTTTTAAAGGTAACTTATGTGACCTCACCATTCAATGGCCACATTTATTTGGTAAATTATGATTTTAATAAAAAGTTCAAACCTACAAAATTGAGTCACCCAAAGGTTGATGTAGGACATTTGTATACAGCATATTTGTTGTTAGCATTATTGATATTTAGGTAGCCTTGATAAAAAAAAATGTCTCAAAACATTTTGCTCATTTTACTGGGGGTTTTGGTTCAAGAAAGTGGCAGAACGGATTGGTTTGAGAGTCGAGGAATACATTGTACAGGGCTATCCGAGTAGATGTGCCAAATTTGAGCCAAATCGTTGATGATGATCGTAGAATTTTGTGGTTTTCAATGGGAGCCTACAGGCAAAACCCTAATACAACAGACCATCATGCAGATTTCCCCTTTAAATGTAGACAGTTTGGGTATTTAGCATTCTCCGTTGAGAGAGAGTATTGAAAATTCTTATGCATTTAGTTTTTTTCCACTTGAATTTGAAAGCACTGAACCAAAGAGTACACAAATTAAAAACCAACATTGTTGTAATGGAGGCCTGTAACATTTGATTTGACACACTGTAGTTAAGGAGGGGAAGGGGGGGGGGGCAGTGTTCTTCTCCGTTTTCACTTTCATCAGCAGAAGAGAGCCTGGACCATGACGTACTCAACAGTGGAAATGACGAGCCACGCATAGAGGATCAAACCACGCTATGTAAAACTTTAAAAAGCATTGCGGCTGAGACGGGTCTTGCTTCCCGACACAGTGACATCACACGTGGGACTCTACAGCCACACCTCCATCAACCCCTGGGCAACTGAGGGAATTGCTGCTATGCGTTACTCTCTACAATTATTAATTCAAAGACCAGCAAGCTTGGTAATAAAAATGTAAATATATCCCTCTGTGGAAAAACACAGTGTACCGACAAAGTGTGTATGTCAGGAAAGATATGGACTAATTGGGGAGGTTTGAGTGGGGATTTGGGTTGGGGGAGGTGGGGGAAATTTAGACACATTGGACCTCTACTGTATTGTCTATCCAAAACATCTCAAAAGCTCCTCTTGTGAACATCCTACATTCCTGTACGACCAGCGATCAATACCCAATGATTTATAGGAGGAATGCCTGCATCACCTTCTTCAATTTATCTTTGACAAGTGCTGTGTGTAATGAGGTGCTCAATATAGCATCCCCAGGCAAATTTACACAGACACCAGTTCCCCGAGGTGGCCTTAACCAACAGCTCTGCTCTGATATCAATAAGGGATTGGGGGAGTGTAGGAAGGGGAGACGCAATCGCTGTCTGCACACTGTCTGACCTCTTGTTTTCCCAACAGCTCTTGCGGCGATATCAGCTTTGTTGCAGACGGTCTGTTCGTGAGGGAGGCTGCCTTGAGAGCCGCAGGGGCACTCCACAGCTGAATGGCAAACTCTTCCAGCAGCTCTGAGGAGCGAACCCCGCCCCTAAGACATGGAGAAACACAAACACATGTAGAGAATGCTGTCAGTCAGTCAGAGGCAAGTCTGTTCTTTTGCAATTGGCCTTCCCCCCTCCTGTCCTGCGTTAAGCTGCTCTGTGTCCTCGTGAGGACTGCGGGTGTGAGGAGCTGTAGACAAAGAGGAAGAACACTGCAGGTCCTATACTGTACCAACCACGTGCTGCTTTCAGAGCAGATCACACCCCTCAAAACAGAGACATACGGTACATAGAGGGGGTTTCAACTGGTTCCTTAAAAGGAAAAAAAAGAAGAAATGCAAAAGTTTCTCAATAGGGTGTCAGATAGGACTGTCCTCCTCCATTGCATGGAAGTAACCACAAACAGGAAGCACTCCCTTTGTGTTTTTCCTGAAGGAATCACCGGTCACCCAAAGACCCAACTTTGGTTTCCAAAGTGATGCATAGTGATGTGCAGCCAGCCCACCACTGCATTATGGAACAGCAGAGATGGTGCCAAGTAATCTTGATTTGGGAGTGTAGGAAACGGTCAACGGGAACCAACACAGTGTAAACCGGGGGGTCTCAGCTCAGCTCAGCGCAGCCACACACACATACACACACACACACACACAGCAGACAGGTTAGAGCTGCCCTCTCAGAGCTGCAACAACGGACTGGAGTATATGTCATCTGTGATATCATACACACCACTCTTCCCGTGACAGTCATGTGTAAACCCATTTACTTCCCATTTTTCTTCATTTGCGCCACTTTGCCTCCGCACTTTGACTCCGCGGCTCTGTGCTGTGGCAGGGTAAACCACAACGGCAGCAGAGGGGCATGAGTGCACAGCCAATTCAGGGCCATCACGTGGGAATCTCGGCAGTAAACCATTGTCCGTGGCAGTTATGGGATACTGGGGGGGAGCGGGGGCAGTGGTATTCTGTCGTGTGAGTGAGCGTGAGGACGTTTATCACTGTGTCCTGAGAGGTGAAATAACCGTGCCAATGCCAGTCACTGCAGAACTACTGTGGAGGACTTAACTGCACTGCATATAATCCATTTGTATAAAACCTCTCAAGACCCCAGCCGGCCATGCCTGTTTTTGTTGATAAGAGAATGAGGCTGAATCCTTTCTCTTTCGCCAGGAGATGTGCGTCGATGACATTAATTAGCTCTGGGCGGCGGAGCTGAAGGTCTTTATCAGGGTGTGTGCGGAGGCAGTGCTGCACTGTGATGGATCTCCTCTCTGGCTGCCGCATGGTGGCTAGGCCCAGCCATTTGAAACATGCTTATCAGATTCACCTGTTTGACCAGCAGGCTGACTCCCGGTGCCCCTGCAGACTGCAGCTCTGCCTGGTGCAGACAGTTATAAATTGCACACCGCCGCCATGACAGTCCCCACTCACTGACTGATGGGCTGCTGTGGCTGGGCACTGGGGTGGGGGTTTAACATGGAAACACACACGCACGCGCACACCGACACTCTCACACATGTACAAGCGCACACACATGCAGACACAGACAGATATATACGCACACACACAGTCACACACACACACACACACATACGCACAGACACACACGCGCACACAAACAGACACAAATATACGCACAGACACACTCACACATGCACATACAGACTCAGACACAGAGAAAATCACACACACACACACACACACACACACACACACACACACACACACACACACACATACTCACAGACACACATGCGCACACAAACAGACACAGATATACGCACAGACATTTTACATTTACATTTTAAGCATTTAGGAGACGCTCTTATCCAGAGCGACTTACAAGATGTGCATTAATACAAGGTAAGAACAATCATAGTTACACACTCACACGTGCACATACAGACTCAGACACAGAGAGAATCACACACACACACACACACATACACATATGCACACCGTGTGCACGGACACCTTTTTTTCCAAATCATTTTCGCATTCATCTTTTCAGCTGTACTTGAGCATGCACACATTTGAGGTACCAAATTCACACTCTCTCCCAACTGTTCCACTAACTGCCATTCACACTGTCATCAAATTCATGACACACCGTGACCAATTAGAGGAAACAGCTCCTTAGGCAGTATTCACACACAGAGGCAATCAGGGATAAGGTGCGAATACTTGTGCTAATGCCAACAGGTCAGGGGGGGCGGGACGCGTTTTACCTCACAAAGCATTCCTGACTAAAGGACTCCATCGATCACGGCCCAGGGCTCTGCCGGCTGCCACCATAGTTCTGCGTGAGACGGGGGAAGCGGGGGAGGGGTTCACTTAAAAAGATGGACTATTCCTCTAATGAGATTACGCCATGGCCATAATCAAAGCCAAGCATTGCGATTGACAGGGCTGCCAACACTTTAGCAAATTTTCCCTCCAAGGTTTCCGGAAAAACAAGTGTGGACACAAACACAAAACACTTTCGGGGGGCTAGCAGTGCATGACATCGGTGATACTAGCCTTCACATCGTTTATCACATGCTTATGGCAAGCTTTCAAATACCCATTTTTCGTATATGTGATTCTCAGCTATGATAAATAGCCACAAAGAGTCTGAGAGATTGGCAGCAATATTATGCCAGTGTCATATTACGGTGGTGATTCAGAAGAACCATTCTGTCATACTTACCATTCGATGGCAACTCCCGTTCTGCACCAACCAAAATAGGGAGGGCATGCTCCTCTCCCTGCAGCTAATGAGAACTTGAAGGGTCATAAATTGGATGGCAAATATAACAGGCTGCACTAGAATTATGGCATTTCTGCTGCTGTTGCTAAGAGGTCCCGTGTTTGTAATCTTTTGCTTTTACTCTCATGCATCATATTATGTGAGGCTGAAGTATTGTAGTAGTAGCGCAGTATTTTGGCAGAATGTGCCTGCCTTCTTTGACACATTCCGACGGTGTAACTGACAGCATTCATACGTCAAATTTAAGAGCATTCTCTCTTGGCGGAAACATTTGCATACAGAGCTCTCCTTTTTTTCCTTCTTTTTTTCCGGGAGCCTTGTTTCCGTGGGAGTGTAAATTTAGAGAGGCACGTCAGAGCACATAAAAACTTGATAAAAACTCAACCACATATAAAAGCTATTCAGGTCATTCAGTCTAAGTGGAACTCTGACATGCATTTTATATTACCATACTAATCAATGCCATTTGCTGTTTGATAATTAGTCCTCTATTGAGGCCACCAGGAATCAAAGACCATTTTTCCTCATCAAATTAAAGCCAATATTTCCTCAATCTCCAAATTATTTGGGTTCATTGAGTCCAAACAAGAATTTGGTTTGCAGGGTTACATTATGAATGGATGTCTCACATTATGAATGATAGTCAATGGTCTCTTCACGACAGTTTCTAGGAAAAATTGTAGAATTGTGCAGATTTACAATGCCACATGCACTACAACTGAGACAATAATAGAAAGCTCTCCCTTCAGGCCCGGGAAATGTCAAAGCTGACATTGCAACAACTGCAGATACAAGTGAGAATTTTAGAGAGCTAGATATGCTCACATTCATGGCTTTTCTCATGGATACGCTCACATAACGAAACATGTTTTTTTGTCTCAAGCACTGGAATAATGATGGTCATTACTGGACCCCAACCGGTACATTGTCCATGAGGTTATTATGTGTCTTCTGTGTGAGTCAATTATTCAGACTGAGTCTTTAGGGAGAGGCGCGAGCTGTGCTACTTACAACACATCTAAGTAGGCCACAGAGACAGAAGCTAAAGTATAGCGTGGAACAAGTGCAGTGAATGAAAGGAATACATGAAAAGGAACTTCGACTGAATCTGCACTCATTAGCTGGGCCCCTCCCCGTACTGTATCATCATTGTTTCATAAGTAATAATTACAATGAATGATAATAATCCCTTATTACTCAAGTAGAGCTTCACTTATGTAGAACTCTCTGAAAAGATGACAATATTTTAATGCATGGTATAGTAGTGCCAGAATAGCTATTAGTAGTGCCAGAATCTCCGTAAGGGTGTTTGGCCCAGTCCACAAATATTTACTTTAACTCATTCCCTCCCTGCTTAGTTGAGCCTCAATGATCTCAACTGGCTACCGATCTGTACACCAGATTTACCTCCTGCGCTCTAAGCATAAAGTAATACACAGTAAATGTACTTCACATGAATAGCTATAGCTCTATTTATTTACCTGTAGAAACATACAATACTGTTGTTATTTCCCTACAACCTGGACTGTCACAACAATTGGGCCTGCAACTTCATATAATAACATAAAACGTTACAGTTGTTTGTCAAAGGACACCAGTCTCTAACAACATGAGCAGATATAAAATATGTATAATATATTTTGAATAGGATTGACAATTTATGAATATGCTTTAATGCATCCATTTGCAGGATGTTTGGTAAAAAGTAGGTCTTGCCATGAATATGGATTAGATTGACAGAATCACAGGAGATCTTACATAGAAGGATAGAGCTGATGCTGTAATGCTAATTAAATGGCTTTCCTTTTAGTGTTTAGCTATTATGAATTAACATTAGAGGAAACTGCGTGGTTCTAATTCAAAATTCGCACCGACAGTAATGCATGTTTGTATCCCTAGCGGCAATATAAATGTTTTTCAAAAAGTGATCTTTGGGGGAAGGAATTGTAATTTTTTTTTTTAAAGATTTTTTGCTGAGATTATATTGAAGAGTGTTGAAATTGAAGACCTGACCAAAGCAGTCTTTGGGAGTTATTAGCAAAATGTTATTAAAAGTTGAGGGGACCCTGTAAGAACCTTACCAATGTAGCGTAGCATGGCATAAAGAGGATTGGCTTTCTCCAGCAGTGTGTTGGTGGATTATCTGGGAGGAGGGAGAAATCCAGGGCTTCTCGGCACAGAAAAGACCAAATCTCTGTTGACTTCAGCTTTCCAGCCGGGTCACATAAATAAAGTTGGAGGTTTTAACCTAATTTCTGACAACATTATGCGGTCACTTATGCAAGGATAGTCCACTGTGATAAGTGTTGAAAATAACATCTAATATAAAAACCACAGAGAAACAACACATAGCAGCCTTCTAAAAACAGTGTCTCATCCCATGTTCCATAAGTTACCCCTGCTACATTCCTTGGAGTGCTTTCCAGGATAACAAGCAAAGATTGCCTTTCTGAGAAAACTAATTACTGAAATTGGCGTGTTTTGTGATTACTAATCAGCAGGAGTGGCGCAACAGTTCTAGTAGCTTTCTTCATCTAAAATGCATAGAGAACCATAATCTATCACAGACCAAGGTTATTATAGTTATAATTTTTTGTCTTAATTAAAAATTCAGTTTAATTTCAGTTAGTTTTGAGATTGGTTTTTCTAGTCTTTTTTTTTGTTCAGATTTTCCCCCTGTATTTCTCCCAATTTGGTGGCCAATTTTACCCTCTATTGATCCAACTATTCCCCTTCAACAAGCCCACCACCTGCAGCTACGGGACCAGCCACTACTCTGGGACCAGCAGTGGCAGGGACAGTGAATTTCATTTAGGATTATAACCTTGGCACAGGCATGTGAGCTGTACAGGTCTGTAGGTACTGTATGGTTGTAAAACGACTAATATATTACTCAAATACAACTCTAAAGAGTAGGCCTACAAGGGTCTCCTGCCCACTCAAAAAAAGAGCAAAGAACCAAAACCTGGCCAACCAAGAGCAGCACTGTGGTCACAGGAAGGACCAGCAGAAGCCGCAGAACTTCATGGTTAACCGGATGGTGAAAACGGTCAGCATGACCTACATTTAGGCTTCAAGCTTTTAAAAACCAACTTAGTCGAAAGAAAAAAAAAAGAGGAAAGTTATATAAAGCTATTATGGAGTATGAGCAGAGCGGCGTGAGCCGAGCACCCCATGGAACGGGAGCCATTAATCCCTCCCTTGCTCTGAGATGTTATGGATCTGGTGTGAGGTCACAGTGACACATAAACAGAGCAGTCACCTGCCGGCAAATGATGAGTCCTCTGTTGCATCACAAATTATTGCCGGGCAGTGTCCAACCAGAAATGGCTGTGATTTGTTACAAAAAAAACAAAGATGCAATTTTAGCTTGATGTGGCTTACCTAAAATATCACAGTGAAAAATACTGCATAAACAGAATGTATTTGGTAAGCCTGCAACTGCTGTTTTTGCACAGTCAGACGTGATTCTGATTCCAAGGTAAGAGAAGAAAATATGCCAGCAGGGTCACAAACCATTTCAATGTTTCTACATAAAGCCATGCCACATGAAATGGCAAATTCATAACCTTGTCTCCAATATGACTTGTGCTTGTTTTCTGCAGCCCCGGGTTAGGAATTAAAGAATGAAAGAGGTTTGATGTGATAAATGTCAAGCAGACTTAAAAAAAGGTCCCCTTCCTCCAATAACTGTTTTGAGAGTGTGTGCTCACTCTTGCACCACCAGGAGTCCCGTTCATACTCTGTTCAGATCCAATTGTCTCCAGCCCTTGCAACTAGCTCTAGCCTCATAATAATGATTATGATAGTAATGACTATATGACTCATATCCATTTCAAATTTCATAAAACCAAGGATCTCAAAGCACTTTGCAGTGAGGGTTTAATTCATTCAATTCACAACTAATATGTAGCATCCACTTGGGCGATGCATAGCAGCCATTTTGTGCCAGAACCGTCACCGCACATCAGTTGTGGTGGGGAGGCAAAGACTTAATTAGCCAATTAGACTGTGGGATGATCAGATTGCCAGATTGAAGGCCTCTGACTGGGACACTGCGGTTAACATCACTGCTCTTTGCGATAAGTGCCAGGGCGATCTATAACGGCGACAGGGCCACAGTGGGACGGGGCCACAGTCAAGCATCTTGACTGAAAGACATGCGCTCAATGTCTGCTTGGAGTCTGTGCATCCTCCTCGGCAGTATGGCCCCTGCTGGTCCTGTTCCCACACTAAGCGCCCATGGGAGCGGGAAAGCCCCGGCGCTGCTGTAAGCCTTTTCAAAGATGGCGCCCGTTCTCAGCTGTTTCAAGTGTCTGTTCTCGAGTCTCTGAGCACCATCTGAGTGCTGTTCACATCACCGCCTCCCTGCCAATTACGAACGAGCATAGCAAATAGCACATAGCACATACAGCAGAGCTTGTCACAGGGCAATGTGATGTTTCGTTTTGTGAAAAACTTGCACTCTCCGGACCAGTGCGAAAAGAGAGTGGAACAAGGTCACCTTGCCCTCATTTGCGAGAGTGTGTTTGCCCTGGAAGAGCTTGACTGTACACCCCAACAAATGTGCAAGTTGTCTGAATCTCAATGGAACCACTTCCCTTTCCTTGTACAGCCTCCAGAAACAATGTAACTCTAAGCGGCAGAAGTAAAGTGATCCTCCGTATTGATCCCTTAATAGCAAAAGCATTCGGTACAGTGAATTGCAGGGCCATAGATTTGTCTTCCCCGCTCTCGGACCAGTCTTTTAGCCAGCAAGCCCCCCTGGAGGACGGATCGAAGCGCAGAAACAAAGCAGTCACATGCAGCATAATGGGAGAGCCCATCGCAGGTCTCCGGAATAATAAGCAATGCCGCGAGGAGGAGGGAGGACACATCCATGCCTCGGCGCTGGAGAAAGGAGCACACAGCACGGTGCACAGATGGCTGAGCTCTCAATTCAGTCCTCTGAGCATACAGAAGAGCTCGTTCTTGCCACAGTCTCTTTGGGGAGCAAAACACACAAGCACTTTGTAATGTGCAGAAGCAGCACACTTCATAAGACCCTCGGGATTATGGTAAGACTCAATGGAGGAGTCCACAAATTTTGGGCCGCGTCCACAGCGGAAGGCAGCAGGACAGAACCCGGGATGATCAAACGTGATGTATGCTGCAGCCCAATGGAGTGCACGCGAAAAACAAAGGGGCAAAGGCCCATCGGGAAAGTCAAAGGTAAACGTCAGCGTTTTTTTTTCGTAGATAACGCTGCGTTCCCAAGTGCGCCAGCTCAGAGTCGGATAAGGCTGCTTGCCAACACAGGCTAGATATATGACTGCAGGCCAGTTCTGGAGATCAGCTCTCAACCCATCTTTCTCTCTTACAATTACCGACCGGAACCCCGCACGCACTTCCGTTTCCCGACGGAGCACGCTCCACATATGCAATGATGATTTAAATGTTCTCCAGCAACGGGCCGGACGCAAAAAGAAATCACGCTCTAGCCTTCGCGAACGTGTCCACGTTCTGCGCATTTGTCTCGGCATGCATAATGCACAGCAGGCTCGCGTGTGTCCTTGGCGCTCGACGCCCACCTAGCAGCTTCTGCCCGCGATGCCCGGCGGGACTGGTGCGCCGGCGCGTGCGAATGCGCGCACGCGAGTGCGCTTACGTGTCGGCCTGGAGGATTTGCCGCGAAGCCCGTGGCGGGATGTAGCACAAGGGGCGTGTGATCTAATGGTTGGACACGCCATGCTCTCCCTCAGCCCCCTGCCGCAGCTCTCGGTGCGCGAGATTCCCCCGCAGCCTTCATCAGCGAGTCGACGAAGCAGCACTCCGATGTCGCTCCGGGTCACGCCGGGAAATTGACATAATCTCCCCGGTCCGCAGTAACTAAATGCAATTGTGCCGCCGTTACGGGCCGTGGCCAGGCATTCGAGAGGGGTCAGCGAAGACACCGAGGGAACGTATTACCTTCTGAAGTGCTATTTGGCCACCTCGCAAGGAGGGATCGCCGGGATTCTCACTTGAAAGAGGAAAAACTGTGGTTTGCGTCCTTTTTTGTTGTTGCCCACGTTCTCTTTGTCGTGAGACTCTAACAGGATGACAGCAGTTGTGCTGTTCCGCGTGCGCGCCTGAAACCGCTCCCCACCGCAACGTGCCGCTGAGCTGTCACAGTCCTCCCCACCTTCATATTGAGATTGACTGTAACTGCACACTCACTGCGGCTGCCCATGGAGAAAAGCAGCGCGGCAGGAAGTGGTTATATTCCCAGTCTGGCCTTGTCACAACTGAAAGGGGTGGGGGGGAATAAAAAGAGAATGAAGCTCAAACTAAAAGAAGAGAACTATTCACTAAGAGTCACGGAGTGAGAAAGAGTTACCGTCTGAATACAACATGTACTCTCGTTCTACGTGGCAATGAGATCAGATAAAGCAGTCTGGCATTGCTAGAGCCATGCTGTCAGACCAGTGCACTGACATGTAAAACTGGAAATAAGACTGCCGGGAAACAGATACCACTACATCTTGAGACACCACCCTGGAAGCTCACCATTCATATACATCGGCGTCATTAGCAAATGTTAACGTCTTGGCCTAAGGAACAAAGGTCACGCTAGCTCTTTGCTAAAGAGCAATGAAATAATATTATTCTCAGGGAACATTCTCCAATCGTGGTAAAAGGCCCAAAAGAATGACGCAGCGTACAGGCTCACTGACCACAGCCTCACCATAGAAACAGGGCAGCGTAAAAAGACTGGCTACCCAGGGAGCAGTGGAAATTCAAGCAATTCACAGTAACCTGGAGGTGTTAGAGACAGAGGAGCCACATTGTGGCCTTTACCGTGGCCAAGGTGCAATTACCTTACCTAGACTTTCTTCAAAAATTTGCAAGGTGACTCGGTTTCAATACCTGCCTGGCAATGAAGAACTGAGCATCCATCTGAGAGAGGAAACGCTGAGGCTGCAGAACCGGCAGCTCAGCACGTCGCGGTCTGTCACATCAAAAGAGAGCTTACGGATTGATGAATGCTTAATGTGTAAATAGGTTTCTGAATGAGGGGGGATTGATATATTGTTCATATCCCACCGAAAACTGGAGGAGGGGGGGAAGGGACTCTTCAGTTCTCCCTTTTGAATAATATATGATTGTGTGTATGATGTTTGTTGAAGTGCCACGGCATAATTCTTTCTTATTTTTTACATCGTGTTAATAAAACCAATCTCAATTTGAATCTGTAATGAGGGAGAGAGAGGGGTAGAGAGCGAAAAGCAGGTGGGCTTTCCAAACAGCGCATCAGGAGATCCCCACGCTCCCATGGTGGACCACCTCCAATGATCACCGCGCTGTTGCCTCTCCGGAACATACGGAGTCTCAGCAGGCATTTTTACACCTGCAGAGTACGAGCAGATCAAGAAGCCCCAAAAATCTCCTTGCCACGTGACATGGTAATACCAATAAAGCGCTTTTCAGAAGACTGAGCTTTGTGCTACAGATTAACTAATGGCAATGAAATGCTCTTGATGTGTATGGTTTTGATGTTTGCGCAATGTGGACTTCGGCAGCTAAATCGGAACGGGAGGAGTGCATCTTCATCTCCAAGTGACCTGGTGACTGACAGCACAATAAGCCAGCTGCCCAAAGTGAGGTCCCGTGTGAGCCTGTGAGGTGTGTGACTTCATCCTTGAAATAAATAAAAGATGGGTAAAAAAAAGAAAAAAAAAAAACTGTCAGACACCTCAGATCTTATGACCTCGGGGCGCTGAGTGGAACATCGCTCACCCCAGCGCCCGCCGTTTCACCACCGACCGGAGTCAGCCTCTCCTGGCTCTATCAAGGAGCAAGCCCTGCACGAAACACACACGCCCGCACAGAGATGGACAGACAGCCACTCAAACTCGGCTGCAAACATGGGCATGGCATTTTCTTAAACCACCCCCTGCCCCACCCGAGCTACAGTTTGTGTGTCCTTCGTGTGACGAGGGGGAGTCCTTTGACGCCATGTGTTGCATCGGGGGCAGCAGTTTTTTGTTCTGTGTAATTACAGGGGTGAAGTAAACAAAAAAAGGAAAAGCCTGTAACTGCACTTATCATTGCTTTGTCCTTCAAATAAGAAAGGCATTAAGCATAATGGAAACCATGGCAACGGGACTGAGCGCATGCCTGTGTGGGGCTGGCAGTGGGAGACAGCCATGGGCATTGGCAGAGTACCATCATGTTCATTTCAATAATTCATCATTCCTAATGCCACCAAACAGGCCGCTCATCCCCCTCCGTATTTCACACCTGAGGTATAATGAACCCTTTTTGCACAGAGCAAGTCTTGATTCCATTTTTAATGGTATATTTTAATGTATCGATCAAGGAAGATCGAATTACACAGGTAAGACACAGACAGGGCACGCGAGGCAGATCAATGGTCCATTTTCCCTTTTCCCCCCAAGAGTCTATTTCTTTTAACCATTTGGAATCACAAATTGTGCTTCCTCAATCACCACCGTGGCACTCAAACATAGGCAAGGAGCCATGCAGCTGAAGCACGTGTTCTCCTCCAATGTACTCGCCCCAAAGCCAGAGACTATTTTACACACTACAGGCCACAGAGTAATGCAGGAGAGCTAGTACCGATCGGAGGAGAGGAGCTAATGCAGTGGTGTCCCAAGAAACCCTGGCTGACTGAAGCCAATCCTAACCCTGGCGGAATGAGCACTGTTATCTCCCACTGCTGCCGACTCCCAGTCATAGTCGGCTCTAAATAGTCTTTCATTGCAGATTAGGAAATAGTCCACCGTTGTGCATTTACACAGTAATCCACAATCTGGCCCATGTACTCCAACATAGTCCTGGATTTCAACAGCTGCCTCAGTTCTCTGTACAAAATGTAGAATGCACAGCAACAGCAGAATTGGCCAAACAACTGGAACCACATACTGTCAGCATGCTAAACTATTGTTGCACCTTTCAGATTTCTCTCTAATCTTAAACATTATGCTGTCGGTTGACAATGGTAACAATGGCGCTTGCAAAGAAAACCTGCAGCTTTCTTCAAAAGGATACAGAACATCACTAATCCATACCAGAGGAAACAAACTGACATTTGCACTAAGTAGTATTAGACTCTTGTAAGGCACATTGAAGTTAGAATAAAGCTTTATTTTCAATGGTTTGAACTGTAATGTCAACATTAAAATATATGCCATAAAACAAAAGCATTAGCTGTCAGGAGGTTAATATGAAATTATTCAAATATATTCCAGTGTTAATCCCCTGTCCTTTTGCTTGCAGCGGCAACACAGGACGACACAGTATCTAGACTGTAATACATCATTTCACTACTTATTCTTCTGAGTCGTGCCATATTTGAAAACAAAGTAAATGAATAAATATCACGAGTGTATTATTGAGTTATGAGTCTAAGCATGACTATGAAATGATTAGCATTCAATACTGGGAAACTAGCAGCGGTTTGATTAAGTGAGTGAGGACAGAATCCATACACAAGAGCTGTATCCACACTTCCCCCTCAATGGCATAATGCACATTACCGCATGCAAAGCAGAGCAGATCGGCTGAGAGCAGAGAGGCCGGTCGGCCTGGAGTAAGTGCCACATTCACCCGCAAACATCATTCCTCGTGGGCAAGAGGGAGTACTCCATCAAAGAGCCAGATTTTAGTGTGATGGCCTTGAATCGCATTAACCAAAATTCAGAATGCCTTACTGGTACACTCCCTCTGTCATTTTTTAGGCCACACACATTGTTAGTTTGTGATAGATTTGCAAATAACACAAGCGTGCACTATCTGGTTATATGAAATTAATAATAGCTTTAAAGTCAACTTAATATAAGGAAATGTATCTGGAATACGATAAGCTATTTTTCAATTAGCACTTGTTTTTAGCATGTTAGGTTATTTATGTTGTTTTAGAATCGCATTAAAGACTAGGGCAATGTTATTAAATGTGTTTTTGCCTACTCAAAAGACACAGATGTTTTATTAACACTAGCTATAGCCATTTTTCATACACATTGTTGGATATTCGTTGTACCCTGCTGCCTTTTATCACTTTTCCATTAATGTGTACAGTGCAGGCAAGTTCCATTTTGTTTGACAACGCTGTTGTTAATGTAACACAATATTTATTAAACGACGGGGTGAAAACTGTTACAGAGCAAACGAGCGATTAACCAAATCAAAACCGGAGCATAGACGGGAAACAAACATGCGTCGTGTAGAAAGGTTTCAATGAAAATGTGAACAGGGTAAATACAGGTATTTTATGATCGGATCTCCAGCATGTCAGCCAATCCTGCTAATCTGGTGCACAGCGTGGATATCAGATCCATAAATTTGGCTGCATGTGCTCACAAATGTCCCTTGCATTGAAAAACAGAATAGCCAAACACATCCTCAAAGGCCAGGGACACTGATGGGCTGGAAGCCTCAGAGGACGAGAGTGTGGCATGGTCAGAATGAGACGTGCTTCAGTGGCCATATTCACGAGGGATGGACCGCACAGCAAGGGCAGAGATGAAGGCACGGGTTTGGAGAACTGCAGCTGCATCGTCGTCCTCTCTTCTGCACCCCCCCCAGTGTCCTTCACAGGACCACAGCAGTCACAATCATGGCTGATGCATGCATGGACGTTGCGCGTTGCAGGAGAGGAGAGACTCCAAAATAAACACATCGAACAATTATTTTGTGACTAATTCAGGCACAGTTCAATTGTGCAAGACTCCATCTTGAGTACCAGGCCCATTAATTTTCAAACAAGGACTGGAATCAATTGCTCGGCTTAATTTGGTTTATTTATGCATGAAGGCATCAATGAACTCAACACTCTGTCAAGGTGAGTGTTACCAACTTCATAATGGGGTCTGATGGATGGCAAAAATGTAACTAAGAGCTACCTGTTTAGGAGGATCAATGGGAAAAAGTATCCATTTTGCACTGAATTAGATAGGAAAGAAATCTAAAATCCATTCTAGCACGGACTATTCCACCACATCGATAACAACATTAGATTTGAAACGTTATCCATTTGGCAGGTAGATGTCTTTACTCAGGGAGACTTACAGGACATTTGATAGTAATATAGTGCAGAATATAATTAGTAAATAAGTATGCCAGGTTGGAGCAGAACCACAGGATAAATCCAAGCAGATAGTGCCTGAAGAGCTTAGTCTTCAGGTGAAAACATTGGTGAGGGACCCTGCTGTTCTGATTGAGATCCTGTATGTAGCGTTCTCTACCACTAGGGGGCCAAGGCTGAGAATGAGCAAGCTCTTTCCTGTGGAGCCTTTGATAGAAATGGGCAGACTCTACGGATGTATGGCACAAAGCAACAACAGGTGTGAGTCATTATTATAACATTGGAGATGGCGGCAAGTGTGTTAGTACATAATAACTCCTAAGGTTCTTGACAGTCTGGCAGGGGAGTCAATGTGATATTGTACAGGGAGATTGTGAGACCCAGTGCTGGCTATGACTTACTCAAGGTGCATTCCATTTTCACAATGTATAACGCATTTCATATAGCCACCTGTCAGTCCGGTGAAATTTATTTTTGTATTTATTTTTATGTGCCTCCCAGTGGAAAGTCAAATGAAACAACACAAATGAACAAGAAAGATAGACGAACTAACATATTTGTTCAACTTAACACAAGAACAAGACATTAGCAGGGGCCTCCCTGGTGGTCTAGTGGTTACAATGTTTGACGCTGGCCACTGCGACCGGGTTCCAGGTTCGATTCCACCAGCCGCGCCAGAGTCGGTTCTGGCCGGGAGTGCCACCGGGGGCGACAATTGGCTGTCCACCCCAGGGAGGGGGGAGGGAAGCCGACAGGAAGGTCGCTTCGCACAGGAGTGGCTCTGTTGTACCAGAGTTAAGATCGACAGCCTGGCGGGTGTCATCTCAGAGGAGACGATACTTCGCCTTTGTCACTACCGGTCACAGGGCTACGGCAGCGAACTCATTATATGAGGGGGAATTGACATGAAAAATAGAGGGTGTAATTGGCTACTAAATTGGGAGAAAATTGGATAAAGTCAGAAACAAAATAATTAAGAAGAACAAGACATGAGCACTGCTCATCTCACAGCGGATAAAAAATTAGACTTGGCAGTTGTACAGCTTTCAGATGAAATCATGTCTGTTCTGAAACCTGGTCTGAATTTCAAATTGACATTAGAAGAGGCGTATCTGTCTTTGGCCCTGATCATAATACTGAATTACTTCAGATGACCACATGTTCAAGCAAAATCTGCAGTAGTAATACATGTATCTACAGAATTGCTTTCCATAAGATGTTCCAAAACAGCATTGACCCAACAAAAGAGCAATAAGTCCAGTTGAATTAAACACAGAAAGAAAATATTTTTACCACTTGGATTTTCACCTTTAGCAGAATTTATTAAAATAACCCTAATTTAATTCAAGCCAGTTTTGTTGAGGACAGAAACCAGAAATAAATTGCTATGTAGCTGTAAAGCAAATTGAATTTACATGGATCGGAGGAACTGGACACATTTCCTTATTTCATAAATCACACTTAAAAAGAAGGATGCTCTCGTATGGTTCCTTAAGCAAAATCTGTGTTACAGGCATGGGTCTATTTTTACTAACTGGGTCAACCTCCAACCCCGGGGGCTACAAGCAACATATTTAATTGCCCAGGTAACACAAACAGATGCTCAAAACAGTCCTCTTGCTTCTATGTGCTCCACACAGCACCTCGGGTTTATATAATGGCAAAGATAGGAAGGGAAGACAAAGAAGAAGAAGAAAAAAACACCTCTTTTGAAGAGGTCTTGTGTTCAGAGAAATAATGGGTCTTGTCACGATTGGAGTCAAGCGGAGCCACTCTTTCCTTGTGGCATGAGAGGCCCTAGACAAGGTTGCACCTGTGGTTGAAGGCACAGAAAATGGCAGCAAATCACTCTCCAACTTAATGGGAGGGGGTCACCAATGAAATCTCATATTGCTGTATTGAAACATGTAACCAGTGGGTAATACCTTAGCACACAAATGGCCGCCGGTTCATTCTAAGCCAATGAATGGTCTATGTCCAGTACAACACTCTCTAGACCTTTTTATTTTTGTATAGACAAGTTTAATAATGATTTAGCCATAGCTAGTTAGCAATTAATTCTGGAACTTTTTGGGGACATAATTTACCAAATCAAGTAATAATTTAGCACATTTTAAACATCCTTACTCAAACGCTGTTAGTGTATGCCTGACTAATGGTTACATAAAAGGTAAAGGCCTGTGAGAAGAATTTGCATAATTCCCACTCTCCTGAGCTCACCAGGTGGTGTGGGGGAATGCTGCCGCAATGTTCTGCAGAGGAGGTCAAGGGTCACAGAGGAGTATAGTCGCAGCACATCAAGTTTTCCTCCCACACAACAACTGACATATTCTAATTCTCCTGTTCCCAATTCGCCAGTGTGTCCTTTTGTTATACAATTGCAGTGAATATTACCAACACGGTTTCCTTCCACTCTTGCATGGTACCTGGCAAATCACAGCGTGGTGCCTTCCATCTCCCGTGCTGATATTGCTTGTGGGTGGGAGTCTACACAAATACAACCGTCTGCTCGGAAATCCTCCAAGTCACAGAATTGTGGGGGTAGTGAATCAATCCCCCCACCGCTGTCATCTCTACTCGACTTGTAATTATACACAATTAAGCCCAGTCTGCAGTGGAATTGCTTTGGCGTATAATTTTGTTGTAATTAATTTTTCCGTGCGCATGTGCACATCATTCTAGTCCATCGTAAAGTACGGCAATGCATTTATAAACATAACTTGAAATATTGAAACGTACAGTGTGAATGTTTTGCAATGCCCTCCAAAAAAAAAAAAAGCAGAATGAAACAGGACAGGAAACTATACCTTGTGGAATTAAAACCAACACATCCTCTGTGCTGCACTTGGGAATACAATTCAAACATATTATACATTTTGGTAAAAATAATGTTTACACTGAAATGCACGGTTTGAAATTAAGCGAGGTTTCCCCACCTGAAAATGCCCCCATGTCTGCATGCCTCAAGTGCAGCCTTTTATGGAGCATTTTAAATGCAATGGCGGCGCAATAGGGCCAATTCATGTCAGAAAAGTGAATGTTGAAACAGCTGCAGCATTATTTCGACATGGCATAAACAGTGCTATAATGCAACATATTTTTCCCCTACAGCGTTTCCCGACATGAACCCCTCACTCGTTCACGACAGTTCAGCTGGCTCACAGCCATAGGCTAGAGGCTAGGACTGTGAGAAAATACAACATCTTGACCTCAGAAGTAACGTCGGTCATTTCGCTCCTTATACGGTCGATCGATCCACAACAACCTGCAAACGCAATTTGACCTTGTGTTTATGCTTTGTATCAGGCAAAGATTTCTATCGGTTTCTAGGGGCCATTACCAAACGCGCTTGTTTTTTCATCCCGCTGGTAAATTGCGACGTTTGTTCACGAGTCACAGCTCAGCATTTCTCTCTTCTTGCTTCATCGGGATTGGGAGCCATCACAAGGAGTCCGAGGAGCTCGATGTTTCTTACGCAATCTTACACCTCATACCGAGTTTCTTCTGCTGGGCTCCCATGGGCGAGACCAAAACAATGCTGTGCTACATTCGTGCAAGCGAAGAGCGAATATTGTAACGACAACGCTTCCCATTTCCCCACTTCATAAACAAAGTTGAACACAGCAGAAGTTCAAAAGTTAGACATCATGGACATTGGACACGTGGCTTTCGGTGTTAAAGCCCTCGGACCCCCCGTAATGAGGTATTGATCTGCAAGCTCAAGAAAAGGAGATGCATTGTTCACTCATAACAAACTCTCCTCTCACACACACTCTCTCTCTCTCAGTAGTATTTAATGTCAGATTATTCAACAATAAAATATTTATACCCGAAGGAAAAAATAGGCTCAATGATTTGTTTTTTTTTGTTGTACATTTCAGAACCTGAAAGGAGAATAAGATTCCTAAGCTTTACTCTGTTACAGCAGCATATCCATTATTTATACAAAACAAGATTCAGTACGTAACAGATTGAAGGTCTTACCGATTTCTTAAAATACCCTTACAATTTCATCTCCCCTAGGGCTGTACCGCACATTTAAAATAAACCATATTGGCTGTACAGGATAGTCTTGGGGTGAACCTTTTCCAGGGAATCAGTTTTCAGTAAGGGAGTGTATTTTACAGAGTTCAAGTTGGAGCAGACCTCATTTTGTCACGGAGTCACAGAGAACCCAATCAGCCTTCCAGCAGAAAGTGCAGATATCAAGATCTCCTCTGTACTGTGTCCTGGACACAAAATGCAGAAATATTGACACATAATCCTCTGACGCAACGTTGTTATTACAACTATGAGCTGCATGAGCGCTCCTTTGCATTATGAAGCTCGGCATTAAATGCCAGCAAATATCACCGGTAAACATCTGACGCCTGGAGAGGACGATTGCCGGGGCAGCCGTACACTCTTCCGCGCGTTAACACCGCATTCAGGAAAACACGCATCACAGTCGCACTTAATACCTTCCATAAATAATGTATTTGATAGCGTACCTTTAAGTTATTATGCAAATCAGACAATTAAGTGCAATTATGTTCTGTACTGGAAAAATTTCACAAATGAAATGCGTTCAGTAGACGTTGAGAGCGTTTCCTCTGAGATTAACAGCTCTTGGGCTCTATCAGTCTAAGCCATTAGAAATTCTCTGGTTGGTGGGGGGGGCAAGACAGAGGGTCCCACAGTCAGGTTCAGGAGAGTCTGAGGATCGGATCGAGTCAGAGGTTTGGGTCTTCGGCTCCTCCCCAGTGTTCCCCATGGGGTGGAAAATTCGCTCACTTGTGGACCAGGGCCTGGGGGAGGGAAGCCGGGGCCCTCAGTATCCCGGCCAGCTGTGTCCCCTGATGTGCTAGTGCAGGCGTCTGGGGCGGCGGGGTCAGTGCTGGGGCCCCGACCTCCTTCTGCGTCCCGTCCTGGCCCTTCATCTTCACACTGTCCAGGAGCAGCCGCACACTCTTGGAGAAAACGACGCGGGGGTCGATGGCTGGTAGGGCGGGGCAGTCGCAGCCTGCCCTCAGCTCCAGAGCCTGATGGGGTCACAAAGACAGAAGCAATGGGCTCAAACTGATTTGGATTAGCAGAATCAATCCATCTTTCGAGATCAACACATTTTCCTTCAACATCATGCCTCGATTATTTAGATCGAAAGTCAACGCATCTTGGTTTTAATTAGGGATGCACCAATATGACAATTCTGGACCGATAACAATTGTTCAAATAATACAATCGAGCCAATAGCGATATTTTGTTATATATTGTCCCATTTGTGCCCTGGCAAAAAAAAAAAAAAATTCTGCCCTTTTCTTCACTTGAGTGTCAACCAGCATGCCTGAAAGCAACAAGAACAGCGTGCATTAGAGCTGAGCTAGAGCTTGACATCATTATCGTAATTACAATTATTGCCACGCCAAATTTACAAATGCCAATGATACAAGCATTGAATGTTAAATAAAGTTGAGTTTGAGTATCTGTATATACACTGTATTTCCTGCATACACATTATCATTTCAATATCGTTATTGAAGTATTTGGTGAACATATCATGATAATTATTTTTGGCCATAGTGTGCATCTTGTGCAAGACTTTTTGCCTGTTCTAGTGTTTGCTATCGAATCTGAACCGTGCGAGTGCCGAAGGTCGATGCATAATTGGCGGTAGCGTTGCCCAACACGAGAGGGATTTAGTGAGCTGGGTCCGTGTCTCGTTGCCCACCAGCAACCTCCGCTTGTCAATTAGGCACCCAGAATCTGCCTGTATAAAGCTGCACACAACTCGTGTCTGTGCAAGCGTAACTGTAAGGATGCACCAGAAGCGATTTTTCCACGTCACTTTGATCACTAGCCAATGTCTGCTCATGGGCGTTCCCACACAAGGAGCTTTTTGGGAACAACAGGTTAAGTTCTGCAGCTATCAAGTTTGGCGGCAGTGTTAGCATAATGGTTAGGGAACTGAGCTTGTAGCTGAGAGGTTGCTGGTTCAATTCCCAGGTGGAGAACTGCCGTTGCACCCTTGAGCAAGGTACTTAACCTGAATTGCTTCAGTTAATATCCAGCTGCACAAATGGATTGTATGTAAAGAAATGTAAACTGTGTAAGTCGCTCTGGATAAGAGCGTCTGCTAAATGCCTAAAATGTAAATGTAAAAATGTATGTTTGTAATGAACTGAGCCAAGCCCATAGAATGTAAAGCAAGTAAACTACTGTATCAAGCAAGTAAACTACTGTATCAAGACACTGATAATAAATTGTGTACATGTACATGTACTTTATTTATACAATGATAAAATAAAGGAAAACTTAAGAGTTGACCACACAGGTGTAGTTCCTGAGTTAAGAAATTAACATCTCATCATGCTTAGGGCCATGTGTAAAAAGAATGGGGAGGCCCAGATGCCCATTACTTTGGCTACCATGGCTAGTAGAACTTGTTGAGGCACGTTTGGCAGGAGCTTCAGTGACAAAGACTACTACTCAACTTGCTAATGTTTCATGATGAACAGTGGCTAAGGTGATGTTGTCATGGAAGTCTGGGGGAAAGACATCATCAAGTTTAAATGACTGGTGCTGGGTTATCAAGCTGCTAGGGGAAACGCTCCCTCCTACCTCCAGACACTCATCATGCCCTACACCCCAGCCAGACCCCTCCGCTACGCCTCCTCTGGCAAACTGACTGTCTCATCCCTCTGGGCCCCAGGCAGCTGCTCCTCGCGGTCTCGCCTCTTCTCTCTCCTGACCCCTCGGTGGTGGAATGATCTTCCACACTCGGTCAGGACTGCGGAATCACTGGCCACCCAAAACCCACCTCTTCAGACTCCACTACCACTGATTCTTTATATTATTTAATTGTCGTCACCACTGTTTAATGCTGTATTTTGGATTTATGATTGATACTACTAACCTTCTCATTCTTTCTTTCCCTGTGTTACAGGCACGGTCTGCAGCTGCCAACAATGATGTCTCCTGCTGTATTACTACACTGATCTCTTGCGCGAACAATGATTGATCTTACTTTGTATAAATGCACATCTTGTAAGTCGCTCTGGATAAGAGCGTCTGCTAAATGCCTAAAATGTAATGTAAATGTACTGCAAAGTATACACTGAAGATTTTCCCTACTGAATTTTAAATTAATTTTAGCTCCTGAACAGCCCAGTATAGCCAGAGAGCAAATGCAAGCTAGCAAATACAGTACAATGGCATAATGATGTTGGTGTCAGACAATGTGCTACATGAAATTAGCTATTCACATGCAGACTAGAAATTTGTTGACAAATTTGTAACAAATATAGTTCATTTCACTTAAGGGGGGACTAACATCATTGGACTAACATTCCACAGACCACAACAAATCAAACTCATTTCGGAACGGTCTCCCACATGTCTAAACATCTTCAATAAACGGTAAGATTTTAAAGATAATCAGTAAATATGTAATGTCACCTCCATCTATCAATCATTCATATGACAATTATCTTCTCATTAAATATTAAATACATGTTAAAATCAATCATGACAGAAGCAATAACTGCAAATAGAAATGATGACCCTCCTGACCACCCTTAAACAGTTCAATAGCTTATTAAAAAAAGAAACATTTGTCCCTGGAACACTGTAATATTGATGATAACCAATCAAATCCCGTTTTGATCACAAAATCCTGGTCCTGAATTGTGGTTAAATGTGCTTCAGTATCCTATGTATTCCAGAAATATATTACTCATCTTTAACCTCAGGCGAACCACTAACATCTTATTTAAACACGTCTTTTTCATTTGACGCTACGGATATTTGGACCTTCTGTTCAGCTCATGAATTACTGGGTTGAATGAAAACGAAAACCGATTCCGTTTCATTGTCATTTCGAAGTATGCCGCGGGTGAATGGAAAAAGTGTGTCGAAGTATTTGTTGGTAGCAGTCTTACGTGACATATTTAGTTACTAGATGAAGCAAACCGTAATGACACAATTAACTGGTGAAATGTAATTTCTTTTGCCGTGGCCTCTTCAAATTGCACGACCGCAACAATAATAATTTCACACACTCTAATATACATGTAATGTAATATTCTAGTGTAAATAAGCCAACATTCCTGTAAAGAATTAGTGTGCTTGTGGCTGCCATGACTGACGACGCAAGAGCAGCTGCTGCCCTGTTTGAGCATTCACAGCATGGTGACATAAACAGGTAATGGAGAATGACGCGTTGCCATGCATCTTGTGTTTTCCGGTCTGCATCATACATTTTTATGCCATTCCTTTCCTTTTCTCCAAATTTGCAATCCTCAATCATCTTTGTAGGCCTGTCCTATCCCTGTTGAACATCCTTCATGGATTCAGGAGAGCACGGACTGGCCCTAAGAAAAATTGCTTCTTCTAACTTCCACCAGCTGAGCTGCGGAGTCATCGCGCCAGGGGGCTTGCGCAGCTGGCACAGACAGGCCGATTCAAGACTATGGGTTACGTCAATCAACGGAGACAGACTTTTTATGGATCATCGTCAATAACCCACTGCAAGGTTACGCTCTTATGTTCTTAACTCTTCAGTAACATCCTCACCTTTACCAGCTAATGTGACTATGTTAGAATGGCACTGGATTGGTTCATTTAAAATGCATTCCAAAACACCAGCTGTTATGAACTCATTAATACCTGGCTTCTGCAGGCCCTGGGATGACTGATTGGTCACTTGGTGTCATTCCTCACTGAGGGCTTGGGGGACTCAGAAGTGCCTTTGGAAGACCCACTTCCTCATTCATCTCACATTTCCACTCCCACAAAGAGCCGGGCAGTTTTCCCAGAGACCCGCTTGAGTGTGTGGGCTGAAATAAGGCGCTTCCAATAGCGAAAGGGGTTCACACGACTGAATCGACTGCTGATTCACACACGCCGTTTCAAGTTGCAGACTATATTCAGATGACCTAATCAAGTTTCTGGATCGGATTCAGTGGCATGAAAGAGACTAGCAATGCTTTAAGAGAAAGGAAGCCAGCATCTTATTCAGTTTTCTTCCTGGCAGTGAGAGGTTAGTGGATTAAAACGGCCTTTTTTAATCATTATCTGTAAGCCTTGCATTCCGGATAGTGACCAGTTGTTTCTAGGGGTATGCATTTCAAATTATTTTAACATTAGTTAATAATATAGTAAAATGGTTTTCCGAGATGTCATTACATTTTTTTTGTATCTACATTAATATTCCACCTCCCCAAGCATAAAACTCAAATTCTTTATCTAAGTAATGACTCACTGCAAAGATCTGCATTATTCGCTTTCAGACAGAAAAATTAATATCAATGAATTATCTTCTTTTGGGCAGGGTTCTTAGGCTCTCCATCAATATCGATGCGAAAGTGGAAATTCCTCAATTTTTTGTTAATTCACAAGCATTAAAATACTGACGATTGAATCAATTACTGATCTGGTGGTTGAAAATCCTTCCATAAGTCTCATCCTTACTTTCTCCGGATAAGAATGTCACTCTTATATTGTTTGCATAATTGAGATCTAACTTTTTGTCTACAAACAGTTCAGTGTACACCCAGTTGTGCCGTATAACAACACTTAAATCGTTGAGTGTAGAAGTTGAAATCTCAGAATACAGGAATTATTATTATTATTATTTTTTTTTTTAAATATGAATGGGACAATAAATGTATACACAGTATACAAGTCTTGTGCACTGGAGCTTCATGGACTATGCATATTATATTCCTTAACACATTTGCGAGAAGCGATCAGAATGAACACCTTATTTACATCACAATACTTACACCGAAGTACAAGTATGGTTACCTCTTTTTTCCAACACAAATTAACATGAGACTTTCAAATTGATAAGTACGCACCACTGAACCCTCAGACAGCATATTATATATAGTAGAATATATTATTATTGATGTAAACAACTTTAAAATGCAAAATCAGTAAGGCTGAAAAAATATAGAATAAAAAATGTATAGTTATCGACAGCTTGCTGTTAGTCTTAAGTGAGCTACCATGACGATATACTGTATGTATCAAATCATTTTCAAAATAAACATTCTGCTGCATGCAAAACGCTGAAAGCTGCTTGCAGATTTGGTCAGATGTAATGTCTCGCACATACTTATTTGACTTATTTTATTGAATAAATGAATACATTGGAGTTTGCCTTAAAGTAAAACATATGGCCACTGTCGATACTAATCTCCAGTCAATTTCTTTCAAACCGGTGAGAGGATATTAGTGGGTTTTCCACCGATCGCCTACTCCGTGAAGTGCGTGTGCACGCGCAAAGCAACGCATGTGTGCGCACAGCTGAGGAGCAATTAGCGTCTTTACCATCTGTTCTCTTCATGTTTAATGCACCTGCATTTAAGGAGGGAGGACCTACTTCCTCAAATAAAAATTTCATCCAAGGTTAAGTACATTCCTGTGTGTGGCGTGCCTTTCCGACACATTTACCTAACGCCACCTTCGCCTTGCGTTGCATATTAAACAGTCATTTTGTAACCGTCGGATGCGTGACTGAAAATTGTTCCAAACTCATTCCACAGAGTTAGATGCTTTCCAGTGCAAGTGTACCAAAAATTGCATCGGCAGACTGATTACGTCTGAATGGGGACAAAGGGCGGGAGTCCACCGTACCGTTAAACAGGACGATTAAGGTAAGCCCATGGACAGAAAGCAGCTGAGATGAAGCAGCAAATTCACCCTACACCCACCTGCATATACGCATAATTTTCTGATGGTAAGAAAGTCAAACATTACAAAGTCAACGCACATCAATCCAGCATCGATCCCTTTGCATCGAGCGGTTAAATGCTTTCAAGTCATTTGGAGTCTGCTTGGGGAGAATACAACCTGAAGGAGCACAAATAGGAATATAACCACTAAGCAACTGGCTTATCTTTGCTGCAATATGACTTGGATTCCTTAATCCATAATCATTTCATTATTGAGATAAACCAGCATAAAATAAAATGCAAACTCCATGCCTTCTTGTCATTTCTTGCAAATGCCAAGAAATGACATGCATGATTAGAATAATGTTTTCTGTAATGGATCACATGGCATGCACCTCATCCCACATCTGGATGTCATGCTTCCTCCCTCTTTACTGTCCAAAAGTAGGCCAGGACCACTGGCTCGCTCCCATGAATCTTTGCTGTGAACTTGCTTTTCACAGCCTCCGAGTTCTCAGATATATATAGAGCTGGCGAAGAAATTCACACAAATTCACAACTGTTAATAACAAAGTACAATAATAGTACCGCGACTGGCTGTCTGTGCTTTTGCCAAGCTTTCCGATAAGTGGAAAAGTCACTGTTTCATTTTCAATCTGGACCCTGCATCTGCACTGAGTGAAGGGAAAGAAAGAAAGAAAAAAAACGGAAAAAACGTTGAATGTACACATTTTGACACGATGATCAATACCAAGGTCAAACGCGTTGTAGGTCTAATGGAGTCGTGCATCTTTACGTGACATGGAATGCAAACGCGTTATTAATTATTTACAACGTTTCCTACGAGGCAAAGCACGGCAGCCGCAGGTAAGTGGCTGGCCCTTTCCGCATGCGCTGCTTTACCTGCGTGGCTCAGAGCTGAGAGACTCGAGCAGCAACCCCTCCTCCCCGGCCTCCCTGCGCTCTCTCCAAGCCTCTTCCACAGCCACAGCCACAGCCACAGGTCCAGGCACATCACATCACATCCATATCCCCTCACTGCCAATCGTTAAGCAGCTCATTTCCACGCCACTCTTGTTAAGCGTTCCTTGCTTATGTCCACAGGTTTAATTCAAAGATGGAGGTGAGTCTCTGGGCACCTCATTAATGCAGATTGCCTAACGCTGAAAAAGGTCTGGCTTTTCTTCGGCACAATGCAGAGCTTCATTTCGAAACGTAACTGTGTGTCGTGTCCTCGAATAATATTTAATATGATTTGATGGCTTGAAACAGACAGTTTATCCTCTTTCTTGCAGTGACTACTGCAATGAAGACATTGAGTTCTTGCCACTTTGGAATATATACTGTTTTAGAGATGGGCTTTGGGGGAATACAAAATACATGTGCATAAACCTGTTCCTATGCGCTTGCACAACAGAAGGCTGAGGTCGCGTGCGTGCGTGTCGTGCTTACCGCGGGGACTAAGCGGTTCAGTTGGTTGACCCGATTCCTGTGGGAGGGGTGTGTGGAAAGCCATTCGGGCACAGCGGGCTCCCCTCTCAGCTGATCTGAGATTTCCATCTGCTGCCAAAAGACCGGTCCTGCCCGTACGTCGGCACACGCCTGTGGTTAAAGACAGCAACAAAGCACGCTGTTACTCAGCAACACAACAACACATAGTGCAGCCCATAAGCACAAACAAAAAGGTATCGTCGTGCACTTTGGTACACAAGCTTGGAAATGTGCATGTCTGCATAAGCCAGACAATCTGATAAATTGCCAATTGATCTTGACCCGAGGGCAGCCTGTAGCACCCCTTATTGCAAATTGGATTGCATGTACTAAATTGTAGTCATGGACTCCTGTTTTTGGTCTAACTGGACCTATAATAGCTTAAAATGATCCTATTATTGTGGTTAACATTATAAAATGTTTATACCAAATATAAGCAGCATCTTGTTTTCCAGAATTTGGAGGGGAAGACAACATCAAAAATGAGTAAATTACTGCATGGTTTGAGGTTCATTCTTCTTAGTGGCAAAATGAAACCAACATTTTATTTTGACGATACACTGTAGGACATTAAAAAAATACATGTTGCAATTTCTAAACAGTGGTTTCATTTTTAATGCCACTTCTCTGATTTTGTTGGCGGTTGGCTAAAATGGTTGACATCACATTGAGCTACCGTTGTCATCAAACAACGCTTCTTTGGCAAATAAATCCACTTGCAAGTCGGAAATGATATTTGTTTGTTTGTTTGTTCATATATATTTTTAAACATTCTACACATGGGTAAGATGGCTAGGTGATCATGAACAATACGTGTGCCTTTAATATTGTCGTACTTTGCAATACGTGTTAATACCCTTTATCTAAATTACCAAATGCATAAATAAGATCTCTACCTGAGGCTACGAAAAATTGGCAGGGGCTTTTCCACTTTGGCTGTAACAAAGAGTGCTCCAAAAATGTTTTATGAGCAGAGCAGGCCTTCAGTAAACTACATTCTGTGCACATGCAAAGGTATGCCTTACAGAGATGTAGGTAAAGGCCTTCTCATTTTGAGTTAAGGGTTTACTTCCTTTCACGATTATTTATTAATAGTATTCTCTTATTTGCTCATTTAAATCGAATTACGATCTTAAAATTTGATGTGCGATATACAGGGGTAGACAAAATACTGGGACACCAAATGAAAAAAGGAGGGGCGGCGGATAGCGTAGCGGTCTAACGCACCGTATCTTGGCTGGTCCAATACGAGAGTGCGCTGCCTATCAGGGATGCGGTTCGCAACTCGTCTCTGCCGGATCTGGCCCTGGTTGTTAGCTCCGATCGGGGGGCGGCATTTGGCTCTCCGCCCCAGGGGAAGGGGGGAGGTGAGCCAGCATGAGATCGTCAAGCCACGGAAGGGCGTCCGTGGTCAGGTTCCGTCTCGGAGGAGGCGGATCTGCCAGTCCGGAAAAAATTGGCTCATTACCCGGAGGACTGGCGGTGGACTCGTGGGGGGAGGGTGAATTCAGATAAATAGAGGGTATAATTGGCAATCAAATTGGGAGAAAAAAATGGAAAAATTTGAAACTATAAATAAAAATTGTAAAAAAAAATGTAAAAAGGAAATCTGATTTTTAAGCAACTAAATCTAAACTAAATTAGAAAGGAGTCCACACGTGGGTTTCATATTAATGTGAATACTAATTACAAATATGTTTCTGCTATAAAAGATCTCATAAAATCAACACTACGGTTAAATAGTTTGTGCCCGAATTGCCGGAGGTGCGTCAGTCACAGAAAGGGCTAAATCATTTAATTTGTCAAGGGGAACAATGTCAAAAATCATTACGGCATAGGCCAAAACAAGGAAAAACTGCATCAGGAAAGCAGAACAGCAGTGGCCCAGTATCAACAAAAATTGTATGTCGTAAGCCTGACAAAGCTGACATTTACTGTACGGCTGCCATTTGGAAACCACTTGTAAGCAAGGCAAAATGTGCAACAATGCACAACCTGATGTAATGAGCACAAAGCCTGGACTTCTGAGCAGTGCAAGAAAATAATATGAAATAAGGAGCACTGTTTTACAGACTTCCCTGCATCTGGATGGGTTTATGTTTGGAGAGCCAAAGGAAGCCTGTAAAACATGGGGTGGATCTGTAATGGTGTGGGCAACTATCGCGTGGGAGTCACTAGGTCAGAGTTATTACAAAGCCATTTTAGGCGACCAGGTGCACCCTATGGTGCAAACATTGTTTCCTCAAGATATTCCACGACGATAACGCCCCCCATACACACTGTTAAACTGATTCAAGAGTAGTTTAATTAAAATCATGATTAAGTCAAACACCTTCCACAGCCTCCCTAATCAGCAGATCTAAATATAATTTATGGGAAGTTCTGGGCGGTAGATTTCCACCACCTTCATCTTTCAAAGAACTGGTCCAGTATCCCACTAGGAACAGTTCCAAACTTGTATAACAGCATTCCAAGAAGGATTAAAGCTGTTCTGAAGGCAAAGGGTGGCCCTGGTTGCCCCACACAATTTATTAATAAATATGAATATATTGCTTCCATTATTTTGTCTATTCCCTATACAATTTCTGTTCTGTATGAGATCTGCCTTCTGCACTTGGATGTTCTGCACAAGGATGACCAAATGTGCATGGGGAAAATGCAAGTACAGGCCACCAAGAGTTATACATCAGTGAACTCCAGAAACCACCATTTTAAGATCTCAGAAGGTAATCTGGGTAACCAATAACAACCACAATCATTCAACAATTACTTTTTTTTACTGTTATGCATTTTGATTTAAAAATAATGAATGGTGCTTATATTCTTCCCCTTTTAGAATGTTAACCACATTAACAAGATCATTTTAAGCCAGTATGGGTCCAGATAGACCAAGCATAGAAGAGGGCCTAAAATGTGAATACAGGTAAACAAATTGACATTTTTTCAGAAAACGAAACAGCAGTGCAAATTCACAAAAAGGCCACCAAAGGTCCATAGAAGGTTCTATATAGAGTAGCTGTAATATATAAATGAATTCCATATACCATAGAGTATCATTTAGGCCCCTTTTTAGAAAATGACTGGGGAAACTAATACCAAAGTGGACAATTAATGCACGTATCCGCTGGACTAATATGGGATACTGAGGAATACCCCTATCTCCATATATATTCTGAAGTTTACAAATAGTATACTGAGGTTAATGATAGCATGTTGGTAATCATAGCATGTTGGTAATCCTGATATCACCCACCAACACCACAGAAAAGTCACGAGGGAATAACCCTATATACTGTACATATTCTCAAGTCTCAGACATATTCTACACTCATTTCTGAATACAATTAAATCCATAAAAGAACAGATAAGTACAGACATGGAATAACATCCAGTATTTTAATGGTTTCTTAAGAATATATAAATCTAGTTATAATATTGTTCCATATACAATCCACTATCATTTTTGTTGGTTACAAGATGTTCAGTCCTGCCCCATTTCTGCATCCAGCTTTAATAAGACCTTGATTCTGTCACACAGAAAATGAAGAGATTGTGTTTCTAGTGTTATTGTAAAAGTACAAAGCAGTCAAACCATACCAGAAGACATTATTTTAAAGAAGAAAACAGTTTTGGACAAAACCACTCAAATACCACATCATGTCAAAGCACTAATTCTGAATAATATATTTATGCCTTTCCTCATGTCAGGCACTTCTTACACATGTAGATTAGGTACCCTCAGCTGTCGTTTTGGAAACAGACTTGCGTCCTTGTGTAGGCGTTATGACATATTGTTCTGTTCATACGTTGAGGTCTGACTACCCCACACAAGGCACACAGAAATAAGGTGGGAGTTGGCTGTCTTTTTCTGTTAAAAGTCTTTGAAAACAGTGAGCAATGATTCAGTCTCTGCTGTCAGGATGGTAGTCTTTCCCTGTAACTGCAGTGCCACCTAGTGTTGGATGTGCGTATAACAGTCCAGATCATTCTAAAAGAAGGCCCATTTCTCCCATGTACATTACTGTAATGAAATGTGGGGACTCTAGATTATGTGGAATTAATTGGTGTAATGTTTAATAGCAACCCCAAGGTCCACAATGGTTATGGGAACGGTCATAGTAATTGTGGATTTTATAGAGTTTGGTTCGATACTAGAGATGCACCGATTGCGATTTTCTTGGCCGATTCCGATTTCCAATTTTTGATTAGTCTGACCTGCCGATACCGATTTTGGCCGATTCCGATTTTTTTTCCTAAAAACAATAATTGACAACTTACACAAACATTTTTGTAACTTTGCTTTAATAGAAAATTAAGATTGACAATTCTGAGGTAGGTCAGAAGCATGAGGTAGGTCTCACTAAAACACATTTCAAAATAAAAAAAGTGTTCCAGGTTACTGGACAGAGCTTTTCTTTTTTTGTGCAAATTAAATTCAATGATGAATAAAAGAGAATCCAACAACAGTGGCATGTAGCCTTTAAGTAATAAATAAAAAGAAACAAGAGTAGTTTAAATTTACTGACATGGTGACAGACCATTAGTCCGGAAATATTTTTTAAAACACTAACGTTATATTCTGATGACAGATGACACAAGCCCTTTTTCCATTAAATAATTATATGGCTTCAACTTGATGTGCATCAGAAAGTTATTGCGACAATGCTAATGGAAAACAGGTTAGTTCGAACCTATGATGCGCTAGACTAATTTGTTTGCTAGAGGTGGATTAGAGTAGATCCCAATTCTATATAGTGCAATGGAAAACACTTGTAGCGATATAAGGGCGGATGTTTCAGTTGCGGAGCTTGTCAAAGGCATTGAAACAAGCCGCTCTTCAGCAGAATTTCGTTATTTGCGTGAGTCAGGTAGCCTAACGACTACGACTTTAACTAGCTTCAAAGCCTAGATAAAAATGTTTCAAACTAGGAGTAATTGGAAAAGAGGCGATGCTGCTGTTTCTGAGTTTGTTTGATAGTGGAAACGCACAGCTGGCACCTTCATGCACAACACAGTTAATACACCATTTGTGGTTTAGCTAGAAATCGTTAGATGAATTTATCATTAGGTCTAATAAGTTCGATTTGTATGAGTGAATAGCACTGTTTCATAACGTCACTCATTAGCGAACATAATGATTTCAGTGCAATTCACTGCTTCAGCAGGGCATTATTACGTCAAGTGTATGCACTACCACCATGTTCTATTAATGGAAAATGGTTCAGAGGAACCGAACTAGCGCAACGAAGTTAATTGTTAATTAACCCCGGTACCTACGGTACTGTAGAAAAACGAGTACCCTCACATTTTCAGAATTTGGGCATCGACTTGGTACCTGGGTGATGACTTTTCAAGTGTCTGATTAGGTTGGTCGTTCCGAACGTTTTCGAGGTTGTTCCTCCGCGGCTTATTTTCGATTGACAT
Organism: Aldrovandia affinis; assembly: GCA_029706075.1. Classification (NCBI taxonomy): domain Eukaryota; kingdom Metazoa; phylum Chordata; class Actinopteri; order Notacanthiformes; family Halosauridae; genus Aldrovandia; species Aldrovandia affinis. The sequence continues at coordinate 994,371 of JAINUG010000194.1, read as the reverse complement.
GTATGACAAACTGCAAGCTTTAAGTCGTCTTCACTGACTGTGAAAAACGCCCATACTAAGGACATGTTGAGGCGTTTTCAGCGCTGCGCTCATCTGATCTGTTTGCATTGGCTCATGGGTGCGCGCACGTCACGTGAAAAAGAGGGGGGCGAGGAGCCAACCGGCGCACAGAATCGGCTATGTGGAGTGATCGGGATCAAGTCACCGATTGAGGCCGATCAGCTGAAAATCGGCCATTTCCGGTCAGAGGCCGATCGATCGGTGCATCTCTATTCGATACACTTACGAGTTGGTGAAATGCACTTACTAGTTGAATTGAGAAAAAATCTAGTCATAAAATGATTCTACATTTGAAATAAAGTATGGTCTTCACATTATGGGACAGAAACATCTCTGGCTCTCAGGACCAGGGTTAATTACCCCTACCTTTGTCAATTGTTCAAAGGTCAGAAAAAAATATCAGCATCTTAAGTGATACACTGATTTACCTTAGCAGCCAACTGCAGTCCAACCTTGTCAGCCTCTGCCTCCAGTTTCCTGCTGTAGGGGCGATGAAACATGAACTGAAACAAAGGGAGGAGGGGGGGGGCATTTTCAGTATAAGAGACGGGGAGGTAAGAGACAAAGTGGAAAGCAGAACTACGTTTAAGGGGCATTGGTAAAGAAGGGGAAGTGAGCAATGTACCACAGAGAAGTAGGATTTACCATTTAAATTTCTCGCCTTACCCTTCTAATACATCCCTAAGGTGTGCAGGCGTACACTTCCACAGATCATGCTAAATGTTATTAGCGAATCAGTGAAGCACGAAGAACGTTCCAAACATGTCTTTCTCCCTCTACATTTCCAACAGTGCATTTAGAGTACCCACTATTTATGCAGCATGATAAGAAACTGCACTTCCTTTCAGTCCAATAGCTGTCAAAACCTAAAGTCTGACACTGCATATGTTGTGTGTTTGGGGTATAGTATTTATAGAACAGTATTCAGTGCAAGGGGCAGGGATGCTAAAAATTGAAAAAAGAAAACATTTTCAAAAGGTGTGGTTTTAAACATTTGCTTTTTGATAATTAAACCATTTAGAATTACATTTAATCCAAAATAGCAGTTCTCATGTAGCATTGTGTCAAGTAATGCCCAACAATCAGAGAATGCTGCTTCACAAACAGCAGCTAGTGCAAGAACTGATGCACCCATCTCTTCAAAGAAAAAATCTGAATAATCAGTCAAATTAATCATCAGTCAAATGAGTAAAGAAATTTGAATTTCAATTGTTGTTTAAAAATGTAATTATTAACATCCCTACCACAAACATGCAGTTCTATAGATAAACTGGTTTACCACCTTGTCCTGATTTCACAAAACTGACTTTCATTGTATGCCGTTGTTAAACGGACAGAGGGAGTGAACAGAACGAGAGAGAAGTGAGCGTTTACTCCGAGCCATTTCAGCCACAACTGCAGGCTAAGCCACATCTCTGCCGATTTCTGGGCAAATATCAACACACACGGGCGAAGCCGGTTTTTAAAAAAGTCTGTATTTCCCTCCTCTTACAGTGACGGTTATTAGGAATGATTTCCCCCTCTGTCCTGTTCTATGTGAGCTGGCATTGGCACGTCAGGTTAACTTTGCACTGCAGCTGCTCTGATTATCTATGAGTCTTCTCGTGTCTGACAGAGCAGCATTGGGGAGAACGGAAGGCTACATTTCTCTCCTCCATTATTTAGCATTGTTCCGAGACGATCTTCCGACTCGCTTTCCTGGTAGGCCCACGCGTGTGTCGGGGCTCGGAGGACGTTTTCACCCCCACCTGTACGAGCTTGGTCTGGATCCACTGTCCCACCACGGCCAGGCTGTCCCGAGGACACGCGGCCCAGATGGCTGTGAGGAGGATGACGGAGAAGAAGTCCACCACGTGGGTCATGGTCGCCTGCTCTGCCTGTAGAGGGAGCCAGAGAGCAAAATCAGAGGGGGCCCGGCAAGGCGGCAGAGCCAGCCGCGGCCGTCGACGATCACAACGCAACCTCTACTGAAGTGAAGTGAAAATAGCTTTTCCTTTTTGGTCTGACATCTTGTCACATTGCACATTTATTCGTTTTTTTCTCTCCACGATGTCATTCCTTTGAATGAATCGGATCATACGAATGGATCACATATTAGCCTTTCCTTCTGATCTGATGATAACAGCAGGCAACCGAACAAAACACGTACAGAAAACCGTTGGATCAAATATCCAATAACAACTTCGATCAAATATCCAATATCAAAGGCCAACAGCATCTACTTCTGTAGTGTGACAAAAACGGTCTTCTGAATCTCAAGAAACTGAGCAATGAACAATGAATTGTGTTAAGAGCCCCAATCTAAATGTGTGATTAACTCCGGTTCATCTGTCGATGACCTCTGAAAGGACCGGGACCTGCTGGCTGAGCACTATTAGCACTCTGCTCCTTATCTGTCCATCAAAGGGAAATCAGATGCAAGCCTCACACAACAGGTGGCAGTGTTAGCATAATGGTTAAGGAACTGGATTTGTAACGCAAAGGTTTAAGGTTCGATCCCCAGGTCTGCTAAATGTCTAAAATGTCAATGTAAATGTAACATATCCTACAATATCTCACCAGTCTTCATTATTGCCCAGTTGTTCAATCTAAGCCATATTCAAATACAAAACAAATTATAATAATCAAATGTGTCCAACACCTGTTCAAAATGCCAGTTGCTGCTGATTTTTCTATTACTTTTTTATTGTCGTAATCATAATTATTACCATCGTCATTATCATTAGCGGGTCATTATTTATTAACATGTCATTGTTTTAATAAAAAGGTTTAAGGGATGCACCGGGTTCACCGTTGAAAATTCTGACCGGTTAGGAAGTGGAGAAGGTGCCCAAAAAGAATACCACATGCTACTGCGCAGAAATGCACTTTCCTTCAGGTGCTAGAAAACAAGCATCGATCGCTTCCCCGGGCGTCAGACTGATCACACAGTGAGGCTGGAGGCTGGAACCCGCCAGAGATCAATGGCCCCGTCCCTACCCTCTCTTTGATATCCATGAAAACAAGACAAGTGTGGGATCAAATCAAATCAAATCAAATCAAATCATTTGTATTTATTTGTAATTGTATATACAATTGAATTGTCACAAAACACTTAACAGAGGGGGAACCCAGGCCTAGACCCCCACAAAAGCAAGCCTAAAGGCAACAGTGGCAAGGAAAAACTCCTTGGGAGAAACCTTGGGAGGAACCAGACTAAAAGGGGGGGAGCCCATCCTCTTCTGGCCGGCACAGGGTGTGTCCAAAAAAGACCATATCATGGTCAGTCCAAGGTGACTAAGGGCTGAAAGACTTTGCCCCTCCTTTGCCTGACTACCTAACTCAGGAGGGGCAAAGTGACATTTAAATTTGGGTCGAACGCACGCATGCCCGCGCAAAACAGCTTCCGAATGAAAGTAATAACAGCTTTAGGAAGCCATTTTCAGAGCAGACAGCGTGTGTAATAACGCAGAGGAAATTATCAGTAGTTTAACACCTGTCACATCCAAGCAAAGGCCTTACTCAAATTCTCATAATAGAGCCACCCTATCATTCAATCTCCACTACGGCGGAGATAAACATGACAAATTCTCATAAAGTTTGGCAATATCCCTCCTTCAAATCAGCACACTTCAATCAATCAGTGACAACAATAAATATTCAACAGAAAGATAAAGTTGTCACTTATGGGACGGGGAATAAAAAGTTCTCTCTCTCTCTCTCTCTCTCTCTCTCTCTCTCTCTCTCTCTCTCTCTCTCTCTCTCTCTCTCTCTCTCTCTCTCTCTCTCTCTCTCTCTCTCTCTCTCTCTCTCTCTCTCTCTCTCTCTCTCTCTCTCTCTCTCTCTCTCTCTCTCTCTCTCTCTCTCTCTCTCTCTCTCAATACAGAGGGACTACACCAAATATAATCGCCGTTTCCTGCACCATTATTGTTACGCGCGGTGCCGCTGCAATACGTTGAAGCACCTTAACAAGACATCTGCGATTGTTTTTTTCCTGGTGCATATACTTAAACAAGGAAACGCTTCCCGTTGGGAGTGAAAAACAAAAGGGAAAATGCACCAGTTCCTCTCACTGGTCGTAAAGTGTGGGCGATGACAATTTCAGTGAGCAAGAAGCCACTGGAGCATGTAAGCATGCCTCTCTGAGCAGTTTCCCTCTGCACACCCTAGTGCCTTTATTCCATCAAATGGTGCCGCTTAACGCAACAATGCCCCGTTGTCAGATGTTGCTAGCGTAAATCAGCAAGCGGTCTAGCCATCGTCTACAACTGGCGTACTTGTAATTAAATAGTCATTTATCATTCTCCACTAACTTGTAAGTGCCACTGTATCTTTATCTAGCCAACTAGCTAATAGACCCTCTACCTCCACACAAAAGAAAGCAAGTGCATACATGTAACTGCCGAAATAAAGGAAACACCAACAAAAAGTGTCTTAATAGGACGTTGGGCCATCACGAGCAGCCAGAACAGCTTCAATGCGCCTTGGAGATAGATTCTAGTGTCTGGAACTCTACTGAAGGGATGCAACACCATTCCACAATGAGAAATTCCATCTTTTGCCGTTTTGTTGATGGTGGTGGAAAACGCTGTCTCAGGCGCGAGTAGTGGACCCAATAAATGGAGATTTAGATATAAAATATTTGCATGTGAAGCTTTCATTGGGTAACTATTTTTTCTTAGAGGTTTTGTGTAGTAAATTGTCTTATTTGTAATGCAAATTATAGCTCCCTTCAAAACTGGGATGTCCAATCTCAACTGGGAAAGGCCGGTGTGGGGTGCAGGCTTTTGCTGTTGCCCAGCACCAAAACACCTGATTCAGCTAATCGAGGTCTTTATTGAAGATTACGATCAGTTGAACAAAACAAAAGCCCCCACACTGGCCCTTCTTGAATAAGATTGTATACCCCTACTTTAGCATCACCCTCCACTCCCAGTACTTAGCACCTTAATCCAGAGGTTCTCAACCTGTCCTGGAGTACCCCTTGTATGCCGTATGTTTTTGTTCCAACCATAATTGTGATTCCTGAAGTATAAAGGGAGTATAAAACATATAGTATAAAAAGTATAAAAGCATAAATTATAAAAAGCTGTTAATTGTTATATTTTAAAGTCTAATTATGGATGGTTTAACATTACCCTCTTAATGCCACATGATGTCAGAAACAGACATTCATCTTACCAAAAATGAACACTATATTTATTGAAGGACTTTTAATCAGTCAAATCAATTCTGAGACAACTATCGCTTGAATTTTCTGTAATGCGCGCTGTGTCAAATGATTACTTTTGAAAGGGATTACATTTTTACTTCATTTGTTGATAAACCTGCAGTTAAAATCTGTAAAATCCTTAATGCTTAAAGTGTGGACGCCTGGTCATTTAAACTAAACGGTTTGTGGAAAATGAAGAGATCAAAGACAAAGCAAATGATAATGAGCCAAACCTGCATTGTGTTCAAATCCATTTCAGCACAAAATTCTGGAACCTAAACACATTTTCAACCATCTTAATAAAACAAGAGAGTTGGAACGAAAACTAACATACACATGAGTACCCCAAGACAGGTTGAGAACCACCACCCTAATCCTAATTTAAATGAATATTTCCTCTGAAAAACACTGCATCATCATCATCATCATATTAAGCAAACAGACCAAAAATCCATTCTACCAGAGACTTTAGTTGCTCCTACTCTGCACGCCATACAATTGATACCGACAGAAAATTCAGTTGTTCCACTCTAGGCTGAAGACTTAGGCAGAGGTACCTCACTCTGATTTTACAGTGCGGTGTATTCACCGTCTACGACGAGCAATATCAATACACAACAGACAACAGAAAACCACGCAGCCGTCTCCCTTGTTTCCCAAAAATGGCTTTGTGAATTATGCATAAATAACATGTGACTGATGCAATCATGCCGCAACTGATGACATCCAATTTTCCCTCGCTGTGTGCAGTGCTTGCCCGACTGAGCACAGCAGACACAGCGGTGTCAGTGATTAATGTAAAGAGGGTCAGTAGCGTTTCGTTTTCTTGGGTTGCCCCACACAGAACACGGTCTCACACACTGCACGGCGCAGGGATGCGTGCTGACGGTGATGATGAAACACACGGAAGGCCCCCCCAAGGGAAATGTGCATCTGTGTCACCTCTGTGTACACGGCCCACCGACACTGGCCAGAGAGTAAGCACATGCCTATACTCCCGCGCTACCCCACCCACAGTGTCGGGAGTTAACCCCTCCCTGTCTGCATGCACAGGTACTCACGGAGTGGCCAATCAGGGCGTGAGCCATCTCGTGACCCAAGATGAAGGTCAGCTGATGGATGTCAGCCACGGCCTCGAGCATGCCAGTGAAGATAAACACCTTCCCATTCTGCCAAGAACAAGCACACGCCCCCAGCCAATTTAAACATGATATCACATGATATATATATATATATATATATACAGCCAACATAAATCTAATAATAAAACTGTGTCAGAGAACAAAATATGAAATGACATTTGCGAGTTTACTACCGCTTTCAAAAAGCAGTAACTAGTTCAGTACCCAAAATGCAACAGTGGTGTGAAAGAGGTGAGCCGGGGGTGAAGTCCAGCTCAGAAAGTGGTGCAACAGCGATGCAAGCACACAAGGACAGGGTGACTCACTGGCAGGACAAAGGCATTCATGATGGGACTGTCGACCACATGGACACTCCACGGAACACTGGCCACCTCTGCAATGTCCTGGTTCCTCTGGGCTAGGTGTTTGACCACCGTCTCCACCACCTTGTGTCTCGGGTCCACGGAGGGAACAAATTTATCCTTGTACTCTTCCATATACTGATAGGCAGAAGGATCAAACATTAGCGCAAATCAGGATGCAGACAGGACAGGGTGTAAGGTACGCATATAAATATAATAATACATTTTATATGGGTTACAGTTCCATTTTATATAGAAATAGTGTATTAAACTAAAAAATAAACATCAGAAAAACCAAACCGTACATATCATGTGTTCCATTTCATCACTAATGATAGTTTTTGATAAGTTTGTTTTTTCGTTTGTTTTGTCACATTTACTAGCCATGTATTTACTGGTCATTTAGACTCAGGCCACCCTCCTCTGCCCACTCTCACCTCCTCTGAAGTCAGGTCAGCCAGCTCCATGAAGTTCTCTCTGCTGAACACCAGCAGGCGGGTCCGCCCGGTGACAGGGGACTCGTCCAGGTGGGTGAAGAAAAATAAGCTGAGGGTCGCCAGCAGGACTGCCCCACCTGCTGCCAGGTACCACCGGGCCTCCCAGGTTGCCTCTCGCAGCAGCTTCCGCCGATTGGGCGGAAGAGCCACCCACCATTTCCTGATACTCCTACGGAGAGACCACAACAGACCTTTGACCATGGTGCTTTTCTCCTCACTGACAGCACACACATGTCCATGATAGGCAAAGTCAACATGATTATCTAGACCAATCAATAAGTGTGCATTGTAGGCAAAAGGACAAGCAATGTGACACAAGGTCCAGACTGTAATTTGCATTACACAGATGGAATGGGCTGATCTGACAGTGCTAGCTCAAGGACATTTGACTGAACCTGGTTTATCTTAGCAGTCACTTACCAGCATGATGGACTAGACCAGGGGGTAGAGGACCCTGGCCCTGGAGAGTGACAGGGTGCACTGCCTTTTGTTGTTACTCAGCACTTAATTGACCAATTAAAGCAGCTGATTACACAATTAACTCGCCTCACCTGGTTTCTCTGGTCTGAATAGGTTGCTGATTTAGGTTGAACACCCTGCGGCTCTCCAGGACCAAGGGTCCCTACCCCTGGACTAGACATTACCCTTTAGTCAAATCAACAAGCAGACCATGAACGGCAGGTTGCAAACGCTATCTTTTTGTTGTTAACATAGGATGACCACTTCAGCACTGCCGATAGAATAATGTTGTTAGCCAACGCTGACGTAGCTAAATACATAGCTGTGAAACCGGACTAAGCGGTTTAAAAACATACGCCACCCTTTGAAGCAGAGTCCCGTTTTACTTCCTTTCTTTAATTGCATCTAATGTGCCAGCATTTCCTTTGTGCACTTCACATGATTCACATTGCCAATGACTCCCAATACTGACATCTTTGCTCCATTTAAACACCTGCTGATTCTGCCATGTCAACGTGCATTACTAGTGCAAAACACTATGCCATTAATCAGTTTTTAATGTGGCCACAGAAAAATAGCACCAATTACTATCTGGAATCTTACCTGCCCAGAATAATAGCCAGCAGCTTCTGTAATGGCTTCAAGACCAGCCATAGCAGGGGGAATGGCAGGGCCCTCAGCGGTCCAGAGGTATGGAAATCATGCACACAGGGAGTTGTTGGAACATGAAGGAGAAGTTCCCTCTGGTATGATGCACCGACAGTAAAGAATTTTACCCTGGGACCAAGAGAGGGAGTCAGGTAGGAATGAAATACCGGACTCCACTGCTGTTGGAAAACAGGGTCTGCTGTCTGCTGCTCTTGGCATGGTCGAGACAGGCTACATCTGCCCCCTCGGAAGCAGCCTGAAGGCAGTGCTCTGTTGTTCTTAAGGTTGCATGCTTTGTGCAGATGGAGTGAGGTGCCAAAGTCCCGTGGCCAGCTTTGTCTGAAGGCCCTTAAAGAATGCAGCTGTCTATTCCTAAACAGACGGATGCAGAACAATTCCATAGTTCTTCCGGCCGCTTATCACAGAAATCTGGAGGGAGGGAAGTTGCTTTGTAAAAATGTTGTTAACCAACACTAGAGTAGCTAAATAGGTTCCTTAATGTAATGGTGTCATCAAATTCACTTACCTAGTAGCTGAAACCGAATGAAATTACAGTGGCTGTAATGTCGTCTTTAGGTTGTATTAAATGAATTGTTTTAAAAAGTTAATGTAGCAATACGATACATAGTTTGCGAATGTGAAACAAAATATTAACTGCGTGATCTGATATGCAGCCAAGCTGTAGCGAGCTAGCTATGTACGACTAACTTTAACTGTAATAGCATGCAAACTAACTATCATAGATATCAAGTAACGTTAGGCAACTATGGTGTCAGGGTTGCCAGCCTGATACATAATGTAACGTTAATCCATCTACCAAAAAGTGACAACCTTACGAGTGGCTTCTTACAAAAATAACTTACAAAACACAATCGCTATGTATGCTCGGGAACGAGACAATCTCTTGCCATTTTAAAATAAACTGCGTGTTTTATAACACGATTTTATTATTAAAAAAACAAATACCCATTGTATTTTTGGCAGAAAAGCTAAACCTGGCAACCTTGCAGCTGCTACAATATATACCATTATATACAACACCCAAATTACCTGTGTATGACTCATCTCACCTTCAGCTCACGGCCACGCGTTGCAATGAATTCACACACCCTTGTTTGCGGTCATATGTTTACTGCTAAGAAATCATTTGCAAACGGCAGCTATTGAAAGGGCAACAACCCTCAATATTATCTCTGAAGTTTGTCAAGCCGCGGCAATCTAACAAGCAAGGTAACTTGGGTTCGCTTGCAAAGTTTGAGACGACCCCAAAGCGTGTCAAGCAAATTACTTGCTTTTTATCGTCTTTACATTTCTCAGTAAGTTGTTTTCTTGTGCCTCATTTTATGCTCCGTCTCGTAACACATTTTAGCTCTGTAGCGCTTCCTGTACTTCCCAACATTCCAAAGTAGTAATATTAATATCGTTATTGACCACGCATAAATTGATCTAGGGTCGGTTTAATATAGCAAAATCGTCATCCCAGACCAGAAACGCTGATCAGTGTCAAGTGCTTGAGATACAGTGCAGGGACCTTGTCTCAGTTGTGTCACATTAAATGTATCCCCCACTCAAACATGATAAAGCTACACTGGTTCCGCCCAGGAAATTGCCTGTGAGCACCGGCCTTAAGTAAGTTTTGCGTTGTTCTTCCTAATGGTTAAAGCTGGGGGTATCAATCATATACATATATATATATATATATATGATTGATACCCCCAGCTTTAATATTACTACTTTGGAATGTTAGGAAGTACATGACCAGAGGAAGGCAGAAGAAACAACCCAGAATCAGAGAGCAGTGATTATACAGATAAATGTTTATTATTTTTTAAATATAATTCACTTGTGCATTCCCCAATGGTTTTAGACCACAGCAGGCTGGTGTGAAAAGGGTTGAGAAATACTGCTCTACCAGTCTTCCTGCTGCAGCAGATGTCAATTGAAAACATTTAATAGAATTCTATTCATTTACATGCATTAAGATACATTTTGGTTATATTATACAAAATCATGGTGCATATTATATAAAAGGTAATTTGCTTTCTCCCATTTTTGAATACTAATAATACTGACCTGCAAAACATCCTGTAAAAATGTATACAGGATGTTTAAAATCTTCAACAACACCCCAGGATTAACATATACAAATGTGGTTACATGTCTTAAATATTCATTTAATCTTATGATCGCACATGTATGTAAACAAATCCATTACAATGTGAATCAATTAACTTTTGCCTAAACCAGGACATAATGGGCTTTTTTTATGAGGGAATACCATATAAAACCCAAGACCTGAGGGGGATAATAAAAAATTAAAAATTAAAAAATTTAAAAAAAATAAACTTTTATTCCATGAAAGATTTAGTTGTTAAACTGTTGTTTCTCTTAAATGGAAAGAGTTTCCACATAGTATACAAGACCTTGACTGCCTTAGGGGGTATGCACTAGGCAGGCAGGTTGAACAATGGAGTCTCTCTCCTTCTCCAGGCTGTCTGGTAGAATGGTAGATCCCCTCTCCGCCTCCTGAATTGCCGGCGGTACAGCGGATCCCTCCTCCACCTCTAGGCCGGCTGCTTGAACAGTTGGCCCTTCCTCTGTGCTGACTGCTTGCACGGTTGAGATGCCCTCATCATCTGGGGGCTGCACAGCGGAGAATCCGAGGGAACTGAAGACCAGTGCAGGGGTGCTTGAGGCCTCCTCTTCATCCGGGTCACCTTTTTTCTCAACGGTGAACTCGGAGAGGAAGAGTGTCTCGATCTGGGCCAGGAAGGTGTTCACCACATTGTCTTGTAGTAGCTCCAGAAACTTCCTCAGGGAAGCCAGCATCTGCAGAGAGAGGCAACGAGAGACGGGGCAAAATAACAAGTGCCACCAGTGCAGGATGGATAATATCAAGTGTCATTGTGCTGTTGTTTCCATCACAACAGGGATGGGTAACTGCAGGCTTTGGGCACTGCCACTTTTTGAATGACCTTTCAATTAGGAGCTGATTTATACATGGAACACATGCATAACAGCAGGGCATGTTAAAGCCTTCGAAGATCTGGAGTTGGCCATCCCTTAGTCAAAATTGGGGAAAAAAATTGAATCAATTTTTCACTTTTGAATGGTCAAACATAGCTCCTGTATAGCCAGCCACAGTTCACCGAGAAACCCTGCACCACCTGGACGTCACCATGACTTACTTTTTCTAAGCAGGTGAGGTGTGAATCTCGGCGGAAAAGCCTGTCCATTGGCACACTCCTACAAAGACAAAGCCAAAACGTCAAAACACATGACTATTTCATTTTGAAGTATGTACAAAGTCTGATAAATTGCTGTTTTATTGAGCCCTTTAGAATGCTCTGAACGGAAGGCATATTTGCAGTGACCATAAACGTTGATCAACCGTTTATGCCTCTCTCGTGCGCTTCCTCACCCGTGCGACAGCCGGTACTTGTGCACCACCCACTGGGCTCTTCTCAGCACCTGGGCCCAGTCCGGCTCCTCACACGACTGCTGGATATCAAACCCGAAAGGCAGCTCTGCAGCACGCACAGAGGAAGAACATCGATACCGATACAGAAACACCTGTTCCGCAAAATGAAACCGAATATTCCAATTTCATACGTACTGTGGGAACCGGTGGGGCCCGCCTCCTCGCTCACTATCAAGCAGGTGGTCTGGGAATGGGGCGATGCGTTGGTGTGGTTGTAGGGGCTGATAATCATTCCAATGAAGGGGGCTCCACCTCGTGAGAAGTAACTCTGAAACCAGAGACAGTGAGAACACCTCAGACAGCGATCCCGACAGCAGTTACAGGCCCAGACAACCTCCAGTGTGTCGCCGAGAAAAAGACATGTCCTAACATTGGTCTATGGCATGGCCTAACAATGTATCTGCAAAAGCATTGCTGCAACAGCAATGCACAATTAAAGTGCCATTAAGGCCAATCACTAATTACTGCAATGTCTACATATGGAATGTACCGACTTTGACTTGCCCCCAAGTGACATCTAGATATATACATTTCTGGAGAGCAATATAGTTATCTTAATGCCCCAAAAAGCTATAAACAATTGCTATGCTATAGTATTGTTCCCACAAAATGAAGCACTATACAAATATTTACAACAAAAGCAATGGATGGAAATTCAAACAGAACTGCAAACATCCTGTTAAGGCAGGATGCTGGTGTGTGGATGAGCCCCACGGTCTGATATCGAATCCAGACTGTGCCAGTGTCAACTGGCCAGCAGCCCTGCAGGGCGACGCTACAACCAATTATGAGAGGGAAGGATACAAACGGCCACAATGTCTCGTCGCAAACCAGCGACCCCTGCTGGTCAATCGGGCATCCACAGTCGGCCCTGCACAAAGTGTCTTCCTCCGACACATATCTGTCTTAACATGCTTTAACACACTGCGGTGTGAAAAGAAGCAGTGGCTGACATCAACGTATTTTGTGACAGCACATGCTTATAATACACTCTCCCAATTTGATAGAGGAGGTTGCAGCCAGTGTGACTTATATGAGTGGGCATTCCAAATTGGGAGAAAAAGGGGGATTTATTTTGATTTTTTTTAAAGAACAAACCAAAACCAGCATGAACAGGGAATCCAAAGCATTATCTGACCTGGTACTTGGCCTGTGTGTCAATGTCACGAAGGGAGGGGTTGGGGTCGAAGGCGGGGTGCGAGTGGTACCAGCCCACCACACTGTAGCCGTGGCTGGCTAGCAACTCGGAGGCCTGAGTTTGAGAAACTGGGTCCATCTCACACTGTAATCCTGTGCTCAGGCTGTTGCAGGGCTCCGCAACACAGATCTGTAACGCATGATAAACGATCACCGTCTCTGTAATCTCGTACAGCAGCGTTGCCATAAATCATCGTGATCACCACCTCCTTAGCACCGGGTTCACCATGAACATCAATGAATACATCCTCATTTACATCACTACCACCTCCCCCAGCTTCCTGATCGCACCTCATCATCATCATCATCATCATCATCATCATCATCATCATCAGCAGATTCTGGGAAACCCCAATAAAAGCTGCTGTTCTCACCTTTAACACCTTCTCCTCTTCGCTGTATGTGCCTCCCAGCAGCCCGATGACCTCGCCCATGGACACGTGCGCATGCTGCGTGGAGAGGGACAAGCACGCGTGAACACAAACACGCACGCATGCGAACAGCTCTGACCCCGCGCGTCCGCCAGAAGCGACGAAAGCAAACTGAGCGGCCGGAAGTCATTCATTTTCAAGGAGCTGGCGACGTAGGGCGAAGTGTGCTGACGAAGACTCAAGGGTCCAAATGTTAACCAACCCGCACGGTTATATAAAACAGATGCACAACTTTTTGGAGCGTCTAATGAGTGTGCGTGTCTCATTCTTTCAAGTACTATATGCCACTTCGACTCGGCACCTTATGCTAAGACTTTTTTGAAGTGCATACGTTTATCGTGTTACTGTAAATAGTGAACATACCATGTCCATCACCACAAGTGCTTCTGCGCAAACCAACACCTGGAATGGTTCCTAGGAGAAACATATACGAAAATGATTGCCTGCACACTCCCAAGATATTCATACTTTATAGCATATTTTATTAGAGAAAAAACAACATGTGAAATTCATTCTAAATGCTTGGACATGAGAAACACATTTCTTTTTTTTTTCTGAAACATTGTAGAAATCCTTAAAATGGCGTACCTGTTTCTGGTCTCCAAAGGCCTGGCAGGGGATGAGCTGAAAGGGGTCAAATGAGCTGAAAGTAGGGAGAGACAAAGGACTTCACTGAGAGGTGACCAGTGAAGGTCTGATTACACCTGCCCTACTCCCAGCCAGAGCCCACTGTACAGAAGGCCCCCCAGCTTAGTGCTATTCAACAATTACCATTCTCTTGGTTTTGTAATGACTCAGCCCCTCTCTTGCATAATTAATAAGATGAATAATAACTCATGAATTAATTATGCAATGCACAGTTATAAGAACCTTGTGAAATGCATGTCAAGTAGTGATTACTATACTAGAAAGTAATATATATATACATATCATACTTTTTGCTAGCAAGCTGCATCACAAATTTGTGAACTGACAAAGAATATCCATAATCACAATGACTACTAATACGATAAAGCCAAATACGATCTAAGCCAATACTCAACATGCTTTAAAGATGAAGAAATACACGTAACAATTTTTTTAATTAAGCATAATAACATAAGCACATAAGAATAGGATATTCAGCCCATCTAGGTTTGTCCTTCACCTAGCATGCATACCAGTGTATATTTAAATTACTATTAGAAAATAATACCACTGGGGTACATGAGAAAATAGTAATATCTGGATCTTAAACAGTTATGACAATATGTATGTGCTTCAAGTGTAAGAGTGAGAGCCAAAGGGAGAGAGGGTGACACACAGTGGTCAGGCAGAGACACGCACCCTTTCTGTCTGGGGACCTTGCTGGGCTTGTGTTGCCTCTTCCTGGACTCTTCTCTCCTCCGAGCCATGTCCTCTGCGCTCAGGTGCTGATGGCCAGAAACGCACACCGTCACGCACACACAATGTATACAGCAGACAGCAACCGGCTGGGGCCTACCAAATAACTGGGGACTACCCAAATAACCTTGAGGGCGAGACCGTTGTAAGTGAGCCGGGCTTGTACTATACACCAGCAGGGTGTCAATCACAGCTGTCTATTTGTCCAATTCATTTGACCCGCTTCCCAGCTGTGTGACCCAGACAATGCGCATCCCGACGCACAACAGAGTGTTCCCACTGAACAACTGACAGCAAACCTTCAGTACCTCATAGGTCTGGCCCTCCAGGTCCTTAGCGTCACACCAGTTTCCCCACATGTCCCGTACTCGCCGTTTCCTTGTGCGCTGGAAGACAATTGGTGAGGGGGGGAAAAAAATGACAACTGACCTGAAAACACCATCGCTCCCTCAGTTTAACTCAAAAGACATCAACCGTGCCACAGTGACCACTCTCACCATGGACTGCAGCCTCTGGGCCAGCTGGTAGGCCTCCAGGGTGTCCCTTCCCTCCTTGACTCGAGAGCGGTCTACTACTCTGGGTCTGTTGTAGATGGCCTGTTCTGCAAAGACATACAGATACACAAAGTGAGGGGGGGGGGGATTTACTATATATACTATGCCTTGCACAGAAAAGGCAGCAGTGTAGTGTAATGGGTAGGGAACTGGGCTTCTAACTCAGAGGTTGCTGGTTCGATTCCCAGGTGGAGCACTGCCATTGTACCCTTGAGCAAGGTACTTAACCTGAATTGCTTCAGTAAATATCCAGCTGTATAAATGGATTGTATGAAAAGAAATGTAAACTCTGTAAGTCACTCTGGGAAAGAGTGTCTGCTAAATGCCTAAAATGTAAATGTAAATGTAAACAAAGAAAGCAGAATGTCAGAACAGTGAATCCTGTCCAGTTAGCAGGTATTACCACAGTTGAAGTTGATAGCGCCGATGAGCTCCAGGTAAGTGTGTATTCTCCCTATGCAGTTCACGTCACCACAGTTCTTCAGGCCTGGTCGCACAGATGTCTTATTCAAGTATTTAGGCTTGCTCTTCTCCCTGGAACGGCAAAATGCAGACACATACCGAGATCCTAATGAGGGGACCAGATCCAAATGTAGCATTAAGCCCCAATAGTGGGAGCCAATTTATGTCCCACTGCAGACTACAGACCTGCAGTTCTCATCTAGATACTTACTATGCTAACATACTACTTACTAGCCAAACATTTGTACACTTGATTTACAGTATACAGGAGGAAATACCTATTTTATGTTCAATTGCTGTGGCCCAGCAATATGTAAAGAGGCAAATCTTCTACTGCAGCATAGCCTACATCCAACCGCCAAACCTTACCACTGGTCCAGAATGTAGTTCCTGATTTTGAGGTATCGCTCCGGGGTCTTGGATGAACGGCCCTCAAAGAATTCAGAGATGGCCTGTTTCTCCTCTTCTGCGATGGCACAAGTATCCAGCTGTACTTCCTGCTCCGGCACTTTCAGCTCTTCCTCTTCCTCGTCCCCAAGCTCCTCCTCCAGCTCCGACTCCCTTTCTGTGTGAACTAGCACAAACACAAACAACAGCGTTACCCCCCAGCATCAGTATCAAATCATCACCTGGCTGTTTCCAAGTACCCGATCACAGTGAAGTGGATATGTTCTGAGGAATTACACTGTTAAATGGAAGCGAGGAACAGGACAGAACACATGGGGAGTGCGAAACACATTTTTCAAAAATACAAAAGGTGTCAGAAATAGAGAACTACCAAGTAAATATTTAGGCAGACCTTTAGCTTACCTGCTCCGTCAGTGTCCTCGCTCTCAGACTGGGACTCTCCCTCTGGGCTGCCAGACTTGCACAGCTGGAGGCCTCCTTCCTCTCCTAGTGTTGGGTGGCACTGAGCCCACGCAGAACATGCACTGTCCCAATTAGGCTCCTCGTTGTGGGGTTGTTTTGAGGGATGGGAGAAGGAGGGCTTGGGAATGTGGATGGAAGGAGACGAGGGGCTTTGGCTGGAGTCCACTTGGCTGTCCAGCTCCTCTGAAGACCCTTGCTCACAGGGCTCTGTTTTTATGGCCAGCAGAGGGGCGTCATCGACGAGGTCATCGGTGATGTCCACATCCTCGTCATCCGACAGCCGCTCAATCCTCACCGCGTTGGAAAGTACAGCTACGTGATCTCCAGCCGGCCCCTCGGAACTGCACTGCAGACCAGGGGGCACCCCGTTCATTGACCCCTGGGAGTCTGCTGACACTGTCGGCATGGGAACATCCGATTTAGCCTGTAGTAAGATTCAACAGAAGACATGTTCAGATGATTAGCGGTGCCATTTGGTCAACAAGACGAAGCACACTCCAAAATACAAAATGGAAACAAATCTCTCATATACTATATACCAGTGGTTCCCAACCTTGGTCCTGGGGGTGCACTGTGTATGCTGGTTTTCGTTACTGTCAGTCTCTTGATCAATTAAGGTTGTTGAATACATCTCCCTAAGTTCTACCATCATTTTTTCTTTAAACTTATTTTAACACAATGCAGGTTTGGCTCGTTGCCAATTGCTCTGTCATTGAATTCTTAAATTTTCCACAAATGGTTTCAGTGACCAGCTGTTCACTTTCCAAAATTAGGCCTCCCACTGATTTCACCTGTCTACAATTGAATCAATTAAAATATGTAACCTCTTTTTAAAGGAATGTGTCATACAGCGCATTACAGAAAATGAGAGTAATATAATATATATATATGCCATTGAGAAGACTCTTTTATCCAAAGTGAATGCATACATTTTTCAGTATATGTGGCCCCAGTGGGAAGTGAACCCACAACCTAAGCGTTGCTAACGCCATGCTCTACCAACTGAGCCACACAGAACCACCAGTAGTAATAGCACAATAGTGACTGATTAAATGTCCTGGGATGTGAACATGAGACGTTTATTGTTCATGGCATGCATAGCTATTTCTGACATAAGGCCTTCACAGAGTAAATCATGCTTTAATAGAAATTAAAAGTGTCTAATTAAGAACAATGAACAGCTAGTTACAATAGAGAGGCTGCAATTATGGTTGGAATGAAAACCAGCATACACAGTGGGCCCCCAGGACCGAGGTTGGGAACCACTGTTCTATACATTTAATCAGGGCATCCAAGAGACAAGCCTGACAAACTAAATTCAACCTCTAAAATAGCCATGGAAACATTAAGATAAACATAAATACACATTTTTCCGTTTAGATTTTTACAAAGTATAGGGAGTACATTGTAGCAGTACCTTGTTTTTGAAGTACTGCCTAGCATAGCTCTTCACCTGCAGAACAGTACGGCTGCCAATCAGCTTGGCAATCTTTGTCCACCTCCGACCAAACTGAGCCTGAATCACCAACCACATGAAATTAAACAAATCAAATTCTGTGAAATCAACTGGGTTACAGTATAAGTCTCAGAATGGCAAGAATTCTCTCACAGTTTAAAATCTGGGATTCAAACTATTTTAGAATGATGCACAAATCCACAAAAATAAAAAATAAGTGTCATTCAGACCAAGTCATCTTTAATTGATATCTTATGTTTTATTAAGTTCACATGGATTCAATAGGCCTAGGAGCATACCAGCCCTTTTTCAAAAAGATCCTTTTCCTCCGGAGCCCATCGAACGGGTGCTCCAACCGGTTTCACAGGAGACCTGAAAGACACGGTACCAATACAGCTTTTCACTTTGAATACATACAAACTACATAGTAGAATTCAACCTGTAACCATCTAAGTGTGTAAGCATTTCATCTTTACTCACCTCTTCATTTTCTGCTTGTCACCAGTCCAAATGGTCTTGGGCAGCTCCTTACCAGCTAAATAATACCTAGACCTAGTTAAGAAAACTACCTACCACAAGCAATTAGGAAAAAATATATAGCAACCAAAAAATACATATTTTGCTAAACATTAGATCCTTACCATTTTGATTATTTATACACTACAGTAGGTTGCCTTACATCTTGCCTTAAAGCTCAAGTCTTTAGAAGCAGGCTCAGAAAGGATACTCCTCCTCCAACAGCATGTTCTCAATGACCTCTCTATTCTCCGCACTTATGGAACTGTCCAGGGTCCAAGGCTAGGAGACAATAAATATTTAATGAGTAGTATAAAAATACAGCAAAATGTAAGGCAATCAAAAAACGAAATGAACAATGAATATGCATTTCCCATTTTAAAAATAAAAGTGCTGCATGTTGTTTTTTTCGTATTCAAAACTAATTGAAGGGACAAAAACGGATTGAAACTAGATTAAATAAGATACAAATAATAGTTTGTGCATGAATTGTGCCCTTACAAGAATTCCGCTGTTGGTCTTCCATGCCGAT
Organism: Aldrovandia affinis; assembly: GCA_029706075.1. NCBI lineage: Eukaryota > Metazoa > Chordata > Actinopteri > Notacanthiformes > Halosauridae > Aldrovandia > Aldrovandia affinis. The sequence continues at coordinate 975,151 of JAINUG010000194.1, read as the reverse complement.
TGTAAATACTGTTCATCCTTGAGTATACCTCCTCCCACAATGTCTCTGAAATACAAAACCAGTGGCAGTGTGACATATCAACAAGTAACTTGGGTCATCAAAAGTATTTTTATTGCATTGCTCATTTTGTCCAACGAATCCATTTGAAATACGAAGACTGAATATGACATCGAGCCAGCTGGGACACTGTAAACAAACAAGAAATCGACATGCCCATTTCTGAATTTCCTTATATTTGGCATACAGTATCCTATATCAATAGCCAGATAATTTATTAATACCCAAGGAGAGACTCGTTTTTCAACAGCAGCACAATACACATGAGAAGATAAAATACACCATTACAGACATATATAAGATCTTCACATTTATAACTGGAATAATTGTTGAGATATGTTTATTTGAAGTAGCAATCAATCTTAATACATGTTTGCTTACTAAAGTTACATGATAATGCACACTAACATTTTATCCAAATACGTTAGTTAACAGAATTTGCATCAAGGCTAATTATGGGGATGTAAAGCACAGCATGAAGGTTGTTCAATGATGTCAAAGCACGGCTAACTAACTTAGCATGCAGAAGTAGCTAGCGAACTGATCTCCTTACCACGCATTTTACTAAATATTTTTTGTAACAAGCAGGAGGATAACTAGATTTGTAGCCCAAATAATTTGCTGCGATTGAGAGCTTTAACGTCATTCCACAACATATAACTAGCTATGAAGCGTAAAGCTACAATACAGACTCCTAATAATACTATGCTGTCTAGCGCCACCCGTGATAACATTGACAGGAGCTACACATAACTGGCGCTAGCCTAGCTAACGTACATAGCAAGGCAGCTAATGATAAACTCAGTCAATCGAAGCAATTGACTTAACTAGCCTGCTAATGTTAGCGATACACATGTTTAGCTTGCTAGCTAGCACGCTAATTTATCTACCAAGCGAATAATTGGCATTTGCTACCATTGCTAGCTAGCTGCTTAGCTGACTAGCCAGCTTAGCTAACATGTTACCGCCAATCTATCAATTTCAAGAGAGCTACTATATTCCTGCTTATATAAGCTGCACACTCCTTAGGTTCACAAGAACCCAGCAAATACAGTTTTCGTTCTAAGTTATTTACCTCATATTAACTTCAGTTTCATCTCCTTCTATATCTACAATGTCCAATTCATCTGCCATGTTAGCTGTCACAATGCAACAACAAATGGAAAGAACGGTTTGAACTCAAAAAGCATGCACGTCTGTTAGAGTGACACCTTGTGGTAGGGAGTTGTAACTGTTAAGTCCTGTATAGCAGGGGTCAGGGCGAGTACATTTGGCCACTGTAATAATACTGTAACAATATAATAATAATATATGCCATTTAGCAGACGCTTTTATCCAAAGCGACTTACAGTAGTGAATTAATACATTTTTCAGTATATGTGGCCCCAGTGGGAAGTGAACCCACGACCTAAGCGCTGCCAACGCCATGCTCTACCAACTGAGCCACAGAGAACCACGTACTGTAAATATACATTTCATTTTTCTATAAAAATAAATAATAAAAAGTATATTTTCTGTCATTTTTTGTCAAGGTGTGATAGCGATAAAACGAGGGTGAAAGAAAATCTTTCGGTGGTTTATCACAAATTGATAGTGTCAAAAACATTTTCTTTCACATTGACTTGCGTTTTGCGGGCCTAGCTGTTCCACTTCGGCTTGAGTATGCTTTTGCCAGTTGGTTTTATCGCTGGCAAATATTAACAGTGATTTCGTTCAACTGGCACACTTTCCTTACGGATGACGTTTGTGCATTTTTGTGACGAGAGAGCACTTTTTAATAATCATTCCTGCATCTGACAGACTGCAGAGTGTTAGGCATTTGCAATAATTTAATTTATAATAATATATAATTTGCTTCTGTGGTGTGGTCGATCAATTAAAAAAGGTATTACCTACATTATTGTGAGATACAACAAGCATTTTTTCACAGCAGTCCTTGAGACCAGCTGCTCACTCCTGTCCTGTTCGCACGAAAGTGCACGCTGTGTGCAACATAGAGCTAGCTTGCACCGTAGTGTATGGTATGACAGAATATCAAGGGAGTATTTTTAAATACATTTTAAAAAGTGTTTAAATTAAATAAAAGATGTACATTTAAATTCATTATAAAAACGGTAAACTATTTGCGTGCCAAAATGTATATTTAGGCCGCTAGTTGCCGATCCCTGCTGTACAGAATTGAGCAAAGATTATTTTCTATTACTGGAGAGGTAGATGTCCCTGCAAAAAGAAAATAAGGCAAGACTGGATTATAAAAATGGATGGGGAAAGGCTTGATGTTGGAGTGCTTTTTTCCAGTGTAAAAATGTAGACTACTTGGTTGGCCACCAGAGGGATATTTGTGATTGAACTTTTCTCTGCCATAGTGTGCAAGACTTTCATACAAAAAAGCATCAGAATACTGTCAGATATTGTATACGAGTCTTGTATCAGTGCCCATCTTCCTTTATTTTTCTCGCCTTAGTGCAGTGAGCGTTCGTGTTAGCTGATATCTGTATTCACAATGCTACTGACCCGTGACAGCCATTGCATGCCACACCTCCACGGTCGTGTATATTTTATGTTCCGTTTTCGATTTATTTACTGTCTAAATGTAACAAGGCTTGGGGTGTCTCGTCTCTGTTCTGGGTCACCCCCAGTTCTTATCATAGGACAGCTGGAGTCCCTGCTCATGGAACCACTGGGGAAAATACAGCTTTCCAGTTGCATTGCAACTTAAGCTCCTTCAACGTTCAAACTCAAGCTAGTTAAAACTTTTTGTAAAAAACAAAAAACAAAAAAAACCTGAGGTAAACAACAGTGCCAGATTGCGTATCCCAACAGAACCGTAGTTCCTATAACATGACCACTCCTAATGGGCAGGCATGTGTTAGTTTACACAAAAATATATCAGTATATTTGGGAAAAACTGGATACACGTTAGTAGTTAAGCATGTATGAGAAGATTCCATACTAATAAAAAAATCGGTACATCATATGACCAAACAGAATGCTAAAACATGAATACTAAAAGCCCATGGAGCATTTCCACGGAGTATTAATCATCTCAATAGCATTAAATGACGAACATAAAATAAAATCCTACCATTACATATTAGCCATGAAAAGGACAATGGAAAATTATTTCTTATATCTATTTTATTTTCAATTTAAATGTATTGAGGCCATAGTCATCAAGTCATAATCACTGATTAAGAACATTACCCAACAATCACTCATTAGTCAATAACCAATGTTGGGATTTGTATGGTTGTAATCAGGACTGCAGTAAGGGTTTAGCATCAGGAGCCCAGTCTCACTGATGGCAGGTTCAAGTTGGCCCTGTACAATCAGCCAGCTTTGGTCTGTAGTCGGATGTTCTATAGTTGGCCAGCAAACTAGCCCTGTGATTTATCTTTAGATAAAGGAACTATTTATGGCAGACAGCTTTTAACAACATCGTCAATGCAATCATGGCAATGCACATGATTACATCGTCCAGTTAAGGAGTGGCTGGGCATTTCAGTAAGGCGGGGGCTTTGTTTGGATGTGGAGGACTGATAGCAGCAGGTGGGCACACGGTGCATTGAGCAAGAGGCAGGGGGGAGATGGGCTCTCGTACAGGGCGTCTTCATAGGTTTTATGCCACAATACAGCGCAGTGATAGGGGCACTGAGCTATCCTTTGAGGCAGAGGTGCTTTCAGTTTGTCTTGTGCCCTTGGCGTTCGCTGTGCATTCTGGGAGGGTAGATGGATTTGGACCATTGCACCAGCCTCTTGATAAATGCAACACCACCTCAGAAATATATACTGCACATGGATATTTCACCCTCTCCTATAGGTATATCTGAAACAAATACACTCTGATAACACATGTAGCTGCTTTTGTTAGAGGGGAAGACCCTGAAGAGTTGCACCTACCTGGTGATGTGGCTTTTGAGAAAACAGGCAAAAAAGGAAAACACTTATTTTCACAAGAACTTTAAATCTGCAACATTTAGTAGAATGTGCAGCAGGAATGTAGCCTGGAGGAGGTGGTTATGGAGAAGACAGAAGTACAGGCAGGAGAGTCCGTACCAGACAGGCAGAGGAAACAGGTCCAAATAGAACAGGAGAGCATAAAGAAGAGAGGATATACAGTACATCTGAGGTGATTTCAAGAGGCACCTAATACGAGGAAACAAATACAGAAATTCTAAGAGAATTACCCAAGAACTGCAGACTATGCACAGACAATATGACCACTAAATCCAATCTCCAGTAAACCAGGTCCACTACACCAGACTGCAACAAAATCACCCAGTAAACAGGAAGGCTTACCAGAGTGGACAGATCAATAATGGCAGATCAGGAAGTGACAGGCTGAAAGGTTAAGAGGAGGAAAAAAACTGAGGAAGCAATCTATAGCAACTAGTCTTTAAATTCAGCTGAATTGTCCAGGGTGTCCTCTGAAGTACACAATTCATGAGAGTATTACTGGCCATACTCCATTTCTGGTTGAAGTGTCAGGACTTTTAGGGAATCTACAGTAGAGTAGCACCTTCAGTGCCATTAAATACTTGAAATGAAACTTAATGTTTGCATGAATCTTATGTTTCTAAACTTTTTCTTTCCCTCTCCTCTAGGACCTGCGATTGCCTCTCCTTGTTTTGTGGCCATGGCGAGGAGAGAAAAATATTAGAATATCAAATTAAATGCAATTATTTGAAGGGCTTTAAAATTATTTGTAGTTATTTAGCAAAAAGCCATTTAACTGGTTAACTTTACATGTACTTAATTCACCTGCTCATTTAAAGGGGTGATATGAGGAAAAACAACTTTACAGAAAGGCACAAGACTCTCGGGAAAGAAAACGTTTATTTAGAAATTCACAGTTTCTAATGGCACTACATCTTCGTAGTTACACTTGCTCCTGTTCCAAAAGTTTCTGTGCAGCTCACCCTCACATACAGGTAGTGTGTTCCTGTGGCGGCTTGGCCGCCCGCGCTGCCTCAGGACACTAGGGACGCCACACACACACACAAACACACACAAAGAGAAGCTTGGAAAAGCACTTGACAAACAAGGTATAGTGTAGAAAAAGAAAAGAAACGACAACATAAAAGGCATGAGAATCAATAAAAGTGCACACTGAGCTTGTAGACATTTCAACATGAGCAAAAAAGTCTATTCACTTGGTTATACAACACGCACGTTGGAGTCTTCCTTCCAGGGGGTCGAGAAAAGGACTTCACAACACTCTCGCATGCACACGCACACAAAACCGCTTTTTCAAGCATTTTCATACTTATTCAGGAGGTACAAAATAGAATCATGATTTAACAAACAGAGGAGACCCCACTGTGTGCGTAGGATACCTTTCATCAAATTACATTCAAAATCCATCCAGAGCTTTCCCTTTTTTTTAACTTTTTAATTTTTTTTTGAAATGTGGGAATTAATATCTTTTTAACTGAGAAACAGCCTCTGTCCATTTTAAAAGTAGAGAGGGGTGAATGCAACAAACAAAACAACAAAAATAAATTCACAGAACTATTAGGTACAAGACACTGCGTGACATGGATGCGATCATTTTTGTAGAAGTTACCTGTAGCAAGTCAAATGGTCAAAATGGGTGCATAAAAACAGCTTTTTGTCAGAGGGACACAATGGCTGTGCAAGAAATGAGCTGGAGTGTGTGGAAGTTGGGGAAAGAGCAGAAGGTCTGCGCTGAGCAGGAGTTGATGAGTAGGAACTGGTTAGTAGGAGTGCTGTACATCTGTTAAAGACACACTGCCAATCCAATGAACCACAGAGCCAATCAGAACATATTTTAGGCCAGCGACAAGCCCGTCTTCTTCACCGCCTGCCTCAAGGTCTCCATGGCTCAGGGGTAATGGATGAACCACATCGGTCTCCCTCAACTAACTCAAGCATCTGAGGTTCAACCTGTATTAAAAAATGAATGTTCCCGTATACATGAAATGGAACATCTCTTTGAAATCATTTAAATAGGCAATAAGACGATGTATCCATGAACAGGCATACGGTATAAACAGCAGCAGTCACTCTGCAGGAGCCGAAGAGTCCAGTCATTTATACAGTTAAAAAAAGAAGGAAAAAAAAAAAAAAAAGGACACCCAAGTAAGCGTGCTGGCCAGTCTGCTGAGAGCGCGCAGCATATCTGTGAGTACCGTTGAGTGCGCCATCAATGCGGTCATTATTATTATTATTATAAAATCGAGGACATATTATAACGTTAAAGGACGTCGTGGGACCCTGGAGGGGCAGCGGCATACAGAGCCATGACCTGTGCCCACAGAGGAGCCGAGGCAGGGAAACCTGTGAGACATTTAAATAAATAAATACATAAATAATTCTGCCAGCAGAGCTCCCCCTGAAGGATCCCCGACAGTCGCCGTTTGTGCGGTCTGACGCGCTCAAGCAGTCTGGCCCGCACGACACACCGTCCCACACACTTCCGTTAGTTTGGTCCACATTAAAAGACTTTAAATACAATTTCAACTGGATTTCTCTTCTCCGGCAGCTCTGCATAAAATCCCTTTTCCAATAGCTGCGTGGATGCGGTTTATAGCTGGGCGCCGACATGTTTCAGACATTAACCAGTGGGCCATGGAGCTCCACAGAGCCCTTCGACACCTTCAAAAATGCACGCGGAGACGAAAGGGGACGGCGACACGTGAAAACGCGGACTCGTTCTTCATTCGGCTTCAGTCATTGGACGATGGTTGCTTCAAGAGACTTGGGCCTTTCACACACGAAGGTAACAACACTCTGGTCCCAAAGAAAAACCCAACAACGGATATAGTGTTAAATTTCGACATAGGAAAGAAAACAGAGGAAGGAAAAGTGGCTTGTCCTGCTGCACGTTTGTCTGACCGACGCAGGTCTCCCCACGAGAAGCTGCACTTCTCACTGCAAACTGAAAGGCTGGAACTCTCGCTGGCGTCCCTCCTGTCGCTGGACAGCCAGCGCTGGGGTGGAATGCTATCTGCTGATACAACTACTGACGGAACAATGTGCTAGTCCTGTAGAAAAATTCACCCAAGTTAAAATCGTTTTTTTGTTTGTTTTGTTGTCCGTATCTTAACATTGCTCTCCAGAAAAAAAGCTCTAAAATGGACAAAAAAGGCACATAAACAAGAAGAGGTTTAGAGAACATGGGAGCATGTCTTTTTGTTGGGGGAGAACTTATGCCAGGTTTTACTGCCATCCTATCGGAGTTCCACTCTGTCCTCTGTGACAGATGGCAGGCCTGACTATCCCAGATGAGCCTGTGAGCACAGACGGACTAAGTCCAGTCCACGCCCTCATCCTGCCCCACACCGGCAGAGACCGCAAAGTGCCTTTCTGCTCACTGGGTTGGTTTGTCAGTGTATGAAAGTGTGAGTGTGTGTGTGTGAGTGTGAGTGTGAGTGTGAGTGTGAGTGTGAGTGTGAGTGTGAGTGTGAGTGTGAGTGTGAGTGTGAGTGTGAGTGTGAGTGTGTGTGTGTGTGTGTGTGTGTGTGTGTGTGTGTGTGTGTGTGTGTGTGTGTGTGTGTGTGTGTGTGGGGGGGGTGGTGGGTCAGTGAGCCAGAGGATATGGGGGTAGGTGTAAGGGCTGTGTGTGCGTGTGGGGGTCAAACGGGGCCCGTAACTGCTGTCACCCCAAAAGTCTCCACGCCAATTTCCTTGTTTCCCTTCATTAAGTCCTCCAGGGTGGGCATGGCGGATGTCTGCACCTGCAGCACCTCCTCCATGTACCTGCCCTGCTCCACCATCTTGGAGCGCCGGCGCTTGAAGGCCTTCCTCTCTGTCTTGGTCTTGGGCGGGGGGTGGCCGTTGCAGAGGCGCGTGCAGGACGAGATGCCACAGAAGTAGGACTCGTCCGAAAGCGACGAGCCCTCCGAACTGCCCTCCGAGGGGGGCTCCTTGGACGAGGGCATGCACAGCTCCCCCGAGGGCAGGAACGTGCCGTGGGGCGGGCAGAAGCCGTTACACTTGGGCCCTCCGTTAGCTACTGCCGGCGCGGGGACGGAAGGCTTCAGCGTTTCCACTTTCTCGCCTTTCATCTTGCAGCGCTTCTTCTGCACGGGGGGGGGGGGACAGAAGGGGCCAGTTACACAGTGGCACAGGAGCACACAACACTGATCAATGAAATACTCAAAAGAAGCTTTAACCACCTCTGTGCTACACATTAGATCATTTGTGTACCCTGGCAAGTAAATTAATGTAACACCACTTGTATCATGGGATAAACTAATGTAAAACTATTGAACTACACAATTTGACAGAGGGTGTGCACAGATTATCGGTTGGCAGATAAGCATACCAAAGTCAGTCGGATTGTCCAATAAAACCCCAAACTCAAACATTTTCTTCACAAAATGGTATTGGTTGTACTGGCAGTGTCTCCCCCAACCCCCCCAAGAGATAAAGGCCCATCTAAAACCGATGGCTTTCAGATTCAGTCAGGGGAAGCACAAAACAAGGCAGGGAAAATGAGGGAAAGTAGCATTCAGGACAGAGTTTGCCTAATTTTGCCTAGCCCTGTTTCCTAGCAGTAATGTGCGATGCAGGAGGGCCCTAGAAAGTGGGCACTGCTCTTGCCTTCCCAGGTCAAAGTGCCCCTCGGTAGGCTGTGTCAACACAGTCAGCACAGAGGTGGTTAACCTCACGTCCAGCAGTGACAGCCCACCAGTCCAACTGAACCATTAGTACATTAGCCTGACATGGAAGCCTTTACCAACCAAACACCAGGAGGTAAATGGACACTTTACCTTTTTTTCTGGAGAAAACCTTAGAGGTTCTACAATGTACAAGTCATCTGGACCTACTAAAAAGGGGAGAGAGGGGTGGAAGTTAAATGAAGGTATGGGAAACAAGAACAGATTTAAGCATGAGTGGTGCACTTGCAAGTAGTAATTTATAGAATTTGTGTGCCAATGCTGAAGACTCGTCATTATTGCTCTACATTCCTTTAAAAAGAAACACGAGGGATGTTGCACAGTAACGTGCAAATCTTACACTTAAAAAAACAAAAAAAACATGACAACTGCATTTTCATTCGTGGCTTCTGAAACAGGAAAGGCATATCCTCCTTGTTTTGTTACTACTTGCAAATGTGGCACAGGGGCCAACCACAAGCATAGTGAGCTATATACAGGTATATAGATATATATATCCTGTGCATCAACTCATGCACTGTCTGCATGGAGATCAACTGGCAGTGACAATCATTCAGGCCAACGGCCACAATCGCAAACTAAGGCAAACGTGAGAACAAAAAAATAAAATGCTTAATGTGTCATGCCAGCTTGAATGAAGAGGTTTTTTTTTCCATTCAGACCTCATCCGGCCCCTTTTGGCTAGCTCCACTGCGGTTCCTTCCTGAGAACCCCTTGGAAAGGCCATGTCCAGACAATGGGAAATGGAAATGGACCAAGTTGCACACACTGTGGAGCCTCAGCCTGCTCACTGAGAAATACGTAATGCAAACCGGCACCAGACCTATTGGGTATCGAGCTTTTGTTTCCTTACAACTAACAAAAGGAGAAACCTGGTGGTACATGAAGTGAGCCGTATCACCGGTCTTTAATGGAATGATGTTACTATCTTTTGTCTTCCCTCAACTCCTGTCTCTGAAAGTGGAACAGCACAAAACAGTAGGATCCACACAAGGGGGTAACGGGGAGGTTTGTTTTCGAGAGATGGGGTTGCGTTGGGTCCCATGTCCTTGCTTACGGTGTCCAGCAGCACGGCAGGTAGAGATTGTAGGGTTAGCGTTAACTCAAACGGTGCACAGCACACTTGCCTTCTGTGGTAGGTAACTGGAACGACTTTGAGCGCACGAGGGGGCACGACACTCTCCGCTTCAGGCTCATGTCGTCGTACGAGGAGAAACACCTGCAGGAGACGCAGTGATATTAACCTGGGCGGACCCGTACATTCCTGGCCAAATAAGCAAAGTCTCAATGTCATTTGAAAAAAATAACTCTAATGGAACTGAGTGGGCTCTACATTCAGATAGAAGTAGCATTAGAACAGACTGAACAACAGCGCACTCTGGATTTCCCAGCCGACAGCATATACTAAACCAAGCGGGGGAGGTGTGACGCGAGGCCGGCCTGTATCCTAGCAGTGATTTGTGGGGGGCAGCGACAGGGATGCGGGGCGGGCACGGTACCTCTTGGGGCTGGGGTAGTGGTTGCTCTTGGGGATGGAGGAGGTGGATTCGGGCGGGGGTGGGGTGGAGCTGCGGCAGCACTGGATACACAGCAGCAGCCCCAGACACAAGCACAGCAGCAGCGACACCACCAGGAAGCTCTGCCGGTCCGACACCTGCAGCAACATCACAAACACGCGCACGTTATTGGACAAGTGCAAACAGTGGCTCTGTCACCGCACCGGCGTGAGGCCGGGAGCCGGTCCTGCAGGGTAACAGGGGCAAGCAACAACCTACGGACCACGTACCTCTCTCTGTAGCTGGTTGACGGTGGCAGACAGGTTCAGCACCAGCTGGGTGATGTTCTCCAGCTGGCTCTGCAGCACCTGGATTGATTCGGTCTGCTTCTGATCCTGAGGGACAGCACAGGAAACACACGCTGCCGTCACTTACTGCCTAAGCTTCTTTCCAAATTCAGATTTAGACCTTTCCAAAGCCTATCAAAATACTTCACCTGAACCTGAAAACAAGAGCTGAGAAATGAACCGCGAGGGAGACTAGCTCACCTGCTCCTCTGCGATCCTGGAGGTGTTCTGCAGTTTTATGATGGTCTTGTTGAAGGCCCGCTGCATCTCTTCCATTTGCTTTCGGTAACTAAACAGACCAAAACAGATATAAGGGGGGACCATATGTGCACAGTTCCTCAACAGCAGACTGGACATTGATCAGCAGGCCAATTCTATGTGCATGCCCCTGCAGACTGCTGACTGGTCTGGTTGGTTCTGTCCATGTTTGCCGTTGGCACACAGCAGAGGACTGACTGAGTGTATGTGAGTAGTGCTGAGCTAAACCCCCTCACCTCTGGCTGAGCTCCTCCAGATAGCGGCTGCTGAGGGACATGTTCATTTCCAGGGCCTTGATGCGGTTGTTGAGTCTCATGAAGACCGACTCCTTCTGGTTGGAGCCGTGGACCTGGTTGCCATTGCCGTTGGCGTAGCCGAGATCGGTGGAGTTCTGCAGCTCGGCGTAAAAGTCTGTGGCAGTGCGTTGCAGCTGTCCATTGCTGGAGGACACGGTCAGGAGAATGTCCTCCACCGTCTCCTCTGCTTTGGGCTCGGGGGGCAGAGCCAGCGCCTCGGAGAGCTCCGGTGCGGGGACGGCCCTGTGGGGCTCCTCCGGGGGGGCTCTGCTGGCCTCCGTCTCCGCCGGGAGGACCGGCAGCTCTGTGGGCGGGGGGATCTCCGCGGGCCGCGTGGCGGTGGGGAGGGACTGGATGGGCTGTTCCTTCACCGGGAGGACCGGCTGGTCCAGTTTGGGAGAGTCCGTCTCAGGGCTGGGCGGCTCCAATGTGGAGCTGATACTGGAGGTGCTGAGACTGAGGCTGCTGCTGCTGCTAGCGCTAGTGCTACTGTCGGCAGGTGGCCTCATCTTCCCTCCGCCTGCGTTTCGGGGACGTTGTCCAGGTGTCCAGGGGGCCCCTGCTCCACCAGGTCTAGGACCGAGAGCTCGGGATCTCCTCGGTGGGAGCGACCCCGGTGAGGGTGGTGTCGGAGAAGCTGTGCACGGGCAGGGAGGTGGTCTGGCTGGCCTCCAGGCCGAGGGGTTCGGCGGTGCGCTCCACCGTCAGCTCGACGTGCCGCGTGGGCGCGTGGGCCATGTCCGTGGGGGTGATCCTCTCCCCCTGGGGCGAGGGCCGCTCCGCCTCGGGCGGGGGCTCCGTGTCCAGCGGCGGCTCCTCGGTGGGGGTGGGGGCGAGGGGGAGCTGCTGCGGGGCCGTGTGGGCGTTGGCCCTCGCCTCCCGCTGCCTCTGGCGGTCGCTGCGCTGTCTCTGCAGGGCCAGGGTGACGGAGCACCAGCGCAGGAGGTACTCCTGCAGGCTGGCGGCGCAGGAGAAGGAAGACAGCTCGGCGCAGTAGGCCAGGTGCTCCCGCCGCCACGGGTCCGGCCTCTGCTGCTGCTGCTGCTCCGGCTCCGCCTCTTCCTCCTCGTCATCGCCTTCCAGGAGGGTGATGGTGGACTGGCTGGGCTCCTCGTCGTCGTCCTCAACCAGCGTGACGATCAGGCTCTCCTCAGGGGGGGCCGGGGTGGGGGCCTCGGTGGGAGGGGCCTCAGTGGGAGGGGCCTCGGGCTCCTCCTTAGGGACGGTCAAATCCACCTCCAGGGTCTCCGTCCTGCAAACAGCAGGAACAATGGGAACATCACCTGGGGTCAATACACTTTCACAAGCTTCTGACATTGTTTTGACATCTGTTACCACTGTCTCTTGAACACACATTTCTGTTAGTAACCTTTAACAGAACTGTTTGCAAGAATGCTCCAATTCTGACTGGTTTGACTGCATTTAATTTAATCATTTTTTCTTCTGGTCAGCACATACGTTTTTTGTGCACATACATTGGGGGGTGGAGACAGAAAAAGAGGTAGATCAAATTAAGCACGCTGAACAATGGAATGGAAATAGAAAAAACGTCCATGAGCTGCCAAGAGCAGCCATGTGGTTAGTGTGTTATTAATTAAGCTCCCAGAGGGCCTCTGGCTGGCTGCAGGATGACACAAACTGGCCACTCACACTGGGGGAGAGGTGGAGCTAAGGCTGGGGCTGACCAGGGACACACTGGTTGGCTCCGTCGCGTTCTCTGCCTCCGCCGAGAAGTTGGCTGCAAGAGAAAAAGGGCATGATTAGTGCCCAGGGAGTGAACCTGCATGAAGCACATTGAGTGCTGGTCCAAAGTAGCTGTGTAACCGCCCAAACTTCAAAATTAACACATGCCCATTGTTCCCTTCACCAGGATTCAAACAAGGACTGAAAGCCAGCAGAAAATATTGTCGCATAATGAAAAAAAACAAAAAAACCTTTGATTAAATATTTTTTGCAGAAGTCTCTCCTTCAAACACAAAACAGGATGAACACTAAAGCAAAATATATTTTAGTATGCCATGACGAAGAAGACTCGCACGCAATACTTTTTCATAAGGTTGGCAAATATAAAATGAAACCAATCGCACCACCAAGGCAGCATCGGATTGGGTCCAAGATAACTGCTTGCGAAAAGCAGCGCAACTCACTGCAAGCCAAACCAAACTGCTGTGTCTAAATCAGATTAAGAGGCTGTCGGTTTATGGCCACCATTTCACGTTCACCAATCCACAGCGTTTCGTAGACGAGAGAAACAACTTATATAACCTCGAGTAACACTGTTTGCCTTCACCACAAGAGACAGAAATAAAAAAAAAGTTAAAAAAATGATGGCGCAATTAGATTTCATCGAAAATTATACTCAATTAAGCAAATGAAAAAAGGAATATTAAATCAAAACGCCTCAAGCAAATAACTCTGTACCAGATAACTGGCAGGATCTCAGCTTAATTTACCTATGAAACAATCCTTGTAAAGTTATTATCATTTTTTTGTACTCAATCCCTAGTCTGTCAATGTTTTGGTATAATAATTTCCACTGTTAAATAACTAAATGCAAATATCCAGGAATTTACTACAGCAGCTGTCAAGAAGATATTTGAAAAATAGGCTACCTGTATTAGGGAGACATTACATTGGGGTTTCACTAGAAAAGACGAATTGCCGTTTACCAAACACTTCCACGAAGACTCTGAGCTCTGACAGGTTCTAAAATAAGCCTGTCAACAGTCGAAGATATTGTTTCAGAGCCAGGCCACAAGGCTCAGAATGCGTTGGCATGACAACAGCCTTGACGAGTCAGAAACAGCTGCCAAAAAACGGGAGACTTGGCAAACATCACTACTTGCGGCCCAAAATCTGAGGAGAAAACTTGTAGTGGGGTAAAATTATATTTAAAAGGGATACCATTATGGTCAATTCTATTTTAGAGCAAACACTAAGGATCATCCCTTGACTGGATGAGCACACTGCTGAAGTAAGGATTATTTCAGTGTAGTTTAGATGTTTTTTCTCCCCCTAAAATTGCATTTATTATGAATACGGTAAGGATCCCATCACAGCGGAATCCTGAACTCACACAAATGTTTTCCCTTCATCAAGAGTTATTTCCATTTAAAAAGAGCACCAGGTGCCACTTAGATTATCCTCCCCAATATCTTACTCTACCAATCCACATCCATAGGTGAAAGATGATAAAGAAAGGGCACACCATCTGCGATGTTGCACGGTCGGGTTAAAATAACAAGACTGAAGACAAGAGTCAAAATGCATACAGTAGCATCCAACTCTAACTGTACGGTCATGTCTGCAGACACTTTTCTTTATGATTATTAACAATGGGAGAACAGTTTTTTTTTTTTTTAACAACTCAGTCTTCAAGACGCATATTAAATGTTTAACACTTGTCATCTGGTTTCTCTTGTGCGCGGCTCAAGATTAGGAAACCTAATTATGTGACCCACGTACTTCCCATTCTATTTTTATTCAGATTTAATTGAGGAAGGACTCCACAGAAAAATAATTGGAACGAGAGTCTTACAAAAAAAAAAAAAAACCTTTGAGGTAAAGGGAGGTGGAAGAGGTTCCCTTTCAAAGAGACAAAAACAAGCAAAACTAATTCAATACCTTCCATTTTGGCTCCGTCCTCGAGCTCCGGCTTTGCTCCCAGCACGTTGGCAGCAATGTTATTGACCATGTTCAGGATGGCATCTGCAGGGCAAACAGATGCACATAAACACCTTTCTTCACGGGCAGCGCAGGGCCCGAGGAAAAGCAGGCCGCACAGGAAACGCGCGCACGCCCACAGGCCTGGCAAAGGCGGAGCCCAATCTCCACACACTGGGCCTCCTTCACTTGCATGGTTTTATTTATTTTTCCTGGACATAGCGAGTAATGTTTTGGAACATATCTGACCCCTGCAGGAGGGGTGGGGGGGGGGAAATGAGCCAACCAGGCAGCAGCCCTAAACGCCCCCCAGCCCCCGAGGTTCTGGATCAGGCAGATCCAGAAAAACCAGACAGGCTGGAGCACCGAGCCTCAACAGCATGCGTAAGCCGACAGGCTGCGGCCAAGGGGCCAAACAAATCCAACACATGCACAGTGAGAAGTTTGATCCCGGATTGCCTTCGATATCTGGAGACGACCGTGAAAATGCACTGAGCGCACAGATTTATCGTTGACAGAACAGATTTCAACAGTGAGTGAAACATGCGGAGGGTGATACGAGGTTTGCTGGAACGCGGCAGAAGTAGGCCATCTGAGAGCAGACTGCCAGCGAGCATGATTACTTACTTGTGGCCGATCCCAAAAGGTTCTTTGAAGCCTTGTCTTCTGGTGGCATGTAGCCAGGAGGGTAATCTGCAGAAAGGAGAAAAACGGTTTGTTGCTCCATTAATTTCATTATTTGAGGTGCGCAAACGTGTACACGCACACAAATTGTGGAAGTGTCAGGGGGGTAAAAAACAACAACACGGCGCTCTCTCACACAAAGCCACGCGCACACACGCATGCATATTGTGGGAGGAGCAGAAGCAAAACCAGATGTCTACACACGCAACACACACATGGGACACGTACATGTGCAGCGGTGCTTTAGGAAAGCTGATTTTCGCCTTCACACAACACTCATGACATTAAAATGGGGAAGGTGTCTTGCCATAATCCTCGTCCAGGTACTCCAGTCTCTCTGAGGGATACTGGGACTCGGCAATCTCCTCATACTCCTCCACCATGCTGGTTCCAAACACCCTTTGAAGGAGGAAAACAAAGATAGGCGATAAACCCGGTTGTCACACGGCTTAAACAAAGTGAAAATCCATACCGGCAAAGACCAATGGCCCACGTCAGAACCAGCGAGGTCTGACAAGTCCAATATTAAAGGACCCCTTTGTGTTTTTTCAGCTTATTTATGACTGAAATCCAGCAGTATATCACACTGAACTTTGGCCTAGTTGATGTACACAGGGGCACTGAGGTATTTCAATAGCAGGCTGTTACAGCCCACCGACCCCCCCATTGCTCCCCCAGGGGGTGGTGGAGAGTTCCAAGATAAACCACTGCGGCTGGGGCCAATGGGGGTAGCAGCCAATTACGTTTCAGAGACCAAGGGAGGTCTCTGTGAACAAACAGCCTTACAAACAGCACTGTGATCTGCCACGGGGCACATTCACTCTTCTCTAGCCTTTTCTAATCACAGCTCCCTTTAACCACGCAACAGGCATGTGATTCAAATGTCGTTCACTTCCCCGGATTTAGGGGCCTGCAAGCGGAATAGCTCCCAGTAAGGGGTTAGGACATACCATACAGAGAGAAACCATATGTCCCACGTATTCTCAGTCCGACAGAGCTCCCTCTGAAACCCTGTCTATTTTAACAGAGGCGCACGCTGCCAAGTTAAACAGCGAAAATACACAGAGCTGTATAGGCCCCAGGTGCTTTTCGCACTAGTTTTTGTGAATTTGGTTTTGAAAATCCCATCTCCCCCCTAAACAGGCACTGACATTCTTTAGCAAAAGGGCATTTGCAGCATGTGGTGACCTGCTGGTCTACGTGGCTCGATGAACAGCTCCAACTCCACGATTACAATTACAGGTAATAATTGCGCTACTGTTTCACAACCGTGTCGATTCCTTTGCAAAGGTCGCAACATAAATGAACTCGATTGGCTGTTTGACGGAAGCAGGTCACCCACAAGAACAGCAGATGTACACGCAAAAACAAGAGTGCTGCCAAGAGCACGGAGCACGCACTCTGTACGCACCTGATGAGGCTGAGGGGGCAGAAGTGCTCGGATCCGAAGTGGGAGATCAGTTCAACCTACAGACGAGAGCAAACATTAGCACGCACGAAAGGGGCCCATGCTATCAAATTTGTTTTCATTGGTGATCAAATCTACGATGCTGTATTTGCAAAGCTTTGATGTTTTTCTACAATGTGTCATTGCCATGCATTACTTGGCCACTGCCACCAAAGCTCCCCAGTACCGTGCATTCAAAACCTCTAAAAGAGAAGAATGCTAACCTTTATGTACTTGATGAACATCTGATGCAAGAGAAACAGAAGAGAGAAAAATAAGAAAGAAAATCAGTAAAAAGGCCTGATTCATGCCACAAGCAAGTCAAGCTTTTTTTTTTTTTTTTTTCCTGGTTTGTTTCTCCTGGAGATAACACAAGCATTACTCACACTCTACACGCTGGCGCTACGAGACGCTAAGGCAAAAATATATTACAGGAGCGACATCAGCTGAACAGAGAATGAAAGTGAGGGAAAAAAAAGAAAGAAGAAATTTGAGTCTGGAAGGAAAATGTTTGCGCTCTAAGACAACACAGGCCCACGGACACACGGCTGCTCAAACTGGCAGGAGGGTCTCTTGGGTAGGCATGACCATCTGGCCCACTGCATCTTAGTTAAGTTTTAATACACAAGGACAATGTAGAGTGTGCATGCTACTTTCTAAAAAGGCACAATTTGGAATAATCAATTAAAAAAGCCTTTTATCACAGTAAACCTTGGCAAAGCCAGAAATATACTTTGTGACCAAGTTGAACATGGCACTAGTATCACTGGCGTACATTAAAAGCACGAGCAAAAACAGGACTTTTGTAGACGGCAGCAAACAACCCTGAAGCGACAGAGAGAAGGGGAAAGAATCAGAAAGAAGAAACATTTAAACAAAGAAAGGGCAGATTGTTAAAAATAACCTATTTGAAACAACATTTTACACCCTAACACTAATGGTTCATGTCTATAAAGTATTTGCAAAGAAAACAATTGCAGACAGAAAACATGTTGTGATAATTGCACCAATTTCAATTTTCTTTGCTTCGAAACACAAATAAAACAAAGCAACTTTGTGCAGTTTTGTACAACAGCCCCCAGAGGACAATGCTAATCTGTGCCCCATTGTTCCACCGACTCATGGAGAGTCAGTATGACTTTCACTTTCCTCTAGGGGCTTGTCAAATTACTTCCCACAACGCAACAGTGATCAGTTACAGTTACAATGCAGCACACATGCTCCTTTCACTGGCTTAGGTCAATATCAAAAAGCTTATTGTGTGACTGAGCTTTTTCCAGAGTGACCAGGACGCTGACAATGCAAACGACCTACCGTACGATCGCACAAACATCTTCAGAGCGTCTGGCCATGGCAGATAAAGGAGTGTCAAGATGGCCGCTCACAGTGAAGCCGTGTTTGGTATTAAGAGCTCTTACCCCCGCGGCGTCCTCCTTAAACGCTGCTAACACCCAGTCTCGAAGACAACTATGCGGCACTTAAAGTCTCTCCCCTTTCATTAAACGCGGGGCAGCGAAAGCTGTTGACACGGAGGGGGCGGGTGGAGCGGTTCTACCTTGACGTATTTGGCGTACAGCTGCTCGTCCAGCGGGAAGCTCTGCACCGTGCGCTCGTCCCTGGCGTGGAAGGTGCCCAGCTTGATCCACTTGTTAGTCGGGTACCTGGCGAATGAGGAAAGAGTTTAAGAGTTTGAGGCACCGGACTCTAAAGGGGCATCTCTTATAAAGACCGGGACGGGACAGGGGGGGGCTCTGGGTGTGCTCTGACGGTGTGGTAAGTGGGGAAACACACAGCTTCTGTCTTAGTGAGACGGAGCACTGACCTGTCACTGATGGAAACCAGGAAGTCTTTGGGAGTGGAGGAGAAGAGCTCAAAGTTTGCGATGTCCAGCTGCTTGACTTGAATAGGCTCGCACAGTTCAATGACGAACCTGGACAGAGGAAAAGGAGGAGGAGGAGGAGGAAGAAGACCGGTGAGGAAATATGCCCAAAGCAAGAAGTAGCATTTCTCCCAAGGGACTTCCACCACTGCCCTGCTCCTGGCGCTCCGAGAGCACCACCGGTAGCTTCTGTATGAGGATGGTGCAGGAAGGGAGAGGAGGGGCACCCCGGCCACACTGACACCCAGAAGCCCTCGGGCTCCACAGTCACCAGGGAGGCGCTCACGAGGGGCCCGACACAAGGCACCGCATACGTGGGTGGAGACCTGTCCTCGCACAGCTCCATGTTCTCAGCTCACACGCGCGCACACGCACACACGCACACACAGAGAGGAAGGACAAATGTTCTAAAACCGGAATAGCAGCAGTACACCGCGGCTGACGCAGGGTGGGTGGGTACTGGGTGACGGAATGCTCCTCGTTGGCACGGGCGCGCAGTGTCTGACTCACCAGATCTTGTTGCTACAGGGGTTTAGCATGTAGAGGTCCATGTTCTCCATCAGAATGGCAGAGGTGCTCTGGGAAGAGAAGAGTGGAGACGCTGAGCAGGTCATAGATGCAGTCTGTGACCACACAATACGATGACTTCAATGTCTAATGTATACATTTAGAATGCATGTGCCTGCTGCACAATGCTGTCATTATGCAAAACAACCGATAGAAAATTAGCACAGGAAGTGTTTTTCCTGTGTATTTTATGCACTTTTACAAATCACTAGAAAAATACAGAACCAAAACGTAATAGAATTACACCCCTGTAACACTTATTGAAGCCATGGCAGAGAACCAGTCGTAGTAAAGACAAGCAGCTGATTTGAGAGCCTTGAGGACAGTGAAGCAGACAGTGAGGTACCTTGGCCTCGGTGTTTGAGGACAGGATTTTGGCCCCACACTCCACTGAGGCATAGTTGTTCTTGAAGTTCTTCTGTACCTTCTTCACGGCATGAGGACTGCCGTTGGACGAGGAGTGCATGGACTGGCCTGGACGAGAGAGGGGGCACAAGAGAGGGAGAAGGGTGCGGTGGGGGGGGAAACTGGGTCATCTTTAATGGTCTACATTGATCAACTTGCACTCAATCACAATGCGGGCATCGGTCACTGGGTGTGGGTGTGGGTGTGCATTATGTGCATACATGTGTGTACCTAGCCTTGACATCAAAGACCAACTGATATCATGTTCTCCTCAGCTGTGTGAGTTGGGGCACGTCTGTAAAATTATATTCCTCTCGCCTACTGATAACCTAGTTAGGGGAGGACAGGCTTGTCGCTTAACATGGGATCTAATGGCCAGGGCTGTGATTACAATCTTGACTTGGCTGGGAGATCTGCTCATTTTAGTGCAGACAGCAAGGAGAGGAGCACTCACTGATTAGTAACAGAGCGCGAGTTCAGAGAAAGGACTGAAACCTCTGGGGGTGCGTTTTCCTGTGCTACATTTCAAAAATCGAATTGAATCAAAACCTAATTTGAAAAGGAGCAAAACGTTAGGAGGCAGCCATTAAGCCCTCTCTGTGGCTGCATTTGCTTTGGCGATGTGATCACATCCAGTCCCAACAGTGCACACCACAGTGTGAGGTCTTAAGTGGCTGGCAGTGCTCTTTGTATTCTGAGTGCTGTTCCTCCTGCTCCACTGGTCCATTACCCCTGCATACATTTTTCCATGGCCTCCGCAGCGCATGTGGGGGAAGGGGCTTATGTAATCGACACTGTGCGCACTTCCTGTTCGTCGCCGCTGGCCCGCAGACGGGCCACAGCCCCAGACCAGTGCGTGGGGCCTCGTTTGCCTCTCTGTCAAAGTGATCGCAGCCTCGCAGAGATGCACGCAAACCATTGTCACTGCTTATGAGGGCAGCCCGTGTGGGTCTCCTAAGAGTGCGCTCGTGTGCGCACGCGTTCGTGTACAGACAGCCAAAAGGACGGCCTCTTACTCTTCTCCTTCTCCACCTCCATCACCTTCTTCTTCCATTCATCGAAGGTGGGGATGTCTTCCTTGCTGGGCACGGAGGGGTCCGTCTCCTTGGCGAGAGGGGCTTCGTCGGTCTGTCGGCAGAGCAGTCACGGGTTAGCCCCGTCGTCCGTTAGTCTGTCCTACGGCTCGCGTCTGATGCTGCGCCCGACAATCAAAACAATTCACACAGAGGCTCTGAAAACCACAGAGCTGCGAATTCTGCCAGTTACGTAACAGCTTTATGGAGCAGTCCAGCAGTCACAACAAGGACAGCGGAGCTGGAGAGCACACGACTCCTCGGCGCTGCTGCACACGAGTACGTCACGTAGACCAGCCAATCACGGAGCGAGACACAGGGTTTTCAGACGGTCTGCCAGGCCTACACAAATACACCCTGTCCCACTGCTCGCTGTGATTAGTTCAAATAATCTCCCCAAAGACAAGGGAGCTGCCTGAATGCAATGCTGGGGAGGAAGGGAGGGAGGGTGGGAGGAAGGGAAAACACTAGTGACAGTCCTAGCTGAATTAAACATTCACAATGCATGCCCCGGAGAAAGGAAGGGATGATATGCAGCTCTCCTGGCAATCGGTGCTGGTTCAGTGCACTGATTTACATATGTTTTTACTGACATTGTCAAGTGGCCACAGCCAGGCAGTCTCAGAATGGGCAGAATATTAACAGGTCAGCACTTCAACTCAATTCTCAACTACGTTCATGACCAAAAAAAATCTATACATTGACTGGCTACACTTTATTACACTTACGGACAGACTTACGGGAAAAAAACAGTATACAGAGGGCCTGGTGTTCTTGGTCTATTGATGTGTGAGAAAGGGAAACCTTTTCACACGGGACAAAGGAGGAATCTCTCTCTCTGACAGGGCTGAAAAGCTCTGTGCCCCAGGACCACTCAGGGACAAAATAATGGCACCACGACTAATGCCCAATAATCTGGTGCCATTGAAACACTGCTGAACTTTGTGTTTACTGCTGGATTTATTTCTCACATCGAGATGAATATGAGAAACAACTCAACACTGGAGAAAATAGAAATACAGATTTCCCTGCCTTCTTAGGCAAGAGATGTGCACTCACGTACAGTATAACCAAACATAAAGGCATAAATAATACATAACAAACCCAGCAGTTTGTATACCCATGCTTGTAAATATAGTCTGCCTTCCTGCTTGGGAAAAACTTCTGTTTGGAAAAAGTCCAAACAGCGGTCTAAGGAACATGGTTTTTACTTAGTGTACACTTTGTACATTTAAAATACAGGACATTCAAATGGCTGTCTTATTTATGTTCTAGTACAATTTTCGTGAGATCAATGACAATGGATTTTAAGAATATCTTTGGATCGTTTTGGTCAATGGATTCATTTGCCAAGTTTTTAAGTCCAGTGGCCAGATTCAACAGATTCTTTGAATGTTTACAGCACTATAAACATCGACTTTTCTATAACCTGCTTACAGCACTGGTCAGTTATTGTTTTGTTTACATTGTTGCACTGTTGTTAAATCAGAATACTTTGCCAAATTTGGAACAGAATACATGCTGCTGTTCTTGGCCAGGCCTCTCTTGTAAAAGAGATTCTAAACCTCAGTGGGAGCTCATGCAAAAATAAAGAACAAATAAAAACTAGAGCAGACAAGGCTATTAAAAGCTTTTCCTAGGGTTAGCAAAGCCCTTGCAATACAAAAAATAGCAAGCAATATGTTTGGCCAGTCAAGCGTTCAATAAACCACTGATTTGGTCAGAGACTGACAGTCAGCAGTAAACACTAGGGGTGCACCAATCTGGATTTGTATGACCGATACGGATTGATGATTTTCAAATATGCTGATCCAAAAAGGCAGCATAGGAAATATTAAGAACTGGTCATTATTTTCTTTAACTGGGTATTTAAAAAGCCAGTTTAATCATGTCTCTTTGATGCATATTTTGTGCATGCAAATCAAACAAAAATCATAGATATTATAAAGCACATCATAAACAAAAGATTTTGTATACTCTCTTATGGATATTTTGTATATTTAAATCAAACAAAAATCATAAATTTTACATAATCATAAATAGGTTGTCAGAGCCAGCTGGCAAACTAGGATGATATTGCATCGACAGTAGCATTAGCTAGTCATTAGGTGAGGGAACATTTCATATTAAAATTTGATCAATTATGTCCAGTTTTGCAGAGACTGCTGTGAGTGAACAACTTCCACACCAGTCTCCGCCTCAGTGTCGATGGATTATTGATCAGAATCACAGCATACCACAGTCCCTTCTAAGATCAAACAAGCACTCGTATCTGCTGCTATCATCACTGAAAGGCCAATCTCTCTGATATTGAAAATGGAAGCATGTGTGGTTTCTGCTAGCTTGTTGCAGTATGGAATCTTATGTTTATGTGGGTACAAACATTTCTGTGGGGCAAACCGCAGATTTGTTTAGATCACGTCAAGTGTCAGGGCCAGCCGGGCAGGATTCTACAAAACCTAGGAGTTCTAGACAGCATTTACAAAATCCCATTGGTCGGTTTTGACTCATGGCCTTTAGATCAGTGCACTCTTAGTTTACACGAACTAAGGTTCAGTACCATTACCATTGAGCTGTTCACCAACATGGTTGGCAGAGACGGTGCAATTAGAACGCTTGTGTTTGGGGTGGTCTGACTTCCAAGACGTAGCAGTGTGTATGTTACACTACGCCTGCCTTTTGTTTGAATAGCTCACTTGGGACACTTGTTTTTCAGGTTTTGGCATAGGTGCCAGAAGCTCATTATATTTTTGAATGATGCAAATATTGACAGCCAATGGCAGGCTGGAATTCTTTAGATCTTTTTAAAATTATGTTTGACGTCCCATTCGATTGTTTCCTAGTTTTCTTTAGATTTGACTTAGTTTGCTACAAGCGGTTAAGTGCACCTTAATGACTACACATGCATATTTTGCAAGTACAAAATATGCACATACAAAAAATGTGCATGTAGAAAATACACATGCAGATCACCATACAACCTGAATTTGTACATTTAGTATACCTACTCTGACACATGTTCTTGAATTGTGGGGTACACTATGACACTACGATGGTATGCTATCTTCGAACAGTAGAAATTGAAGTGGCAGAAATCAATCCAAGATTGCTGACTGCACAGAAGGGTTTTGAAGAGGGTCATGTGGCAACAGTGGGGATGAAGCAAACCTCAATGGAGCGTGACCGGTCAGGGAAAAATGTCAGGGAAAATACCCCGCTGGTGCTGAAGCCACATTACCTGGGCCTCCTCCTCGGGCGTGTGGGAGGTGTTTGTGCCCTGGTCCAGCTCGGGCACATCCTGGTCCACATGGGGGAGCGAGGAGTCCAGCTCAGGCTTGGTCTCCGTCCCCCTCCCGTGGGCAATGGAGGCATTCTCTATGTGATCCACAGCCAAACTAAAGAGGGAGAAAGGCCAGCATAGCAGGAGGGTGCAGGAGAGAGAGAAAAAGACAAAGAGAACGATGATGAGAAAAGCTGGACGGCTCGAAACGACGGAGAAAAAAAACAAAGAAATTAAATAAAACAACCATGTTTGCTCATTGGAGCCGAGGGGTCTAATTTTTCTTTGGGTGGCGATGGCACGGCAGGGAGGGAAAAAGGCAAGGCCAGCGGAATGCTGTTGAGCGTAGCAGGGAGGGTGTGGCTGTTACCTGGGTGTGCTGCGACTGCTGGATCATAGTCAGTACTCACCTGGTGAGTGTGCTGCCAAAGGGGGGGGGCGCCACAGGGGCCCCTGCAGCCTCACAATCAGCGTCTGACTGCTGATGCTCAGCATCAATAGAGCTGTCTACAGGGATATCAGCACTGGGAACCTCTATTGCACTGAGGGAAAGAAATAATAGGCTGTTTACCGTGGTGCCCCCACGGGCTGAGAAAAGAGAAGGAAGAGAGAGCAGGAGGGAAAAGTGTGGGGGGTGGGGGTCCCCAAGCACAGCGGGATGGCGCTACTGCAAGTTACATTTCTAGGCTGTGCTACTGCCGGGAGGGTGGCATGTGCACGCGTCCAGTCCAGAGTTCTGCAGAGGGTGGGTTCAGCCGCAATCACAAGGGAGGATTGGCAACGAGCTAGCTAGCTAGTCCTTGAGAGAGGGTAAGGGGGAGGGTGGGGCGATTTAAGAACGATTGGTTTCTCGGTCTTCTTCCTTGATTTGTGATTTGTATAGCTTCCCATTATAATCCTGGATGATGAAATTCAGTCCATTAAGGGATTGAAAGGTGAAAGTTTGTGACTTTAGTACAGTGGGGGGTTTTCTGCCAAGGGGGCTGAAATGTCCATTGAAAAAGTACTGACAAGAATATGTGGTAGGCCACCGAGTGGCGACAAAGACATAAAACGGGTTCTCTACATTGTCCCATGTAGTAAAACCCGGTAAAAAAGATGAGCAATAAAAAAAAAGTGGTTAAAGCAGAAAAGGGAATCATTCTGTTAGACATTCAAGTGACTGAGAACATGAAAATGAGAACAATTAGCATTCCTCCATCCAAACCAACAGAACTGTTTCATCGATGAATAATATGATTAACACATTTGAAAGACAATCTTATTTAAAAAGTTCTGATGGCAGTAAAAAAAAGAGTAAACACTCAAGAAACATGCTCAGATAATACTGAACTGTTGGAGATATGAACCAAGCCACATTACAAATGAAATGCAAGTAAATATTGCATCATTCTTCAACTCAAATAGCAGTTACGATATTGCTCTGAGGTGTCAGGGTCCCCGTTTGGTCCAAGACAGCCTGAGCCCCGCCCACAGCCTCCTGCGGACCGACCTATCCATGCTCACCTGGTGGGTGTGGTGGGAGGAGCTTGTGAGGTAGGTTCGGTGGGGGTGTCTTCGGGGGCTTCCTCGTGTTCGGCAGGGGCAGCTGTGGGGGTGGCGGGGGCGGCGGCGGCAGGGGTGGATAGATCAGCAGCGGTAGGTGGAGCCTGGTCTTGAGAGGCAGGAGGATCAGACTCCGGTTCTGGCTCAGGGTCCGTCACCGACTCCGTCCTGGTCTCCACGACAGGCTCCTCCTTTTTCACAGTCTGTCCCAGAGCAGACAAGCACAGTCAGGCCACATAGGGTAAAACCGCACACAAAGGAACGGCTCAGGTCAAAAAACACTAGACAGCAATGTAAAGGATGAACTCCTTTGACTGAAATACTTGTATGTCCAAAATATTGATGCCCAATAAGTCATTTTTAAGATGCCATTATCCACAATGACTTAAAGTCTATATGATAAACTGGACATATACAGTCTCTATACCTATACATATTACCTACTCATACATATACACATGTCAAACACTCAAATGTCAAAAGTTTACAGGAAAACACAAAAAAATTGGTATGGAAGATCAACAGCGACAAACACCATCGATGGGGCATCAAGGTGAAAATAAATCAAATACATATTAGGTGACGGGAGAAAGCAGTCAAACCCAATTACTGTCCATGACATTTACTGCCCATTCAATTGCCGTGGCAATCTGTTGATGTTCAAAATCACCAGCAGAGAGAGAATGAACCATTTACAAATCAAAGCACCTTATCATTTATCTCATCTTGTATTAGATTCTGTGCTGGCGCCTCTTCTAATGAAGGCCTCTCCGACTCCAGTCCCACGTCGTACGACTGGATGTGTGCCGCCAAATCCTCTTCAACCTGTGAACAACCAGAGCTGTCACTCACACATTACATTCACATATTACATCACAAAATACTTGTTCGCTTATGCAGGCCACATTACATGGACATTTACAGAAGCAAAGCAGGTACCTTGTTCAGTTAGTGGTAGTAGCCAACCTAGGAACCTATTCTGAGAATCTTACCAGCAACTGTATATCAGCATGTCACTTGGGTTTTAAAAATATTAGTCCACAAAGCTGAAATGGTAATTTAAATATTGGTTTTGTTTAGAGATGCACCGATTGCGATTTTCTTGGCCGATTCCGATTTCCAATTTTTGATTAGTCTGACCTGCCGATACCGATTTTGGCCGATTCCGATTTTTTTTCCTAAAAACAATAATTGACAACTTACACAAACATTTTTGTAACTTTGCTTTCATAGAAAATTAAGATTGACAATTCTGAGGTAGGTCAGAAGCATTAGGTAGGTCTCACTAAAAACACATTTCAAAATAAAAAAGTGTTCCAGGTTACTGGACAGAGCTTTTCTTTTTTTGTGCAAATTAAATTCAATGATGAATAAAAGAGAATCCAACAACAGTGGCATGTAGCCTTTAAGTAATAAATAAAAAGAAACAAGAGTAGTTTAAATGTACTGACATGGTGACAGACCATTAGTCCGGAAATATTTTTTAAAACACTAACGTTATATTCTGATGACAGATGACACAAGCCCTTTTTCCATTAAATAATTATATGGCTTCAACTTGATGTGCATCAGAAAGTTATTGCGACAATGCTAATGGAAAACAGGTTAGTTCGAACCTATGATGCGCTAGACTAATTTGTTTGCTAGAGGTGGATTAGAGTAGATCCCAATTCTATATAGTGCAATGGAAAACACTTGTAGCGATATAAGGGCGGATGTTTCAGTTGCGGAGCTTGTCAAAGGCATTGAAACAAGCCGCTCTTCAGCAGAATTTCGTTATTTGCGTGAGTCAGGTAGCCTAACGACTACGACTTTAACTAGCTTCAAAGCCTAGATAAAAATGTTTCAAACTAGGAGTAATTGGAAAAAGAGGCGATGCTGCTGTTTCTGAGTTTGTTTGATAGTGGAAACGCACAGCTGGCACCTTCATGCACAACACAGTTAATAGGGGAGACCGGGGTTGGTTGGCTCAGGGGTTGGTTGGCACACAGGTCATCACCAGCCCCCCAGGGGGCAATGTCACAAAAATTTAACATTAAAATGTTTGCTCTCTTTACCTGCACTCATTCATTCTGTCAAAAACATTTGAAGGTCACTAAGTGTTGAGGTGAGCACAACTTTGACATTTTGTATGGTCAAAATTAAAAATGGTCCCCCACTAAATATATTATAAAACTGTGTTAGATAGAGATATTGACATTATATTATTTTTAGTTAATAGAGAGAGGAATCAGCTACATTTTGATAGAAGATTTGAAAGGTTGTGATGAGTCATGCTAGCTAGCTGACATCATATTAGCACAGAGATGTGTCCTAATGAGAGTGGGGTTGGTTGGCACACTGACTTTGGGGTTGGTTGGCACATGTGTCAATGGTGTGCCTGGACCAAGTGGTCTCTCTGCTGGCACTGGGAGAGGTCTCCCACCCCACAGGAGCTGCGGCCTTTCCCTAAGGCAGGGAATAGGAAGGTTGGTGGTGCTGTCAGGAGGAAAACCGCCATCCTGACAGACAAACCAGTCAAAAGAGATCTAGAGGAGCAAAAGGCTAACACTAAAAAGAGGCTCTTTGTAGAATTTGTTCTGAATTGAGTAGTTTGTGGTTATAGTTGTGCTGCTGTGCTAATGTTACATGGTGCACCTTTTAAATTATTACGTTTATAATTGTTACAAAATTATTCAGTGTTTTATTTGTTGTTCTTATAAAGTCCATCCATCCATCCATCCATTATCTAAGCCGCTTATTCCTGGTCAGGGTCGCGGGGCTGGAGCCTATCCCAGCATGCGTTCCGGGCGAGAGGCAGGAATACACCCTGGACAGGTCGCCAATCCATCGCAGCTTATAAAGTCCAAAGACATAATTAATGAAACATTATTAGTGAAAAAAAAAAAAAAAATTATTTGGTTAAAAAATGGGCAGATATTATATTGAATGTTTACATTTCCTGGTTCTGGTTCAAATTGTTTCTATTTGTTGCTTCATTCTTTGTACTGATAGCATTTTAACATTGTGCCAACCAACCCCAAAGTGTGCCAACCAACCCCGTGTTGGGGCTGGTTGGCACAAGTGCACAACATGACTTTAATCACGAATCACGTAATTGAAGAAAATATTTGTTGACATTGAAATATATGTATTTATAGCTGAGACCTTAACCTTTCATTTGCTACTAGTTAGAATATCCTCACATAAAATATGCCAGAGAAATACGGCAGAGTGTGAAAAGTGTGCCAACCAACCCCGGTCTCCCTACACCATTTGTGGTTTAGCTAGAAATCGTTAGATTAATTTATCATTAGGTCTAATAAGTTCGATTTGTATGAGTGAATAGCACTGTTTCATAACGTCACTCATTAGCGAACATAATGATTTCAGTGCAATTCAGTGCTTCAGCAGGGCATTATTACGTCAAGTGTATGCACTACCACCATGTTCTATTAATGGAAAATGGTTCAGAGGAACCGAACTAGCGCAACGAAGTTAATTGTTAATTAACCCCGGTACCTACGGTACTGTAGAAAAACGACTACGTCACATTTTCAGAATTTGGGCATCGACTTGGTACCTGGGTGATGACTTTTCAAGTGTCTGATTAGGTTGGTCGTTCCGAACGTTTTCGAGGTTGTTCCTCCGCGGCTTATTTTCGATTGACATGTATGACAAACTGCAAGCTTTAAGTCGTCTTCACTGACTGTGAAAAACGCCCATACTAAGGACATGTTGAGGCGTTTTCAGCGCTGCGCTCATCTGATCTGTTTGCATTGGCTCACGGGTGCGCGCACGTCACGTGAAAAAGAGGGGGGCGAGGAGACAACCGGCGCACAGAATCGGCTATGTGGAGTGATCGGGATCAAGTCACCGATTGAGGCCGATCAGCTGAAAATCGGCCAGTTCCGGTCAGAGGCCGATCGATCGGTGCATCTCTAGTTTTGTTGCAAATAATTGTTTTCGAAATGTAAAATCTGATTTTCCCCCCTGGGTTTCTCCCAATTTGGTGGCCAATTGTACCCCTCTATTTCTGTCAATTTACCCTCTCCCACAAGGATTTAGTTTTTCTTTACAAAATAAATTAACTTTAAAGGTTCAATTTCTCTCATATTTTGTGTGTAAGATCAAGCAAGAACAAGGAGGACATTTTTCCAGTCTTTTTTTGCTCATCTTTACCAAGGGTGCCAATAATTCTGGAGGGCATGTTTTTGCATTCTTCCATCTGGATTCACTTTAAAATGATAATGAGCAGAAGGGAGGAGGTTACAGAAACAGAGGCAGAGATTAACTGCATTATGGGGATAATGCAGTTATTCATAAAGTTATGGCACAGAAATACACCAACTCCCCAGAAAACAAAAAATGTAGGTCATGTCCATTGTGCTCAGACAAACTCTAGCTTTATTTATTCAAAGAAACAATCTTTTTAATGTATTCATGATCACCACCCCTGTTTACAGAGCAAATGTATTATTTTGGACAGAATAATGAGTCTCCCTCTTAGGTCAAGATGCAATTGACTGTAAATGACAACTTAAGTTAACTTCAACTTGATAGTACTTAATGTAAGATTAACATAGAAGCCTTGATGTAAAGAACCACCTCTGGCACTCAACAGTGACTATAGAGTTCCGGCTGAGACTGTTTGAAGAAGGATTAGCGAATCATTAATACCTAGGAAAATGTCAAACCTGGGAAACAGTAGAACAGAACACTCCTTTAAAACATCTGAGTTCTGGCAAAACAGCTCTTATCTACACGCCACTATCAACGCTCCCGAGGGGACTCAACGCGGCCTTCTGGACCCTTCACAGGAGAAACTCCTTTACAGATTAACAGTGGGGGCTGTGGAAGAGGGTCTTTAACTGGGCCTCTTTTTCCCTTTCCACATTGCACAACCAGGCCTCTCGCAACCTACACTCAGCAGAGCGGGCCTTACATAACCCATGAGGCACACCCCTTTTCAGGAGGTCAGGAGCATATTTGCCCCTCGGCATTCACTGCAGTCCAGCCTAGGCCGTGTGGAAAGATCTTGCAAATGGTTGCCGGGGCTGGCGCCACAGGGGCCCCAATTAGGGGGGGTGGGTGGAGTTACCTTCTCGTGAGCCCCCTCCTCCGGCTTCGCCTGAGGGCTACTGCCCTGTGCAGACTGTACTGGGCCAGCGGCGCTCTGTTCTGAACAATCGACATTACGACTGGGGTACCTGTGGAGGCATAAAGAGGACACAAGGTCAGAGGGTGTCAGAATTTGGTCACATTTCCCAGAAGAAGCAAGCTGCAGCCATTTTATGCCCTAAACAGAGCTCTGGTGTGGCTACTCCACTGGACAAGGGCTCATTTCACCAGAGAGGGTAAACAGTTTTGCTATCAGTATAGACATGTTTAGAAGCGTGGCAGTGCTGAGAGAACGTCTGCCACGAGGGTGGTAATGACAGGATGGATCCACGAGGACACGTGTTCATGTGAGGTTGATGCAAACGTCTGAGGACTTTTCATGGAATTTGAACTGTACAGGTTCTTCCTATCGGCAATTCAACAGATAAGCGCCACTCCCTGCCCTTAACGCTGTGCTGAATACTACATCCTATCCCTGTCCTCCAGCGATGTGTCATTCTTAATCACATTCATTTCATTTTGCCATTAACACATAAACCAACACAATAATAGATTCAATATACACTAATGCTGATTTAAAGCACAATGGTATTTAGATGGTTTAAGGAAAAATATTTTTTTTCAATTTAGTAGATGAACAAATATTAGTATAATAGAATAGCATTCAATTATGTATGTACATATAAAAACTTATTTGGCATAGAGTGGTGTTATACCTTGGTTTATAATTACATAAAAGAGGGAAACATTGAAACAGACAATATAAACAAGGGTTCTGTACACATTTACACCTTTATGGTGTGAAATCTGTATTACATAACAGCACGTGGACATGGGTCCATGTTGGTAAACACGTGTTCACAGTATCATACGCACTATTCAGTGATAAAATGCAGGCCCTATAATATGGCGACACGAGTTGTGTGACCACGACACTCGTACATCCTCAAAGTGATTGGGAGAAGACGGCAATGGTTTCTCCAATTCAACGTCAGACGCGATTAAACACTGGTCATCTTCCAATGGGCTTCCAGTACGAAGTACACCTACGCTTAAACATATAGTCAAGTCTCCCTTCCACTTTTGTGCATCTATAGTCAAGACTCAAAGCACAGTGCAAGTTGATGGTTCATTGATGGTACATCGATTCTGCGGTTCAGTACTATGCGTCTTCATTTGTTTCATGTACTCCTGCATGGTACAAACAATCAACACGTTAAAAACTAAGCCATAATAATGACAGTTTGATATTGGTTCTAAGCAAAAGTACCTTTGCCCAGGTCTGACGCTAGTGGTGAGAGCAGGCAAGCTGTATCCCAAAGATGTGAATAGGTTGAATTTGGCACAAATCTCACCTGTTATGAAAGGGAGCAAGAAATGTCTAAAATGACCTCACTCTGGGAGATAAGGCAGTGGAACGGCCAGGCAGCAGTGAGGTCCAGGCCCCCTTTATCTTATCAGGAGGGTCAAAGTCAAAGTGATGTGGAGGCAAGAGACATGGCATCTGAGTGAAGGTCCTCAGAGTGACATCCCAGCTGTCCCTCCCCCTCGCTCGAAAGCCACACCAGAAACCGCTCGATAGCTGCTGTGCCCAAAACCATGCTATTAAAATGGCACGATGCCAGCAGTCAATGCGTAATGGAGAACTGCCCTGGAAGGATGGCGAGCACTTGGGGAAGATGTAACACTAGAGCACAATGCTAAATCGCGCACTGCACCGCTCGTTGTCAGTGCAAGACACGGGCCTAGTCTTAGGGCAAGAGTGACCTTGTGCTTTACAATGGACAACACAGGAATCTCAGACTACATACGTAGTGTCTGATTATATGTTGAGCTGCAGGGTTGAGATACAGGAGGATACCGAAACGTGGCATACTGCTGTACTATTAAGGAAGGTGATCGGTCTTACAGTGAGCACTCCAGTAAGGCCGTTTCCAGGAAACAGCCCATGAATAGCCTGCATTCAGGAGCCCTGAAGGCTGCAGGGGGGCTTTACATGGCCCTCTCGCTCACACATAGCCCAGGTTGTTTATTTACCTCCATCTGACAGTGATTAAAATAGGCTCAGCCAGAGACCGATGCGAACCCGTATCACAGACATCTCGATGTATACAAAAAGAACAGGAATGCAAACGACTGTTAACACAGTGCCAGCCAAACGTGTCTCAATCCAAAGTGGCATCAAGGACTGTGACTCATTGCTAAGCCAAACAGTAGGCCGTTTTGCGGGATGTGTGGGAGCAAAGTTCTCCGGGAAGCGACTGGACGGCTTCGTCGCCCGCATCGCGGAGCCAGCATGAACCCTGTCAGAAGGGAAGAGTGCGGGCAACAGCTGGGTCAGCAATTGTCACCTCCCATAACCACTGAAACCTGAGAACTTCACCTTGACAAGCTATCAATGTTACCCCCAACGTGGGGACAAGAATGCACATGCTGTCACACTGTTCACCCCTTCAAGCCCTGTAAAGCCATCGTGGGCAGATCATCTCACCGCTTACCACTGCATTGTAGCTGTGATGGAGACCTACACATACATTGATGTAGACTGCTTATCCCTTAGTGCGTACACAAACTGTCCTCCACTTGCAGAGCAAAATATTACTCTCTACAGTGCCTATTTACCAATGCACACGGAAGGACACTTCATTCAAATTAACTCAGGAAAACAAGTGCTAGAAATTTCCATCCCACACATAATAAAGAACCCATTAAAGCCTAGGGCATTGACTCAAACGGTTACTGTTTACTGGAAAGGTACCTTAAAGGTACAGCAAACGTCCCACAGGGTTTGCATTATATAAGCATAAGCAGCTACAACTATGATGTACATGTTGACCTTGTTTGACGCACATGATCGGAGGCCCTCATTCTTCAATGCATAGATATCAGGCTGTCACACATACATATATGGTGATTCCATATGAGGTGACAGGCATGATATATTAACTCAGGGTAATTTGAGCTCCAGCATGCAAATATTATACATAATTTGAGCCTGGAGTTAATATAAGCAGCACTAAACATAGAGCCCTTTCATTTAGAATATGCACCACTTCAAATGTCACACATGTAAAGGTTAATGTCCTTTGCAGAGGCTGGTAAATACATGTACCGAGTCTTGTGTGAATATACAACACGCTAATTTTGCCCGTTTACTGTATGTGCACACATTGTTTGTAGATGAATGAGGTTGAAATGAGCGGAAACAGCCGCAGTCGAATCTGGCAGTATGAAATTGAAATAAATGATAGTACTGGTATTACATAGTATGAGTCTGGAAATATTCATGAATATGAGGGGGGGCTTAACATTTTGGGCTTCAATATTAAATAAAACATCAAATTAATTATAAAAAATTATGTGATGGCACGATCGACTTGACAGACGGAGTGTCATCAGCCTTTGTGAGTTAACCTACAATACAAATATTTAATTCAGAAATATGAATGTCTCAATATAGCATATAATCCATTTAAAACAGGTGTCTTTTTTCCACATCACCAGTATATGTTAAAGACTGAATGCTTTATATTTAGATCTTTCTTTATAGTGGTAAAATAAGGTGATGAGGAAGCTGCCATAATGAGATCTGTATGGGCTTAATCAAACTGCACATACTGCACTGAGCCTCGGCCTGTAGTGCCAGACACAAGCAACCTCTTAATTTTGGTACATCGATCTCTTCAGTGGTGTTCATTTCTTCCCTCTAATGTCCTTTACAACACAGTGTGCATTTTCACATGTAAAGTGACGCACTTATGAGTTCACCAGCATTTCAAGATCTAACCTGACCAAAAAATATTTAGGACACAATTGCATCTTGACAGCGACCGAGCAGCTGTAGAGAGAGAGAAATCACAGTGGGCAACAGTGTTGAGTTCTGAGTAGAAAATAGAAAGGTGGACAGATGACCGCAGGGAAAGTCCCTGATTGGCCAGGCAGCCTGGTTCCTGAGCTCTGTAAATCAGACACAAGGCCTAGGAGGGCTTCAGTGAAAACACAGCTGCAAACACCAAACCCATCTGTGACATGAAGGAACATGACAAACATGTGAAAGCCATAAGCGGATGACATACTGTATGTAGGGCAAATTAGGTTTCAGAGCAAGTTCAGTCCAAGTTAGCTGTGCATAGAAAGAAGCAGCTAGATTAGTAGGTCAAATGGAGGAAACACGCCTTTTGACATTCCTGTTTGGATTTCCATGACATATGGTAGACAGAGAGCCCCCCCAGCCACACAGATAGCTCCGCATACAGTAGGTACAGACCTCCGCTCAACAGGAACACATACCATGCTCTACACCAGCTAGTTGAATAGCATTCCACATCTAGTCACCCGCTCCGAGATTTCCATTCATGACTAAACTCATTACATGCCTGAACTGGACTGTGCTGCGCTGTGCTGCGGTGTATTTACACCTGCCTGGGAGAGAGGGACTGCTTTGCAGGTGTGCAGAGATGAGAGCGCTACAGTCATGTGCGGTGTGGGAATCAAGATGTCTGTCTCCACCAGCTCATTACTTAACAGCCAGCGTGCGCACAAGCCCGCATTACAAGCCGTCCCCCCTCTGCCAGAAGCCCTTGATATTACCATCACCCGCTGACACTATCACCCAGGAAAATGGAGGCCTCTCAACAGCACACTAATGGAACACGCTACACACCGTTTTAGAAGGAACTTAAATGTGCACCGATACTGATTAAGAAATATTTACTTCAAAAAAAATCACCACCAAAAACAACCAACTTAAATGCTGTTACAAAAAGCCTTTTCTGTTAAGGCTTTTGAGGTTTGCATAAACACATCTACAAAGAAAAGGTCTAAAGGCCTGGAAAGAGCAGAGTGGTGTTTTAACTGAATGGATGTCGGGGCCTGTTGTCTGCCTCTTAAAGAAAGCGAGCTTCAGGCTCGAGTCAGCAGCTCAGCAGTGTCTCGTTTCCTGCTTCTGAGGGCCTCACGGGGTGGGGGTGGGGGGCAGGCATGGCTCATGCACACATTTGCTTGTGCTCCAGTTACTCCTCGCAAAAATTAGAAGCTTATGGTTAAGCTAAGCCCCAGTCTGCAGCCTGAGGGACTGATTGAAAGGCCTTCCATGAGGGTGCCGACCGGTCTCGACAAATTCAAATCTCCCTGATCGAGCAAACACCTCCCCCTTCTCTAGATTATATCTGCGGAAAACAAACACCTATCTACGTCTACGCTTCAGGTTGACTCCAAATCACAACAATTCTGCCTTAAGCAGTTCAGGGTGTGTTTAGAGGTAAATGGAACAATGGCCTTCGCTACCGTAAATTACTAATGAGTTTCAGTGTCCATGTTTCACCATTCTCGGACGCCTTCCTGCC
Source organism: Aldrovandia affinis (assembly GCA_029706075.1). Lineage (NCBI taxonomy): Eukaryota > Metazoa > Chordata > Actinopteri > Notacanthiformes > Halosauridae > Aldrovandia > Aldrovandia affinis. The sequence continues at coordinate 939,064 of JAINUG010000194.1, read as the reverse complement.
AGGCCACGGCAGCTCAATCTTCTGTGCGCTCGGTGTCACTGTAGGAGAGAGTGTTACCAGAACACCACAGACCATTTAGCGCTGCACTTGACACGACGAAACGACAAGAGCATTTGATACCCACGCCCGTCTGGGTTTTGAATTCACCCTACGGCACAGTATTGGAACGGCCAGCCAAATTACCCTGCCTTTTTTGGAGACTTGGGGGCTGTTGAAGACACCAGCATTGACCACAACATTCTGGAATTAGGGGCTACACTTCGAAAGATAATTTGTTTTTAATCAATGGGAGCAGCAGTAATTAGCAAATGATCATACACAAGGGCTACAAATCTTGCCAATATGTAAATCTACATACATTTTGTGTGAGTGGGGTTCGTTTAACTCCCGTTTGTGCCACTGTCTTAATTGAGAGACAGTTGGGTGCAGTGATGGATTTAGCCTACATGCTACAGGACTGTACATCCAACGGAATTCCTGTCAGATTAAGGAAGCTGGCCCAGGTTAATGAAGCTCTTGAAGGTACAGGTGGGGTCACCGAAGTTTAGTAAGGCCTTGGGTCAGGAGCTTTCCCTGAGCCCAGGGTCACTCGGCCAGGTTGCGTCTGCTGGATACGAGGAGTGTCAGAGGACCCTAACAGCAGGCTTCTGCATGTTAGCCACTGCCAGACCAAACCCTGGGAAAGAGTAGGCGCTCCAATGCAGTCCAGCCCTCCCTGAAGGTCCGGCTGTGTGTTTATTTTACCCCAGGGGGAGGAGCAAAGCATGTTAAGCTACAAACAAACTTGCTGCCCAAACAGCAGGAAACGATAAGGGGGGCGGCAATAGTGGATGGGTTCACGTCTGAAGTCACACGTCCTTGGATGCTATATTTTTTCCCTTCTTGAAGATTTTACGTGGTATAAGGAAGCAATGGATGTACAATTGTTTTGGCCTTAGGCAATCTGTGGAGATGAAGACTGATGTCCTTGCATTGCAATACCTTGAGGCTAAAAGTGAGCTACAAAACCGGAGTTAACAATCAGGTTTTAAACAAAGACTTTAAAAGCAAACCTGCCAACCCAATACAATGCCTAACAGACCTTTTGGTTCAGAGCCCTGAAGGAGTTGAGTTGCAAAACTCAAGAATCACACCCAGCAAGAAGAATCTTTTCCTTCATGTGGACAGTCAGTGGACTGGTTGTCTTGGATTTCTCTGTTTCTACATGGGGCCAAAGGGGCCAACCATTCCAATCTAATATCCAACTAGTTCCAACCTCAATACCATTTTTTTTTTTTTTTACACATGACGAACCCTGCACTCTAGAAAGGGTACCAGTCGGGTCCAGTCAATGCAGAAAAGGCAACAAATGGCTCAGGTAGTTTTGCCCTTCCATACAATGACTTCCGGTCTTCCACTTCGCCTCTGACGTTCATAGCATGCTTGCAGCATTAGGGCGAATTGACTGAGACCATGTGAGGCTGATGGCCTAGCTCCCCGCTAAAGACAATCAAAGTGACCCTTCTGTTAAGTATACTATGAAAAACGTTCTGCGATAGCTCTGTGGTCGTTTCTTTCTGAAAATCTCATTAGCTGGCCCTTAGCCACCCCAATTCCATCTGACAGGTCTTCACAACAGATCAGTGTTTGTATCTTTGATACAAATTATGAATTAGTTGAGACTTGTACATACCTTAGAAATTACATTTACAAAGGAAGGAGACAGTTGACAGACTTTGACATCTTAGTGAGGCCAAGCATGTTCCTGAACTTCTAATAGCATTATTTCCATCTCTTTATATCCCTGGATAATGTGGTATGCGCAGCCTATATTGACATGGCATTCTGAATGGTCACTTTATTAGCTGGCGGTTGAAAGGCTACTCTAGTACAGAGAAATCTTAAAATAATGGTTTGCTCATATGTAACAAGCCTTGTGAAAGATCTTGTGATTGCGAAGGTTGGTCTACTGCCACTGGCTGGCTGAATTAATTTCGGCTCGCTTCCATCAGATTCTTTGAGTTGGGTGCTGGGGATTTAATGGACTGCATTTGCGGAGAACACATAAGCCATGTGCCCTTCTCCCGAGAGCCACACACTTCTCAGGTTGTGCCTGGCCACCACTGGTTATTGATTAGACAGAACACTGCAGTTGCTTATCTGCTGACTCAACAGATTGCCCAAGGAGGCCCAGTGTCAAGAACAACAAGTAAAGTATGCACAGAGGGGCTTCTTTGACCTTTGTTCTTCTTACTGTAGCAATGTTGTTAGTTACAAAACTGTTAGTTAGAAAATCACCCTAAGGAATGCATGTGATTTCAATGTCAGGGTTGAGACCAGGCAATGTGTACCGGAAAGAAACTACTAGAAGACTGTCACTGCTAGTTCTTCAGGACAAAAATATATGCCAAGCAAATGATTTAATCAGAGCAATATTTAGTCAAAAGTACAATATAACAAACAAAACACTAATAAGACACGCAAAAGGCTCCTGCCGTGAGACATTTCTCACAGTGGTTTCTCCAGCCACTTCTTACAACCCATCATTTCTAACATGCTTTAAAGTGGGTGAAATTTCACTTTAAATGATATCCGAATCTTGTCCTTAAACCAACTCCACCTCACACTGTGCACATCTGGAGATCAGAACCTCTGACAGGCACAGGGGAGGGCTGCACTAGCCCAGAGCTCAATAGCTCTGGCCTATACAGGTTCAATAGCCATTCACCCGGTAAGCCACTATTGGAACAAAAAAAATGTATTAGATGCAGTTGTACAAGTCCATAAGCGCACTCCACTCATTTCATCTCAAACGAGTGAATGGGGGTAAAAGGCAGGATTAAAAGATTATGCGGAAAGGCCAAAACGGCCCGTTATATCAGCCCATCATAACAGCGGAAACAGCTCTGATTGGCTGGAGCCAGGCGGGTGACAGCTGGCTCCTTGACAGCACTGGCAGAGGCCTGATAGAGACCTGGCGGTGTGGTTTTTGGAGGACCGGCTTTGTCTGCGGATGCTGAAAAGCCACGTGGCCAGACAGATTCTTGATGCAGAGTGCACAGGGCAGACTGCCAGGGTAGTCCAGAAAAGTAGGACAGTGCAATGCCGTGCACAGGCTCAGACAAAAACATCCCGTCACTGGATCAGGAGAGACCACGTTCTTATCGGTCAGCATTCTGCATGCATAAAAAAAACCCACTCACAAATCCAGCTCATCTTCCTTAATCCCTGCCCCTTGCGCATCATCACCTGGGGTTGGCTAAACTATTAAGACGGGGGCTTTGCTAACGGACGAACTACAGTGTCAATATCTTACTGGTATCAATGCATTAACACTCTCATTACAATGCCCTACCCATTACAGTTTTAATCCTGAGAGCTGGAAGAGTACATATGGCTGCAATATCAAAATGACCAATTGCATCATGAGTGCAGGCACATGCGCAGCCATGAGTGCATGCGTGTCTGCATGTTTGCAGGTTTCATGCGCGTGTGGAGGGAGCATTAGGCAGGAAAAGCCATGCTAACTCGACGGCAGGGTTACCGGAGGTCCGGATGGCCGTGTATAGTGGAAGTAAAGGCCTTTTCACACCATGTTCCTTCAACAGCAATTGGATTTGGTTTGTTTAGTATGAAAAGAACGTAGGCCTATATATTTTTCAGCTGAATCCAACGTATCAATGTTTGGAAATTGCTCCTTTTGTCCACATTTTCTTGGGGCTCAGTTAGCACTAGGCGTGTGACTCCAACAACAACAACAAAAAATCCTGTCTGATATTTGGAGAAAATATGTAGACTTGTTTGAATAGTATTCGAATATGCCTGTTACAGACCAAACTTTCGTTAGTTTAAAAACCCCTTCAATATTTCCCGGAAAAGTCGATTCGCTTTCATGGCAAAGCATGAGAAATGCTAGTTGGCGCGAGTAAACTTTTATTGGCTTGGGTCCAAATACGATTGTTCTGTATTATATTTACATTTAATACCAAATTAAGTCTCATTTTTGTGTAGTTTAAAGTGTTAATCATGTACCTGCGTACTTTGACAAAGCAGTGAATCTTTTCCATGGTAGAATTCATTTATGCGAAATATGAAGACAAACATAAAAGTCAATAAATAGGTAGGCTATGCAAAAAGGATGTCAAAAATGTCTATTGCGTTATCAGTAATTTGAATAGCCATTTGGTTAGCACACTTTTAAAAAATATATCAAATCTCATTCATCTTTGAAACTGGTGTTGTAAATTCAAATGCAGATTCAAAACGAACTCAATATTCAAATATAATGTGACAGCTCTCATTCGCAATGCAAGGAAAGGATATTTCCTCCCCTTAGCCAGATTTGTGGAGAATACTACAGGCATGTGGCTATTATGAGGAGACTCCAGCTAATAAGACTCTGGATTGGACACAAGCCCACAGTACTTCACGAGTGCACAGGTTCATACTTTGTGTGAGTTCAATCCTGTCGGAGCAGATGATAGCATGTCCTTATATACTCCTGGGCCTCCAAGAATGCTGATCAGGTAGTTCACCCACTGTCATGTCTTGGTGCTCATAAGAAAACAACTAAAGGTCCTCCCCCATGCCAAGGCCGATGATGCCTGGCAACGGCGCTCGCTGACAACCCTCCGCTGGCACGGCTTCCAAGGTCCACGGGAGAGAAAGGGGCCTTTGGCAGCAGCAGCAGCATGGCTCAGGAAGCATTCTTCCCAGTCCCCCTAAAAAAACAACTGTTGTATCCCATTCAAACAAATGCCTGAAGGCCTTTGGTTTCCCTCTGCTTCAGACAGCAGAGCCATTTTTGTGTAGGCTGGGAGCCTTGCGGAGGCCTGAGGAGAAGAAAAACTTGCCTTCTTCCCCTGCGCACAGAGACAAAATGGCCTCTGAACTCTTGCCAGTCATGCCATGATCAACCAACAGACCACATACACCCTGGAAAATGGAAACCCACACACACACCACACTACTGCACTACTGCACCCCTGGCACTCGGCTCTAGTGCAGTAAAGCTTCACTTCATTGCTAGTGCCCCATCCGGTTACTGCTCTGTCAACAGCCACAGCAGGCTCAGGAGGAATGATAACAGTCCTCCTGTGGCATCTCAGTCTTATCGCTTCAAGATCATAAGCAATATGCTTGGCAGGAGACAAATCCTTCCGATGATAGAATGATTAAAATAAATGTTTTTAAGTGCACATCACACTGCGCACTGCACAGATTGCCATGAGAGGAAACAGCTGCAATTCCCAAGCTAACATTTTCTATTCCCCCTGGGCCAAGTCCCATCCCCCCCAAGAGCAGGAGCTGTTTTCAATACCTTTAATTTAATTACGCTCTATGGAACAGCTTTCACAACACTCTAATGAAGCATTATATGCACCAACCGAGAACCAATTTTTAACAAGACAACGAATAGAGGGTGGGGAATGTCAGGTCACAGATTAAAAATGAACTCTTGCCAACACTTAGAAAAAGATCTAACTTAAATGAAGATGCTGAGTCACATAGCCCAAGAGCAGGTGTGACTCTTAAGGCACCGTTTCAGAGTGCAGGTAAGTCACAGTCACAAGTTGAAGCCTCCGATTCAGGGTGTAAAGGACAGACCGGTTTCAGCCTTCATGGGAAGGAAGTGCTTCTGCAAAAACAGGCGCAGAGGAGACAAAGCTGGGGCTGGGACACTGGGAAATGGAACACAGCCCTCTGACGGAGATCAAAGGGGGTACAGGCAGCCCTGTGAAGAGCCGGAGAGACTCAGTCATGTGATCTAATATGATGTGAAAGCCACTTTCAGCCCTGTGCTGCAACAGAAAAAACTGAGAAGACCTACATGCATGCAGATACTGTCTTCAGTCAGACACACGCACAAAAACAAGCACTGCTTCCTGAGCAGGGAGCAAAGCAAATCTGTCCTGGCCCAAATTATTCTGCTCTGAAACCCAATGATACAGCTAGAAAAGGCCCATCTACAGCTGAAGCAGTTAGGGAGGATTAATGTGCTGCTGGGCAGTTTCGGCTGGGTGAGGCATACAGGGTGGGGGAGAGGACAGCTGCTGTGAGAGTAGGCCTGGCCTCACGGCGCGCACACACCGAACAGTACCGCATCCTCCTCGCCACAGCCAATAGCCAGTCAGAGCGCACCACAAAGGACATCTCACTACCTCCAGCACTGGCACTGCAGCTCATCATATCAGAGACACTGTTGCGCGATACAACGTTGTGCCCTGTCCGTTAACTACGGCATTGACTGCGACAGGCTTCAGGCTGCTGTGAGCTCAGCTCCAACGGCGCGCGGTCTCTCACGTTCCTTCAACAGCGCGCCGCACTTCCTTGCCAATTCCCAGTTCTTGGCCACATCGCTCGCTTGAATCCAGGCATATACACTGAAACACAAAGTTTACACAGCAACAATACACAAGTGACTGCATTTTCACCTGCCTCCAGTGTCAACAGGGGAAGTTTCAGTGCTCGCGGATCTGTGCTGCCGGCAGAGCTCGGGCCACTGCCTCACTGAAAGGGCTCACTTTCCCCCACGGTCTGTGGGCAAGAACAATGCACACCAATGCAGACACAATCCAGCATTGTCCTAGCTGATTAAACCATTCGGTTTTGATAACCCCAACTCAGTATTCCAGTGCAATAGATGATTAGGCCACAAGGAGAGCAAGAGATATGTCTGCGGAGAACATATTTGTCGGAAAACTTGTTTGTCTAGAAATTATCCTTCAGACTGTAAACGTGTTTACATTGAAGTTTATATTGCTCAACATTCCCCCAAACATTACAATTTCAGTTCACTGGTGATCAGTAACAATGTTCAAGCCAAGAATGAGCGACCTGATTTGAAAAAAAAGAAAAGATTTTAAAAGAAGAGAACCAGGTAAACAAACAAATGTTTAAAGGAACGGTGGGCAAACATACTTGCGTGGCCCTGTTCTGACATAGCCTAAGTGTTCATTCAAATGTCCACGGTACACTCCCCAGTGAAGCTTAAAAAATATATATATAATAGCAACGGGGGAGTGGGAAATGTGCTGTGCTTCTCTGTTGGTGCTGAAAAAATACATTTTCAATTGGAAACAGAGCAGGGGCCATTGAGACAATAGGATGGGAATAGGATTAGAAACTATCCAAAACAAGGAAATATGCTTTTCAACCCATTTCTTTTAAAAGATGGAGAAAGAGCAGGCCTCAAAGCAGGAAGTAGTTATGTAATCCTTCCTTGTTTTGAATTTCTATACTATAAACTCAGGACCCATTTTCATACAGTGGTGCCATTATAGCCTTGAGTAAGTCAGTCCAAAGAGGCATTATATCTGTAACATGGGGCCAACCACAGACAATATCTCTCACCCATGAATCCAAATACATTCACTTACCTTAATAGTTAAATCTATGAGAAGATAGCCATTACAAAAGGTGGGCCTTTCAAATCATTCCAATGCTTACCCAAAAGGATAGGAAAACAGGGAATCAAGTAATCATAAAAAAGGCTAATCCTTCCGAAATATTGGGGTTTGCCTATATTAAACATTTAGCTGTTGTTTTGTACTATTGCTGCTAAGAAATCTTTCTACCATTTACTGCAAGAAGGCAACTGCATGAGGCCCTGTGAGTACATGTTTTAAGAAGCTCCGCTGGCATGTAAACAACATTTTGTATCAACATCTGTTAACTGCTTTAACTGGAGGCTCAAATTATGCCTTTTTCTTATTAGAAACTATGAATGTGTTCCCCTAAAAACCATCCTGTCAAGCAGAAACATATTAATGTCCCCATTTTGAAAATATGTTGCAATTGCACAGAAACTCAGACTTCAGACACAGAAACATGGCAATCATATGCACAGAATTGTTTTAACATTGTTAACAAACAAGTTTTCAGTTAGCCAATTACTGTAGCAAGCGAGCTAGCTTTATATTCACAGTGAAAAAAGGAGGCTAAATGCAAAAGACTGCAGCTAGAGGATTTATTTGAACATGCAGGATATTCATACAGAATACAGAAGGGCCACAAAGACATTCCCTGGTTGCAAATCGCAGATCAACTGAAATCAACTTGTGAATGTTGTAGTGAACTAGCTTTTTAGCTAAACGATTCAAATAGGTAATCGAATAGGAAATATGAAAAATGAGAACTGGCACTGCTTCTTCCATACTGATATGTTTGTGGCATCAGTTATTGCAGTGGGTTCAGATTTCACAAATGGCAACATCTAACTGTGGTTCTGTGATCCAACTTACATGTGACTTGATATGCCATTTGCCCATAATGGAGCAGTGTTTTCAGTTTTCCGGTAACTGATTACCCATACACACTCCTATCCATTGTCTAGCACTTCAATGTTTAAAACCCAAATCATGTGGAACTTCCTGACAATGCTGTGAAACTGTAGCAACTTGATACCATTGCATTAGAACGTTCTCGATCACAATGCTAGAGAAATGCAGGGGAACCACCAAACACAGTGTCATCACATTGAGGTCTCTAACCGACTGTGTTCAGCTGCACCTGAGATCAGGAGAAATCTGCACTCTGGAGCGAGCCATTGTTAAGATTGAGGACTCTGTCTAATGGAATGGTGATGTCACAGTGGTCAGATCTGGTGGAGAGTCAGGGTTGCTAGATTTGAAGTGAGCTAAAACCAGACAGAGGGCAATGAAGGTAATCTAATCCATTATGTTTCAGGAGCAGTTAGCATGACAATGCAGAATTTATTCACCAATGCGGATACCACAACGTTCCCCATTCTCTCATCTGCTAATCATTCCATACAGCAAAATAAACTTACGCCAGAGTAGGTTCTTGGGGCATCCAAATAAATTGTGACCAACAAATCACATCACTCAAATTTACTTTGCATGTACATTAGCAAACATTTGCTACTTTCAAGTCAAATCAGTGAGTAAAAAGTTACACTTCTTTTAGCTACTTTGGGTGACCAACCAAGACGGACACTCTTTGAAAGCTATGATAACGAGCACTGTCTGAATAAGTTATTCCACATTAGATATTGGAATTCCTATGCAGCTAGGTAACAAAGGAACAAGATGGCCCTAAATCTTATTGATAAATGCATTTTAACAAATAAATAAAAAATTACATTTTTTAATTTTATTTTTATTTTACAAATTATCAGGAAGTAAATTTGTGCTGGCAAGAGCCACTATATTGCCACGAGGACACAACTAGCATGCACTATTCATGAGTTACTTTTCAAACTCTTCCTCATTAGCATATGACCGCATATGTGTGCATCTTTTATCCTCAACCGCCAATTTTTTGAGTTACGTTTTGCATTGTAGCTAACTGGAAGAGCAAGTGAATTTGTGGGGTCTTCCTTTCACTGGATGCCATTATACCCTATTGTGTCGTACAAGCACAAATTAATTTTGCGATCATGTTGGTATCATTTGGTGCTGGTAAATTACACTGAAAGGAGCGAAGTGATTCTTTTTAAAAACAGAACATTCTGTAATTTAAACTGAGATGTGTCCATTTCGTAACATTTTCAAGGACCATAATTATGGACTTGACAAAAAATGAATCAATTGTTCCAATTGGTTATTTGGTGCACGGTCAGCACACATGACTGGACAGGACAGAACATAACATCTGGCAACCCTGCAGATCCCTAGCCCCAAGATCTTGCTTCACCGTACAACTTGAAGGCAACTTGGAAAGTTATCCTACAGCCTGCATCAACATACCCTGCTGGAGTCCATACAAAGCACATTCTTCACATGGTGCCAGAGTTTAACGCTAGAAAGACTGCATGAGAGTGCAGTTCCGGTCTCCAAAATGTCTGTGAGCTCAGTGAAACTAAGCATGGCTGAAACGCATTCATCACAACTCCAACTAAAACAATCAAGGAATTGAAGAAAAGGCACCTATTCTCTTCCCATGTGTTCTGTGTGTTCATAACCTGTTCATGTGGACAAGGCATGTTGAACCCCCGCCAGTGCAGAGATCCAGGGGGAGCACTTTCAGTGCACAGTTCAGCCAAGGCAGACCGACACAAAGCAGTGAGGAGAAACAGAAGAGATAAGACACCACATACATTCATTCTGAGCTAAGAAACTGGTTAGGTGGGGTAGGGGAGAGAACTTGTCTAACCCTTGAAATTTGCCTTTTTTATGAATGCTGAAACAGTAACCAAGTTAAAAATGATTCAATGTGTTTTGTCAATTTAAACTGGAATGAGGATAGTGAAGTAGGCCAATACACAGATTCTCAATATTCTATGAAGCTGAGATTATGTAATTATGCATCACTACAGACAGGGCAGAATCCTTTTTCGTTTGGGGTGCTCAATATAGCACCTCCAAAGAAGCAGAATTCTGTAAATTTTGTACCATTAAATGGCATAAAATGGTTTTCACCACCACGTAAAGAAGAACAAAATGGAGGTGTGCTTTACGCAGAAGTTGAAAAACAGATTTGACAGAAAAACAAAAGTCACTGTTCAAAGTTCTTCCATATGATCAAAGAGAGTCAACTTCCCTGAAGGCTTGAAAAAACAATACACAATGCCTGTGGCCATCCACTGTCAATTACAGGTACTCCATTTCCACAACATGTGACAGGGAGCAGCAACTGTTCAAACCTGTCTGATGCATGTAGCTTACATGAATAGACTGTAGAAATTCTGCACAAACAGAATGACTGTCTTAAAAAAAAGGTGTCGTAATGCAGATTAACACGCGATTAACACACATGAGTTAACCACTTCTTTTCATAATTCTTGTCAAACCCTAGGCTTGAAAACTTGATGACAATGATAGCACAGTATAATATATGCAAAATACTTGTATTCTATGAATGTTTATTCTTTCACACAAGGCAATCCTATGCTACTCTCCTTTGTTTTCTATCGTGTGCAGCAGATGCTGTGAAAGCCAAAGCCTGTTTGCTTTTTTAAGGCCATGTTCACATAGGAAAATATGTGGTTGTCTTTGGATTCTGAAGTTAATCCAAAAGGTGCTGATGGGGGAGGGAAAGGGAAAAAAAAAAAAAAAAAAAAAAGAAGAAAAGAAAGAAAAAAAAAAAAAAACTTGAATGTGGCCAGTCTGTGTTCAAGATTCCTTCAAATGCTTATACACACAAAAGTGAAGGCTCTCTCTGAACTTCCATTCTATTCTATTTTAGCATTATGACATTTTTCACCCCATTTGTAAGGGTGAACAAAATCAATGCTGCAGAATAGTATGCAATGGTGAAGCAGCTTTTTCAAACTCTAATTGACCCAAACTAGTTTAGATTTGAATGTGACAAACAGCAATACTTCCATACTTCATTCTGCCATACAAAGTGCATATGTAACAACAAGAGGATGAAAAATGGTGTGTAACACATTTTTTTATTCAGGTAAATTTACACCAGCTCATGTTTATACTAGCCCATCTATTGTTGCTATTCATTTTTAGAACAGTTAATGGTTTTTTATTATTTAAGAGGGAATCCTGAAGGTTCTACCTGCAACACTTCTGCTGATTAGTCGTGAAAGGGTCTTTTCTAAAAAACGAATTTCAAGTTCTGTTTATAAAAAAAAAATAATAATAATAATAATAATAAATAAAAAGGTATCCTTCCTGGTTCCAGGCTGAAATGTAACAGAATGCTGCTTACATTATGCAAACACAAACGAGAGGGAAGACAAGCTTGCCAACTCAGATATCCAGAAAGCATTTCCATTGCTAACTAGGGGTACCCCACAGTGGGTGTGTGCATGCGGACATGGCCGTTGGGGGTGGGCCTTTTCAAAAAGTTAATCATCACTTTCTCATCTGTGGCTCAAAACAAAATACCTCTCGCTCTCTTGTTACCAGCACCCAGCACTGCAATCACGCTAAGTGCTTTAGTATCCCATCTTTGAGGTGTTATAATTGGCACTGGAAAAACTGATACTACCGTGTGACAGGGTCTGTGCTTGTTATTAGGCCTGTGAGACTGCACGTTTGCTGTCGGAGAGCAGAAGCTCTTCAGCTGTGGGCCTGATCTTGCTCAAGCCCCAGCCTTCGGCCTGAGCAGCCATGGGCCCCCTCTATTACTGCCATCTTTGTGTTATGCTCGACTGTGTCTATGCAGCAGAGGCAGGAAAACCGTCCGTAAATGGTAAACAGTGCAATGAGTAACTAACCCCTTAATCTACAGTGCTGCACTTACAATACTGTAAGTGGTTATTTTAGCAAAACATGGGAGGAGGGTTTACGCTCACTTTTACTCACACAGTGAAAACATACCTCAGAGCAAAACTATAGGCTGCTGTCTGTAAATAGACATGCACAATACAATTAATTGCACGGTTTTACAATTGTCAAAATGGGGGTCTGTACGGTGTTATTTTGCAAGTTACAAAGCAAGCACAGCTTCTCTAACTTCACAATATTGTTTTTGTTATCCAGGGAAAATAAAATGACCAAAAAATGAAAAAGAGGGTGTTTACATAAGACCCATACTAAAAGGTAAATCAGCTAATTCAATGGGGAACCAACTAAACTGAATGAACCAGCTTAAGAAATCAACTGACATGAATTTACTGCCACAGAAATTGCCTTACATTCTGCATTGTATAAACAACAAGAGTTTTCAGCACTGGGCTCCATGTTTGTACTAAACATACACTGCACTGCTAAATTATGTTAAGATACAAACATGAACAACAAGTATTTCTGGATTACAAGGTGAATGCTGTGAAAATGGTGAAAAGATGTGTGATTTGAATGCGAGTAGGCCATTTTTAAATACTGCTGTAAAACCTCCTTCCGTGAATTCAAATCCAAAGCAAATGGAAAATTGCCATACTTAATTTGGATGAATTAAGACAAGATATAGGCCTAAAATCACATAGGCTATGTAACTCAGGAGGTAGTCTGACACTAAGTACACTGCCAAGGGCCACAAAAGCCAGCACAAAACTCTGGGAGGAAGGTAGTGTGTAGCCCATAGCCAGAATTGTACTGTGATTGACAAACCACTTCCCTTGTAAACTTAATCAGGTAGCTGGAAATTCTCTACATAGATACTCAAATAAGATAAAGATAAACATATAAAGAATCAGATACATTGTTCTTATACATTCAAATACAGACATTTTGAATACATTTTAAAAAATACAATTGCTTATTATATTAAAAATCTTGAAATAATAATTACTGTAGCATCCATTCACCAGTAGTTGATTGTTACCAGATTTTAATGTATTTTAAATTTATTAAGAAAAACAGTATGTAAAGTAGTATTTCCTCAGTTTAAGTAAAATATTTCACTTTTCTTACTCGTTGTGATTTATCTTTTGTGAAAGAATGCAATCTTTCTTGATTTTGTATGTTTGTGTTCGTTACAATTGTGTGCTGAAAAGCAACTCATACTCTCCTGTACTGCTTAGATTGCACGTGGCTATGAATACGACTTAAAGAGAACGACCACGATTTTTACTCAAGCAATCAATTTCGTCCACGGCTGAAGTAACATTGTTCTAAAACAAAATTGCATTATCCAGAAAATGTAAGAGTAAAGAAAACTGCATTCATATTTAATCTGACCCGTAGGTGCAGGTACGCACTTGGGAAACTAACAGGAAAATCAACATGCATCAATCAATTTCATTATCTCCTATTCTACTGAATATTGTTCTCTCCAGCGTGTACAGGGGGGGAACCGACTGAATTATGGGGGCAGCGTTAAGCTTGGGGCATTTAACTAAATAGTGAAAACAATTAACAGGCTATGAAACTATTTGCAATATATAAGTTACATTGGCAACCTAACGACATTCTATTATAACATTAATTGTACATTGACAACGTTAATTAAAAGTAATTTTCGTCAAGAATTAAAATCTCACGTTCCATATTGCACATTAAGAGAGTGCACAATAGGTTTTACTTTGGTCTTATATAAGACGACTAACGTTATACATTATATTAACAACTGATTTTCACACAAAAACGGCGGTCACAAAATAACGAAGGCGGCCGTGACGTAACGTTCACGTGAACTTGGGTCTTTCTGACCCATTAGCTGACATTAGCTAGCTAGCTATGTTCTTCGTGTTAAGGTAAATGGGATATCTCTTCGACTGCTTTTTGTATTTGCTAAATAATTGATCATATCAGCATACACGAGGTTGCGAGACAGCGCACACAGACGCTAGCGCGACGGACATTAAATGAGCTAAAACGTTAGCTCCCTAAACCTTAGCTAATCGCACACCTCTAACGCAGTTATTAATTTCATCGTAGGTACTAGCTAGTGCTATCTTGACTTGGCCCAGGTAACGTTAGGTAGCCAGCTACAAGTACCTGCGTCAACACGCATCCCTAAGATAGATAAATAGATTCACCACTGGCTCAAATATGCTAGCTAGGTAACGTTAGCTAGCTCAAAAATGAAATGACAAGAGCTGAGGCCACCATAGCAATGGAAACAAATAGCTAACGTTGACTTTTCTTTTTTTCTCAACCTATGAAGATCGTTTAACGTTCCAAGATAGTAGGATGCTTAGTTTACCGTATGCCGAGAAGACTGGCTAATCAACTTGTAAACTTGTTTAAGGATAACATTAAATTAACGTTAGGTAAGGTAGCTTAATAACGTTAGCAACTAGCTAACGAACCAGTCGGTTGACGTCGCTTGCTAGCTGGCTCGTTAGTTTTAATGAATACGAGGAAATGGCAAATCGCATGCGACCTAGTTAGCTATATAAAATGAGTACATTAAGTTAACGCTAGCTGCAAATGCGTGTTAACAACGTATGTTTGCCCACTAGGTTGCTTGCTAAATATATTGTGAAATTAGTGTTAGCCATATTGCTAGCTATGTAGCTCACTAGTGCTAGATGTGTCTCGACTTATCATCAATCAAATGAGTGGCTTGAAAGCGCACTAGCTAGTATGAGCTGTTAGCGCTTCTAGCTATTTTAACGTTACGTCTATAACGTTAATTACCCGTTAGTTAGATAGCTACAACAGTCCCATCGGGCCTTCTCGTGGCTTATCCCATCTCAGCAGCCAAACTATGAAAATGTCATTGTTTACTTGCTAACCGTTAAACATAGCGAATGAAACAGGACAGTAACCACAGAAGGCATCAATTGATCGTAGTTCGGTGATGACAAATGGGAAACAAAACGCAACTCACCAGCACAGGAGAGCTACAATTAGGCACACCAACACAACACGCAGCCTCTTCATTATCTTCCCGCGGGGACCAACATCCTCGCTATTTTTCTTGCTTTTTTTCTAACCTCCCTTTTACAACAAAAATTAAACCTATTTAAGCTTTATTAATACGCTTGAGGCTATTAAAAAAAATATAGATATATATATAAAAGAAAGACGGCGAGTGACTATTCGCTGCAAATACACTCGTAAAGAATAAATGTTCCGTCTGTTTTAAAGCGCTTTCCTCTCTTTCTTTTCCTGCTGGCTTCTGTTCTTGCGGCTCGAGCTCTCCAGTGCCTGGCGCTGCTGCGGTTCTCCTCTAAACCAATAGAAACAGCCAGTTTCCTCGGCTCGTGACGCAATCGTATTCGGCCCCTCCTGTTTCCGTCTGACTCGGCTGAGTTGGAACTTATTTCATAGGACGCGTCACCTTTACTGAAAGGCATAGCTACAGGAACTTTAAATATTCTCGATTGTGCAATTGCCTTTTAACATCGATTAGTCATTAAAAGTGGATGAGATGACAACTTGTGATAGCAACCGTCATCTTGGAGAGATTGCCAATCCGCCATGTCTAAATCATACGTTTATCTAGCTAGCAATCTAGCCACTTCAAATGTTCAGAAAGTATGTTTTGCATCTACTAGAATGTTTTTTAAAAAGGCATACGTCAATAAATATTAATCAAATCTGAAACAACGTGACTATAAATACATATACATTTTCTGGATTTTAGTTAGTACTTTGAGATATCATCCGAATACAAAGCTCAATAGAGAAAGCGAGGTTTATTTTATCGTCATCTATTGTGAATACACATACTAAAATAGTTCCTTTCCGCACAAAGTGGAAAGGCTACTTTACACTACAGCCCCCAGCATGCTGTTGTAAAAAGCATGCCTCTGAAAACGCCTGTTTGAATTCCTTATTTTGCCGTGGTTTATATTTATATAATCAGCGTGAACTGTGTGTGTGTGATAGATACATTTTAACGTTATCTTCATACAAGTATAGTAAATATTCGCCACACAAAAGAGAGCCTGTTTCTAACGATAAAGTTACACATGAAGTCGACTTTGCTATGGGGTCCTTGCGAGACTCTCCTCGACTCATTGAGAGGCTGTCCAAGTAAGTTTTGATGAGTCGTCAGTCAGAGAGTACGTCTGTCGTGTCAATAAACTTGTATTCTTGAATTAGCTACTTTCACGTTATCCATATTTAGGTTGTCGGTTTGATCAGTTTACGGTTGTGGGAGGGCGATGGCTGTGTTCGGAGTATTTTTTCTCTTGGTAATATCGGGATGTGTGTCAGAGAGGGTTTTCGTCGCCGCATTTTCCCAGTCCCTGGACAGCGACTTCACCTTCACCCTACCCGCTGGTCGCAAAGAGTGCTTCTTCCAGACCATGAAGAAAGATGCTTCACTGGAAATTGAATATCAGGTGAAAGTCCTTCCCTACATTTCATCATTAGTTAGTATACAAAGCACAGAGTGCCTGCTAAAGAGCTATGCCAGTGGATCCGGTCCAGGTGAATTCAGCGTCACAAATACGGAGTTCCATCTAGCTGGCTACCTCACACGCTAACGAACTAGACTGCTAGCTAGGTAGTTAGCTAACTCTTGTCATTCCTTATGTTATACTTCGGAAACTTGTAATACATATAACTATTTACTCTATATGTTGTATATTATAAGCTATTTTACGTGGTGTGGAGTTGTTAAAAACTTAGTTGTTTAAACGAACTGTGTTGATAACGTTAGCGCTAGCTAATTGTCTGATGCTGCTGGCTAGCGCTAGCTATCTTGTGGACATGCCGTAACGTTCGCTATAGCGACCTAACGTTGTTTTGCTTGTCTATCAAAATATATTTTGGTGGATAACGCTGACGCTCGCAAAGTAACATTACCTTGCCTTCTCTTTTTTCAAATAAATCACCAAGCTAGTTAACGTAGGAAAAGCATTCTGACCTAAATGTTTGACTAACCTGTTGACCTTAACGACGCGAGTACTCCACCTTACTACGATAGCCTACGGTACCTACCTAGCCATCATCCTATTTCTATCAACATCAACATTTAATTTGTATAGCTTTGGTGTTTTCTGTGAAAATTCACATAAAAATGTAGCATTGCAGTGGGAACAGACTTCTTTGTTAGCTAATCTGAAAGTGCAAGCTATACAATAGTACTTAACCTAAACCTCACATCACTTTTTTTAACTTCGGTTAATATTTTGGGTAGCCTTCATTCACTTAGCTATATTAATCAATGAGTACTTGGGTAATATTAACCCAATCCAAACTTGTGGTTGTCTGAACATAGTACCAGGTCTAATCAGGAGCCAGGAAACGTTACTACATAGCCGCCACCGTTTTCATAGAGGACAAAATACTAATAGTCTTGAAACTGGGATGCATGCTGCTCTAGGGTCAATATGAAAGAGAAAATCGACTGCTTGCTTGTGCCTTGTACAACGCCTCATCAAATGTTTGTATTTGTATTTGAGATTGTATCATAACCTCGCCACATACATTTTAATGTGTACATCTCCACCTTGTTTTAGCCCCGTGGTGCACTTGCATCAGGCCACCTTACAAGTTCTTGTCACCAGATTGAGCCAACATGTTTTCTGGTGACAATGTGGTAATATTCAGTGGTAGCGAGATTTATAAAAAAAAAAAAAAAAAAAAAAAAAAAAAAAAGGTTGTATCATCAGTGATGGCCACGATTGGTAGCCTTTCAGCAGTTTCCTTGTCTTCTGACTCCACTCACTTGTGTGTGGGGACATCCACAGGTGCTTGACGGGGCAGGCCTAGACATAGATTTTTACCTGTCCTCACCAAGTGGGAGCCTGCTGGCCAGAGACCACAGGAAGTCTGACGGCGTGCACACGTAGGTAGCATGTAGCATGGACGCATATAGCATGCTTATCCCGCACACATTCATTTCACATGATTTCTGTGTATACGTTTGCAGAGTTGACGTCGTGGTTGTTTTCCCAATCCAAATCAACCTCTATCGTTCACAGAGTGGAGACGGTGGACGGAGACTACATGTTCTGTTTTGACAACTCCTTCAGTGCCGTGTCTGAGAAGATCATCTTCTTTGAGCTGATCTTGGACAACATGGATGACACGGATGGCTCAGACCCCGAGGGCTGGAAGGAATACGTCCACGGAACTGATATTCTGGATATGAAGCTGGAGGACATTATGGTATATCTGCCTGGTCACCTGGTTTCATCACTATGTGCCTCAGGCTAAAACCTTCCATGCCATTTCTCTTTGAAAGAAGACCGAAATCTTAATCCCTTCCCAGTACCACTTTTTCTTGCATTAAACGGTTAAATCCCGATTGCTTAAGGTCAGGCTTGTTTAGTGACGTGGCTTCCAAGGGCTGACATTGGGCTGTTTTGTCCCTCTGGTTTGGAACAGCACACTGTAATAGTATGTGCACTTCCAGGGTGCTTTGCAGCACAGCATGTCACAGCGACCCAGCCAACTCTGTTTCCTCATATCCTCGTGACTGTGACTGCATGAGGACAGAAAGACTGAACAGTAACCGTTTTGTGTGCACACCTTCGTCTAATATCTGTATTTATTATTTAAAAATATCTGTATTTAATATTTATTTCAGCCAATAATCAGACCTTCATCTAGTATCTGTTTGTCGATAAACGGTTCTTCTCACAGGAAGCACATAACCTCAGCTGTTTTGGAGATTAGTTCAGTTGGTTGAGTTAGGTTTCAGTTTCGAACACAGTCCGTGGGGTTTGTTCGCAATCCGTGCGCTGCTGCTGCTGCATATGGACATGTGTAAGAGAGCTTCATCTGCGCCTCGTCTCTCTCCACCCTTACAGGACACCATCAACAGTGTGAAGGCCCGGCTGGGGAAGAGCCTGCAGATTCAGACTGTGCTGCGAGCGTTTGAAGCCCGGGACCGCAACCTGCAGGAGAGCAACTACGAGCGGGTCAACCTGTGGTCCTGCACCAACCTGCTGGTCATGTTAGTGGTGTCCGCGTTACAGGTCTACCTGCTGCGCAGCCTCTTCGACGACAAAAGGAGGAGTCGCACATAACAGCCCATGCCGGGAGAGACATGGCCTGGCACCAGGCCCAGACGGCACCAGAGACCAAACTCTCTCTGCTGCTGGGCTGCACTGCATAGGCGACTTAAACACACACACACACACACACACACACACACTCTCATGCACACGCACATGAACATGCACGCTCATGCAAGCATACGTGCAATCACAAGCACATAAGCAGACACGCGCACACACACACACACACACACACACACACACACACACACACACACACACAGAGACACACACATATGCACATGCACTAATGCATGCATACTCCCAAGCACATACATACACACACACACTCATGCATGCATACGCACTCACAGTACACACGCACACACATGCACACATATTCTTTTGCCAAGCCCTGTCCGTCCAGTCATGTCCTCCCGCTCCAGTGGCTCCAGGGAGGAGGAACAGTGGGAGGTCCCCCCTCAGCTCACAGGAGTCCCTTTTCTCTCACGCGCTACTGACCTGTTAAAGACAATCATTCGTTGCCGTACATGAGCCATGGAGATAAAGCCCACCAGTTGGACTGCACACCTTATCTCTGTCAGTCTCTACCCATCGAAGCAAAGAGATTTTATTCACATCTCCAAAGCTGCTTGTTTGATTTATGGAGATTGACATGTGAATGAGAATGACAGACCAACTTGGTCTGTAATTTTAGTACACAGAGGACTGAGCCGTACTTAAAAAACAAAACATATATATTTGTCATATGCTCTGTTTCTTACTGTATAAAAACAAGTTTTTATTTTAAATGAACCTTTAACTAGTTTAAGAAAAGGAAATGCTGTTTACAAGTCGGGTAACTAAAGTCTTCCAGGCACTGAAGTCTTCTGAGTGCACTGTCCTGTTCAGTTGGCCACACCTTACCATACCTGAAAAGTGACTTGGCTGCTGCCACTCACCTAGCCCCATCTAGGTAGATCCCATTTGTTACTGAAATGTGTAAGAGTAGTCCTCAGTGCATCAGAAGATGTAGGTGGATCCTTTTGGCTGTGACTTCAGCAGAACAGTGCGATGTCATGCCCTGCCTATGTGGCAAACGGTGACACTGACAATCTCCCCCCACATGGGGAGCGTGCTGGCTGCTCGCTCATCTGTGTAACGGGACTGCCGGACTGCCAGCCTGCCAGCCAGTCAGCCAAAAGGTTCTGTTGCCAGGGAGGAAGTAGAGTGAGGAAAAGGATCACTTGTTAAATCCTCAAGGTCCATCTGTAATTCACTGCCTTCAAGTGCCGGCCAATTCAGAGCTGCACTGACAGGTGTCAGGTTTTGACCTGGCTGGAGAGCAGCCTGCCTGCACAGGCCTGTTTTCTCTCTCTAGCTCACACAGACGTTATGCGCGAACGCCTGCACCATCAGGCGAAACCACAAACGTGCAGATGAGACGACTATAGGGGTAGCTGATGAGTTGTGTCATTCTTACACTTGTTGTCATGTTTATGGTTTGGAGCTCTATTACTGCCCTGCAGTGTAAACTGTAGTGTGTACAGCCAGTGAGACTGGGGTACTTTCATAATTTAGAGCACAATCTGCACGAAAAATGGCAGGAACGGCAGTAGAATTCCAGTTAAAATAGTGTCTAATTGGGCAGGGTTGCAATGCTTCAAATGAGATTGACTGTTACACTGCAAGAGAGTGAAGGTGCTGAAAATGTATTAGTATAGCGTTTATCATTTGTAGGAGGGACATTTCTTAGCAGCTCAACACCTCCATCTCCTGGGTGAATCAAGAACTGCCTAAACCCTGCAAGACAAAACAATGTCTGTTTGGAACAGTGCAGGCGGTCTGATGGAGTCATAGCACAGTACAAAGACAAAACATAAGCCACAGTTAAGCACTGACCACGGGTATGATGCTGTATGAACTTTTGGATCTATGTCTCAAGCGGTTCAGCAAGTTACATTGACAATTTCCGATGAACAACTTCCAAAAGACAACTGAAATTGCTATTTATTGCATAGAAGAAGCCCGTATCCAGGACTTATTGTTTACGTTGTACATAAAGTACTCTCCATTACTGAAGCAATTCAGTACAAGTGCCTGGCTTGGCGTGCAAAATTGTGCCCCGTTTGGGATTCGAAAATGCAACTTGTTCGCAAGCTGATTTCCCTAAAAAAAATATGCCACACTGCCATCCCTAGATCTCTGACAAGCTGAAACCTGTTATGTAAACCCTGAGAGCATTCATTCAGATCGCACCGATTCATCCAAAGCTTCAGTGTAAAATGGGGATTTACACATTGACCTGAAATAGAACTGCTACTACTATGTGTATGTTAGTCGTGGTAAATGAATGACCATTTGTATTAACAGTGTGGCACTGAAGATCAGCTGTTTCCAACCAGACCTAATGTAGTGAATTATTACATGACTTATTATGGCAGATAAAAGTGGAATAACCTAAATATATTTTGTGTCCCTTTGATAGTAGATGTGTGATGGTTCTGGAGAAATGGCCCTGGGGTTCATTCAGATATCTTCTGCTGTGCTGCCTTTCAGATACTCTTATAGCACATGTGCATCCTTTCAGAACACGTATAGGTGTGGTTACTGTGCCCTGTTTTATGCTCTGCCTCCCCCTTGTGTAAATAGGGAATAATGTTGCTAGAGCAATATAAATAAAAAAACATTAAATTATTCAAACAACTGAATTAAGTCCCTTTTTAACGCACACAATGTCTTGAATTTTCATTTACCTGGAGGTTTGTTGCTGTTTCTGAGCCATTTGGCAGTCCTATATTAAGTGTTCTTTACTTTTAATCTTGCATGGTGGGGGCATTGCACCTACAGTACCAAAACACTAACGGCAGCCGGATGAACACTGCAAAAAAAACAACAGGAAATGGAAGCAAGAAATGTACCCCTTTGACAAATTTGACAGAGTAGATGGATGAACTGTGCCACTGCCAGGTCTGGCCAACAGGCCCACAGGGTGAGGCTGTGGAGGCAGGGGCATCACATCACGAAACATTGCATGCTTTGGAGGAGTACGCGCTTGTCTACACTCCTGAATTGACGGTGGAGGTTGCAGCGAGTGTGGCTTCGATTACAATTGACCATTTCAAATTGGGAGAAAAAGGGGGAAAGGGCATTAAAGTTTAAAAAAAATTACTATTGCTATTGTGTTTCTGTTCTATGTGTCTTGCTTCTGTTTGTTTTTTTCAACATGGAGATTAATTATTATAATGGCAATATTTGCAATCCAGATTGACACAGGGCACATTAATGTTACAACACCGTTAATAATGGTAGTCTTTACATTCTTGTCATTCATTAGTGTCCTTATTGAGTTGGTAACTGCACACAGCTGAAAACAAATGTCCCACACTGTCAGCGGTGACCTGTCTGTGTGTCTTGTTCCCTGTGCTGGACAGACTGACATCCTGGCCTGGTGCCCTGGCACTGATCCAGAGAAGGGCCATATAGTATATTGCCATAAGCAGGATCCTCACTGCCTTGGCCTGAGAAACCAATGCAGCCTTTTTCCAGGGACTGAAATGAGCAACCCAGTCTAATACATTATGCCTTCTCTCACATAGCTCTGTACTGCCAGGCTCACCCTTTCCCCAGAGCTGTTCTGTGGAGGGCTTGTCCTGTACAGGTGCACAGATCCTTTGCTGAATGCTGACCCATCACGTCAGTAGAAATGTGCGGGCACTGCCGGATCCTTTCTTGGCTTGCGGCTAACATGATTCTCAATGCTCATTGCTCACAGAGAGAGATAGACAAAGCATAAAGGCACTTTCAGATTGACACCGGATGGTCAGTTGGACCTCAGCTGTTGGCTGAACCTCCTTCATGGTTGGTATGTTTTTTTTTTTAGTAATTACTCATTCATATGTTAGAAGTTGTGTGGTGCAACATTTGACCAAAAAAAACAACCTTACTGGAATACAGAATACTGATGTGAATCCAGTCACTATAGCGTGTTATTCTTAATAATAGGATAACAATTGTGTTAACGTGCTCGTTAATATTGTACTGTTTTACTTGCGGTAATCCTTTACAAATACTTGAATCAACACGGAACTATCTAATCTTTTCCGCTAGGGGGCGCGCCTATGTTATTCACTTTGTTAATCGTGGCAATGTGCCTAGCGTTTGCTGCTTCCGGAAATTGAATGGGAGATTCGACCAGCAGAAACCCAGTTAGCGAAAATGGATTAATGGCAGTTTGGTAAATATCAGAACATTGTTTATCACTTAACTGAGTAAGTAACTGAATTGTTTATTGTAGGTGCGATGTCGACAGGTCTAGGTATTGCTTGGTCGCCGCAATTGCAGTAAAACTAGATAAACTAGCCGGGAGCTAGCTACCTAACGTTATATGCCCAGTTAATTGTGTCTGCAAGGTTTCCATTGATTATTTAACTAAAATTGAATTTAACGCAAGGTATCGCTTAGTTATGCCTTTCTGTTATACTTATGCTTATTTTGTAGACATGACTACTGGGATTCTTAAATCGTCCTGGCAATACTGCTGTTCTGTATACGAACAAAACGACAGTTGTGCCTGCCAGAAAAAATGTCCTCAAAACTTAATCCAGCTGCCGCTAATGGTTGTTTTATGACGCCGGGTGGGTTTACTGGGTTAGTTGTTGTGCGCATGTCTTGTCTTCACCTCTTATCTAGTGTTAAACTTTCCTTGGCTTGGAAGTGTGGCGTCTGTGGTAGTGGTAATGTGATATGTATTCAGTTTCCTGTTTCTGTGCGTCTCAGAATGGACCAAAAGTTGCGCATGTGCAGTAAGGTGTGAGCTCCGTCCGTTTGACAGGTGATGGGCGCAGACAGTGGTCCCGACGCTCCATCCGCAGTTCCCTGGAGGAAGGTGCTGTATGAGCGTCAGCCATTTCCGGACAACTACGTGGACCGTCGCTTTTTGGAGGAGCTCCGGCACAATGTGGGCGTGCGGCGGTACCGCTACTGGGCAGTGGTGCGCGAGGCCGGCCTGGTGGCGCAGCAGCTGTCCTGCGTCGCCGTGTTCCTGACGCTGTGGTGGTATATGTACGAGGGGCAGCTTTCCCCGTTTACCCTGCTGTTGGCGGGGCTGCTGTGCGCACTGCTGGGCTACGGGATGCACGAGGCGCTCGGGGATCGAGAGGCGGCGGACGCTCACGGTTGGTGGACCTCCAGAGTGCCGCCATATTCCTGGCTTTCACCTTCGGCTTCTCCCCCGTTCTGAAAACGCTGACCGAGTCCGTGAGCACAGACACGGTGTACGCCATGTCAGCCGTGATGCTCTTGGCGCACCTGGTGACCTTCCCCTACGCCCAGCCCAGCCCCCCGGGCAGCCTGTCTCTCAACGCCGCGCTGTTTGGCTCGGTGTGCCTGGCCTCGCGGCTGCCAGGTGCGCTGCACACCTTCGCCATGCTGACCTGCGCCCTGCTGGTGTTCGCGCTTTGGCCCTGCCTGCTGCGCCGTCTGCGGGACAGGGCCCCGTGGGGCTTCCCCTGGGCAGCGGCCCTGGTGTCAGTAGGGGGCGTGGGTGGCTTGGCCAGCCAGTCGCCAGGGGGAGCCCTACTGCTGGCCGTGGCGCTGCTGACCCTTACGCTGATCTGCCCCTTGCTTCTGCTGTGGCTGCAGAGGGACAAGGACAACATTCAAGGACCCTGGGATGAGGCAGAGATCCACGAGGACCTGGCCCGCATCCTGCAGTGATGCAGAGACTGGGATATGTGGCCTGTAAGGCTTGTGGAGCCCTGCGTTGTTCAGAGAAACTGCTCTCTTCCTGTTCAATGAGTCTAAGCACTGGCCAGTTGATCCACAGGAGCTTCTATGAGAATGAACAACGTTACTTTTAATTCATGTTTCATGAATAGAAGACCAATGCTCCAGTATTTTGCACAACCAAATGAACTGACTGGATTTTTCAACATATTTTCAAGTATATATCTAATAAACAATTAATACATTTGTAATGAATAACTTGTTTAAAAAAAATATTTTGCAGAGGGTAACTAAACACAAATTGGCACCAGGATGTCAGCTGACTATTTAATTTAGGATGGACACCGGGGCATTGGCATACCGTCTACCTAGTGTGCAAATAAATAAAGCTGGTATGAAAGTTTAAATCATGCACTATATTTGGGCGGCAGTGTAGTGTAATGGTTAGGGAACTGGACTCTGGATAAGAGCGTCTGCTAAATGCTTAAAAATGTAAAATGACTTGTAACTCAGAGGTTGCTGGTTCGATTCCCAGGTTCAATTCCCAGGTGGAGCACTGCCGTTGTACCCTTGAGCAAGGTACTTAACCTGAATTGCTTCAGTAAAATGTCCAGCTGTATAAATTGATTGTATTTAAAGAAATGTGAAACTGTGTAAGTTGCTCTGGATAAGAGCGTCTGCTAAATGCCTAAAATTTAATGTAAATGTGTAATGTAGATTTCAAGACCACACATCTACAAAATGTCAGACTTCATATACTGTTGTGTAGTACCCAGTTCTCTCCACCAGATGTCAGACCTGGCTTTATGTAGCCTTTCTCAGGCCCTGTGTAGTTACTTAATGCTGATTAATGACCAAATGTGCTTTTTCATGGTGGAAATTCTGCCGCCTCAAATCTGTCTTTAGACTCAGACAGAGTGGGGGTCTCAGCCCTCCGGCCCCCGGGGTTCATCACCACCCCACCCCACCTCACATGTATTATTGATGTGTCCTCACAAGTGTGCTGGGGAAATCAACATCTCAACTAATTCTGAGGTAATCAGTAGTGGCGTAACCAGGAGAACAAAGGTTTTATTTATAAGGCTGTACAACATATCTAAATATGCTGTATGAGCAGGAACTGTGATGTTGGGGCTTTCTATGATTTGCACTGACAGTCAATTGTTGAAGCTAGTTTCACCTGTGCAAGAAGGGATCACTGAGTACGTAGTCTCCTGATAAATAGCCAATGCATAGGCCTACTGTATCAAATACTTAATTGTTAAGTTTGAACAGTTAAATGCATTATTGCAATTTTATATTAAAAAAGGTTTGCTTCACGCTAAATATTTGTAATTTATATTTGTTATTTATTTATTGTTCATTTATACATTATATGTAATTTATATTAATGTTTATATGTCCATGATGGAAAAGATTTTTAAAATATTCTCATGATTTTGTTGAACATTAAAACCTCGGACAACATTGTTCGTCCAAGAAAATTAAGCAAATGTTTGCAAAAGGTTCAGCAGCATATTTAATTCCACCACCACTGGCTGTCTCGCCAAACTCAATTAAACCAAAGGGAGCAGATTTAGCTTTCTTCATCGCGTAGCATTAAGCACGCATACACACCACATGACCTGTGCATTCATTCTTTTGCCATTTTGGGATATATATATATAATTGGGTTTTTTAACCAGTTTTTTTCTTTTAGATCCGTGCTTTTAATTTGATCCGTGGTTTCTCTTCCATTGATCAACTGTGCAATGTCACCATGTGTTTGCAAAAACTCATGTTTATTTGGAAATCCAACATGGCCTCTTTTGATTCAGCTCACTGAAGGAAGTACAGCTTCACCGAGGGTGTTGCGCGCAGCTCTTTGTGTTGCCTCCTCTGCTCCACTCCTCCTCGCGTTTCCGCTCTGACTGCAGAGTGCGCGGTTAACCTTGCTAGCGACATCCACACAGCTTGTAACAATAAATAGAACAAAACTGCACAAAGGCCATTTTGACGGATCAGAACGCAAACACAAGGCGCGGCGGGTGTAGGGTTGAGAGTTATGTCAAGTCGTGTGCACAGAGCGCGGGAGAGCCTTGAAACTGAAACCCTGTTTATTTTGGGTTGGAGAACCATGGTACCTGAGGGGTGTATTTACACGGAACCTAGACAGACATCGCAGACCGACACGCATGCGTACATGGCTATATTCGTACATACATGGATAGTGATATATGTACAAGACAAGGAGGAGGCTACGCTCAGTCCAGCAGCCTGGCTGACATGTACAACACAAACATGACTGCACAAAACTACCCCAAAAATGAACGTGGAAAAGGGGGAAGTGGCCTGGCTAACTGGGGTGCGACCGCTGGTTCCATGGACATCGCTGCGTTAAGTACAGTAACTGGGCTTTTGGGAGAGTGGGGGAAGTGGGGTAGTGCTCAAGTACAATCAAAGGCGAAAGAAGGACAGGACTACTTGAATCGTGTTGATTGACAGTCAGTGGCAGTCACACTACAGCAATTTTCTATTCAAGACAGGGTAAAGGGGCGGGACTTGTGTGGAGGGGAGGAGTTCAGTTAGGTGGCCTCACGGGGACGGCTGGCGCCTGTCTCCTGGACGAGAACACAGACAAGACACAAGGAGCCATTAACAACACAGCATCGGTCATCAAAGGAAGTCCCTGGTAATGCACATCTGTATACAGAGCACTAATGTACACATGCAAGCAGTACAGTCATACCGGGATGCATTGGTTCTTATACATAATACACAGATCAGTCCACACAGGAATGAGCCATTTTAGAGCACAACACATTCACATACCAGTTTGCAGATGGTCCACTATCTTTGAAATACATAAAAAGTATGAGTGCAGACTGGAGCCCCGTAGCGACAAAGGTCTGAACAGGGAGGCTTTATAAATTACACAGACATTGGAATCCAAAAGCAACGAGAACAGCAGATTCATTTTTACAAAACATAACAAATGACCTTTTTTCTAAAAAAAAACATGTTGAGAAATATCTGAGCATTCCTTGTGTGTTGAATCAAAGAGACAGCCCTGAGGAGTTTAACCACTCTTTTTTATTTTTTGGTGTTGGTAAGGAGACTGTCTGTGGTCTGAAACAGGAGAGAGTGGGTTGTATTTTTCCTGGGAGGCAGTGTGTTGAGTTGTGGTTTTCGATGAGAGAGAGAGAGAGAGAGAGCAGAGACCCCAGAAGGAACACGCCAGACTTGGGAGACTGGAAATACCAGAGCTTTATTTAAGAGCAAGAAAGAGACCGAGAGCGAGAAAAGTGAGAGCGAGAGAGAAGTTGAGAGACTACATGAGACGCTACAGTCACGAGGGTTACCCCCTCCTTAGCAACAGCCGAACACAACTGACTCGGAGGAACGACGGACAGAACGGGGACAGCAGACGCTCGCGCATCGACAGACAGGGTCCCTTAGCCTGTGGACAATGGAATGACCTCGTGCTCAGACACAGAAGCAGGCTGGAAACAGAGGGGGGAGGGGAGGAGAGGAGAGGCAGGACAGGTGGATATGGGCGTGTTCAGATAAACTGAGGGAGAGAGGGTGAGAACACAGTGGGTGGGGGGTCATTAAAACGTCACAGACAGAAAGAAGGGGGGGGATCTTCCTAAGCTATCTCTGAGCACTTGCAGGTTAACGCAGACATGGCACTCACTCTCACAGCCCCGTGGCAGGTTCCTGAACTGCTCGTGTTTGTGGAGTGACAGGGTCTTTGATGAGAGACGAGTACGAGTGACTTGGGTTACAGTCACGGCAGAGGTCAGTGACACTGCCCACCGCACACATACGTCTCTCTTCACATGAATCGTATCACAATAGAACAGTTACAGACAGACAGACAGCTCCCTCAGTGAGTATCCCTGACCCTGCACAACACAAGATTCTGAGGCACACACGCACACACACGCACGCACGCGTGCGCGCACACACGCACAGTGGCGGATACATTTGGGCTACAACAGCTTATATTGACCGTAAAAACAAGGACAAAGACAACAAGAAATAAGGCCCAAAACACACATACAAACACTCGCAAACGCACCCTCAAACACGCATCCTGTCATTGCTGATAGAAACGAACACAAAACCTTTAGCCCTGGAGCATACAATATGTTAATATTCTGAATATACTGGAATTGATTTACTGTACAAAGATCATGGCAGTTTCCCAGGCATGCAATACTGGGAGCGACTGTGTCTCGCTGTGGTTTGGGATTGGTGGGCTGGTACCACAGGGTGAAGGCCTGGACCAGGGGGGTGGGGGTGCAGGGGCCATATACTATTTATATGCATAATACTGAGGGCTGCCAGTGTTTGGGGAGACAGGGGAGACAGATGGGCTGTGATCCAGCATAAAGAACTGGATCTACCCAGCAAACCTACACCACAGGAAAGCACAGCACAGAGACAGAGATACACCACAAGCGATGCACAGGGTATCTATATACTGGGCCATAGAGGGACTCGACTGGCGCACAGGGGCAGTGCAATGCAGGGCTGGGGTGCATGCAGAGTTTAGTTGTGGGGGCGCTCGGCGCTCAGTCCAGGAGGGAGGGGTCGCCCGGCCGAATCATTGTGGGTCTTGTGGGAGACGGAGGAGGCCGCCGGCTGCAGACAGAAAAAGAGAGACGGACAGGGGCAGGCGCGGAAGGACAGGTGAGAGAGGGAGCGGTTAGAGGCAGAGAGGAAGAGGGATGGAGTAAGATGGGGAACAGGGTTCAGCGTAGGAGCCGGGGAAAGAAGGGGGGAGCAGTGAGGGAAGGAGAGATGCCAGGCAGGGAAAAGAGGGTGAGGTCCAAATGAAAAGTTATGGAACACGGAGGAAATGAGGCAGAGAGAAAATGAAAGGCAGGCCAAAAGCAGGAGGGGGGGAACCAGTGGAAGGGAAGGAACGGTGGACGTTAGGGAGGGAAAGAGGGATATTATGGGGGGGAGAAGTACAGAGGGTTGTAAAACAAGGAGACGGGGGGTATAGGAAAGAGAAAAGCAGAGGGAGAGTTAGAAGCTGTTAGTGAGAAAAATCAAGAGTGGAAACAAAGTTAGATCACAGTGTTAGACCTTGGAACCAGACTTTTAACACAAAGGACGGCAGTTCATACGCAAAGTGAATCAGTCGTGCACATTCTGCTGCAAGTGGTCTAAAAGAAAAATTTGCGTGGGCAAAATTCGACTTCCCAAAAACAGATGAGAGAACAGAGAACGCAAATTCTGTACGGCGGAGAATATGCCGTCTTAAAGAGAAACCAGGGCTGGACGACAGAAGCCGGGAAGTCTAGATGGAGAGGAGCAGAGTATGAAAAACACATGAGCTGATGGACCCCACCCATCTCAAGTAACCACTGCCTTCACTACGGCTGCTGCCCAGTGTGTGTGTGTGTGTGTGTGTGTGCCTCAGTGCTTGTGTGACTCACAGTATCCAATACAACTTGAGTTAATGTCAGTGTAGTATTACAGTGTATGTGAGGAATGCCTGTGAGTGTACAGATATTAAAAATAACACCTGAAAAAAACGATAAAGACGGTAAACATACTCCGAACCCCCATAGCAAGCAAAGCATTTTAAAGAAATTTAAAGAAAACATATACAAACTCATGTTTCATAGCTGGATGGTTCATTTATGTCAAAATTTTGCCTAGATTAAATGAAATATTATATTTAGAAGGTACCAAGAGATTATTTCTGAAAAATAAGTCGTTCAACTCAAAAGTATCATTTAACACGTTTTCTTGGAAAAAGTACAGTACTTCAAATAAGTATTTGAAATGCGAACCACAGGAATAGTGTTTAACCAGCCATACCAGCCAAATAAAGCCCCCTAACACCGCACAATTTATAAATGTCTAGAACGGCCCAATCAGACACCTTCCCCTTGGTTTAATCATCTCATTGAGCAACTAAAAGTGTATTTTAAGTTACACGCATGCTAGATGCTTAGTTGCCTGCACCGATGCTTCAGTAGATTGAATATAGTGCGAGTGTAAATACATTTAGTGAACGTTAAGTATAATACACCGTAGCCTTTTTTTTAACATTACATTACATTACAGGCATTTAGCAGACGCTCTTATCCAGAGCGACTTAAAGTTTACATTTCTTTACATACAATCCATTTATACAGCTGGATATTAACTGAAGCAATTCAAGTACCTTGCTCAAGGGTACAACGGCAGTGTCCCACCTGGGGATTGAACCTGCAGCCTTAACGTTACAAGCCCAGTTCCCTAACCATTACACCACACAGCCGCCTAACAGTCTGTGCAAATACAGAGTGCAAATACAAATGCATGGTTAATGGAAACCTATAAGACACGATTCTGGAATGAGCCACGATGTTCCAAGCCTGGTAAGTGTGACCTTCATCCTAGTGGACCTCGATTTACTGTAAATATTCAATCTTATTTACTTATTTTACGAGTAAATAAGCATCGGGTGTTAGGGACTACGATGTTGGTTCTTTTAGGAGTTCCTCCTTAAATCTTTCTATGTGCTTTATTTGCACTGATCTTTTGGTCCTGGAGTGCTCTTGTTGAGATTCAATGTTGAGGTCTTGGTTTACATACAGGACGGCGGAGTGCTGGCGATTCGTTGTGCCTTGGCTCACCTGGGAATGCTGGGAGGGGCGCGGTTGGGCCGGCTGGGCACCTGGGGGGGCGGGAAGGCATCAGCATTATTGTTGAAGGGTCCAAGGGGGCCAGGGCGGGAGGGCACAGGGGGGGCCACCGGGGCGGGGCCACGCATGGGGGCTCGAGGGCCCGTGGACATCCTCCGTGGAGCCGTGGGACTCTGAGGAGGTGACCTGCGGGGACAAGAGGGCAAACGCTCAGCCTGGTCCCTGACAAGTTAAGACTGTACTGTCGAAGCAGACATGTAATTGATATTTACATTTTGGCATTTAGCAGACGCTCTTATCCAGAGCGACTTACAAGATGTAATAAATAATAAAGCACACACTGTGCAAACTGCCACCTGAGAACTTAATTACACTTAAGTCAAGGCCTCGGTATACTTAAAGCAAAATCTAATTTGGCAGGTTCGCACAGGCAAGATGGCGTTTGCGACCAAAACGAAGTGCCACATTTGGCTTCGATGGCCGCAGTGTGTGCAGACTGGCTTGGCAAACTTGTCGAATTTTTCACACAGCCTCGTTCACCGCCTTCCAATACACCATCGCCTGAAATTGTTCAAACAATGTCACATGATTGGTTGCGTTTTTTTACGCATGTCATTTGGGCTGCGTGTTTCCGGTTTACATCTTGTTATCGTCGCGTCCAGCTGTTTCTCTACACGT